>OY744481.1:103230897-103642895 GCA_963556165.1 Tipula helvola
ACAAAGATGATAAGTATTCGAAAACTATTACACCCCTTATTTACCTTATACTCCAATTTCTCTTATATACTTCTTATCCGACAATGCAGCATGCAAATGAGAGCACATGTTGATATGTTACAATTTACAATGGAAATAAATTCGGCAACAAAGATAAATCTGGCAGGATTAATTTACAACAAATTTAAATAATATAATGATGGATTTCATTAAAAATCATCATTGATTATTAAGTAGTAAATTGTTATAGTATTTTCATTAGTATTTATTCAGGGATGATCCAAAATATTGTGTTGATTTTACTACTACAATCATGTCTTAATAATAAAATACTACGTATATTATGTAGATTTAAGAAGCCTGATCTCTCCCTTTCGCAGCATATACAATTTCCATATGAGTCAATCCCTCCAAGATTACTGCCTCATCGTGGCGGAATGGTTTGCGCTTAGTAAAGCGAGAGTTGGCAATACCTGATAGCGCCACTCTTACCGGAATTTAAATATCCGGAATTCCCTCTTCTGGCAACATTGAGTATTTTTTACGTCTACTGTGACATAAATATTCATTAAAGGTTTAAACACGATGACGACCGTTTCTGTTTCTTTCCTGTCGCAATTTTACCTATATGAGTAAATTGGGACCAGAAAACGGAGTGGAACGGAATGGATATTATTGTGTTTGAAACTTAAGCTTTGATATTTCATTATGGATAAAAACACAGTTGATAAGTTGTCCACTTGAAAATCAATCAATCAATCAAGAGCCCAAACTTAAATTATGGGATACTGCGCGCAGATTTGGAAAATCTAATGTGTCCTCTTTACATTATATTGTAGATGATATCTAGATCTACCGAAGTCAATCTCTCAGATAGGGTAGGAATTACAATGTTAAAAAAATTTACATTCGCATAAAACAAAAGGGATATCTGTAACAAAAGGGATATCTGTAAACTACGTATTACTCGAAAACAGTGAAGGAATTTCATCTGACCACACACCTGTCATTATGACACTCAGTGATACCATTATCAAAAAAGAAAATTTACCTAGGTTAACAAATAATAAAACAAACTGGGACCTCTTCCGGAAAATAGTCGAAGACAATACGGAACTACAAGTACCAATTAAAACTCCGGCAGAACTTGAGGTTCAATTGGAGCTGCTGAACAACAGTATTCTGCAAGCAGCATGGCAGAGTACTCCTCCTACTTGTAATCAAACGGAAAGTTACATCAACTACCCAGTAGAAGTGAGAGATCTGGTTAGAGAAAAGCGGAAAGCTCGAAAAATCTGGCAGAGGAATCGAGCACCACAAAGCAAATCACGACTTAATTATTTAAGCAACAAATTAAAAATGCTTATCAAAGAAGTCAAGAACAAATCTTTTAATGAATACCTGGCTGGCATTTCTGGCAACAAAGACACTAATTACTCCCTTTGGAAAGCAACTAAAGGTCTTAAAAGGCCTAAAGTACAAATAGCTCCTATCAAGAATGACGATGGAACTTGGGCTAGAAGTGCCAAAGAAAAAGCTGCATTGTTTGCAGACTATCTTGAAAACACATTTCAACCCCTCCCAAGGCAAACAGCTGAAGAAAATATAATTTCAGTAAATAAAGTGGATAACCTAAACATAAAACCTGTAACACTACAAGAGCTAAAAGATGAAATTAAAAACAACTTAAGTTCAAAAAAATCCCCTGGTTATGATTTAATCACTGGACTTATAGTTAAAACTCTCCCAGAAAAAGGAGTACGAAAAAACTGCAAGTAATCAATGCAGCCTTCAGATTAAAATACGTTCCATACCAGTGGAAAGTGGCAGAGGTGATAATGATTATAAAACCTAACAAGCCGCCAAACAAGAAAACATCGTACAGGCCGATTTCCCTACTTCCTATAATTTCAAAGTTATTTGAAAAGTTACTACTCAAGAGATTAAAATCAGTAATAGAAGACAGAAAACTCATTCCTCCTCACCAATTTGGATTTATAGAGAGACACTCTACCATAGATCAAGTGCATAGAATCACAGATCTAATTGAAGATGCTCTGAAAAATAAAAAATATGCTCAAGTGTATTCTTGGACGTATCTCAAGCCTTTGACAAAGTATGGCACCGAGGCCTGGAATATAAACTACACAGAGATCTGCCGAAGCAGTTTTACCTGATTTTAAAGTCATATCTAGCTGATCGACGCTTTCGTGTGAAACATGAAGAGGAATACTCCGAATTAAAGAAAATATCGGCGGGAGTTCCACAAGGGAGTGTTCTGGGGCCGATACTCTATATACTTTATACGCGAGACGTGCCAAGCACAAAAGGAACAAATATTGCAACATTTGCGGATGATACTGCAAT
Organism: Tipula helvola; assembly: GCA_963556165.1. NCBI lineage: Eukaryota > Metazoa > Arthropoda > Insecta > Diptera > Tipulidae > Tipula > Tipula helvola. The sequence goes on from OY744481.1 coordinate 103,233,265, forward strand.
CTTGGCAACTGGAAACAACATAGAGGAGTCAACCAGCAAATTACAAAACGCTGCTAATTCATTGAGTAATTGGACGAAGAAATGTCGCCTTCAACTCAACGAAACTAAATCTGTACATATAAACTTTACCAACAAAAATGTTAATTGGTTACCTGTTCGACTGAATTCACAACTTATTCCACATGCAAACACGGCAAAATATTTAGGAATGACCCTTGATGCTAAACTCAAGTGAAAAGAGCATGTTAAAAAGAAAAAAGAAGAATTAAACATCAAATATAGAAAAATGTATTGGCTCATAGGAAGGAACTCTGAGCTAACATTACATAATAAACTGCTATTATATCGGCAGATATTGAAACCTGTATGGACGTATGGTATACAGAATACAGCTATGGGGCTGTACCAAGAAAACTAACGTAAAAGTAATTCAAACTTTTCAAAATAAAGTCTTGCGTAGTATGGTCAACGCACCATGGTATATAAGGAATGATAACCTTCATAAGGATCTAAAGATGGAGTACGTCAGTGAAGAAATTAAGAAATATGCTAGGAAACACGTACAGCGCCTCAGTCAACATGAAAATGCGGATTTGCGTCGTATGCTGAACAACCAAAATCCAGTAAGACGGCTTCGAAGAACGAAGCCCTTAGAACTAGGACAGATAAATTAATGAAGTATCCAACCTGGAGCTAACCGATGGGTTATTCTCCTCAAACAGTTAACATCATTTAATATAGATAAATTACTAGATGAAATTGTATTCAGTTGTAATATTTGTTAAATAAAAAAAAAAAAAAAAAAAAAAAAAAAAAATTCGCATAAAATATGGTAAAAAATGCGTTAAACATTTCACACCGGTCCTTTAGCAGCCTTCTATGAAAGACGAATTTGCTCAATGAACTGTGATGTAATGTTTATCATTCGGATTTTTCATCGGTCTGATTGATGATTGACTAATATCATGGAACTTGAATAGTGGGGTTTGTTGACAAAACCCTATCTATAGCATAATGAGAGTTTTGACAACAAAAACAAAAAAAAGGCAATCTTGTAACTTTTATGGATTTCAAAAGGTTGTAAATTTTTCAAGAGCATCAATGCAAAAAAAATGCTGTGTTTACTCTTCGGCCTGAACTTCAAAAAAAGAAAGAAAAGTTTCTTCGTCAGGCAATTTTAAATAAATTCATGTAATAAAAGGATTGTTTCATAAAATTTTAGTAATTTAGAAAATAGAAAAATTGGAATAGGTACGAAAGGCCGAATGCCGAAAGGCCGAATGTCGAAAGGCCGAACGCCGAAAGGCCGAATGTTGAAAGGCCGAATGTGTCGAAAGGCCCAATGTGTCGAAAGGCCGAATGTCGAAAGGCCGAATGTGTCGGAAGGCCGAATGTCGAAAGGCCGAATGTCGATAGGCAGAATGTGTCGAAAGGCCGAATGTCGAAAGGCCGAATGTGTCGAAAGGCCGAATGTGTCGAAAGGCCGAATGTCGAAAGGCCGAATGTGTCAAAAGGCCGAATGTCGAAAGGCCGAATGTGTCGAAAGGCCGAATGTGTCGAAAGGCCGAATGTGTCGAAAGGCCGAATGTGTCGAAGGCCGAATGTGTCGAAAGGCCGTTTATGTTGAAATTTATTTTAATTTTTCATCTTTTATGAATGAAAATTTTCAAAATTTATATTTTTATGAAAAAACAAAATTCATATTTTCATCAAAATTTTTGTATAAAAATGTTTAATAATAAACCGCTTTAAATATTAAAATCTTTTTAAGTTTTTTTTGACAAATAAAAATTAATTAATTATAATAAAAAAGAAAAATAAATAAATTTTTTTTCGACAAAATTTATATGTATGCTAAATACACAGGATTTACATTTTACATTACGAAATAAATTCAATGGTCTTAAATATTGATGTCAATCAATTAAGTGAAGGAAAATTTAATGAAAATTCGGCCTTTCAACCCAATCGGCTTTTCCACGGGCTGGCCACGTATCACTGTTTTTCAAAAGACTGTTTACAAAAGACTGTTTCTAAAATCTTTTCTCCAAAATCTTGTTTTACAAACTCTTCTTTTCTTAAAGGCATTGCAAATAATATAGCTCTTCATTGATTTATAGCACTAATCCATTAACTTTAGTTTAATTTTTATTAAATTTTTTCAAACATAACTCAAAAAGAGAAACTTACTTCTGAAATTATAATTTTAAATGAAATGTGTGTATGTAGCTAAATTTTACATTATGAAATTTCGCATAGAAAATTTTGCATTACAAAATATTGCAATACAAAATCTTGCATAACAATTTCTCGTATATTTTTTTCTCTATTCTGATGAAAATAAATTGAAGAAAAATGACATCGATTAATTTAACTTAGAATTGTAGAGGCTAACGGCTTTGATAACTCTCACAGGCACGCGGGAGGTCGCTGCGCTCGCCCCCGCTTAGCTCTCCGAGGGGCTTTAGAAATAAACTTCAAGGGATGTAGGAGCCGGGATCAGCAAACATGTCGCACTGCGTGCCGCACGTAGGAGCGGATTATATAGAATCTATTAATGACACCTACTAAAAAGAAAATAATTGCACTATTTTGTTATGCAAGATTTTGTAATTGAAAGATTTTATAGTTGCAAGATTAATAAAAAAAAGCAATATTTTGAAATGCAATATTTTATAATAAAAACACGTTTAAATTTCGTTCACCCTTAAAAATTACAAAATAAAGAAAAATAAAACAAAAGAAACACTATTATGATAATATATATGTACCTACACTGAAACCTCACTACAGTGGACATTGATGCAACCAAACAATTTTTATACGAGAACGAAAATATTTTTAAAATTCGGCCTTTCGAAATTCGGCCTTTCGACACATTCGGCCTTTCGACACACTCGGCCTTTCGACACATTCGGCCTTTCGACACATTCGGCCTTTCGACATTCGGCCTTTCGACATTCGGCCTTTCGACATTCGGCCTTTCGACACATTCGGCCTTTCGACATTCGGCCTTTCGACACATTCGGCCTTTCGACCCATTCGGCTTTTCGACATTCGGCCTTTCGACATTCGGCCTTTCGACATGCGGCCTTCCGACCCATTCGGCCTTTCGGCGTTCGGCCTTTCGACATTCGGCCTTCCGACATTCGGCCTTTCAATATCAAACCGAAAAATTCTCGAGAATTTCCGAAATACTCGGGAAAAAATTTGAAAACTCTCAAATTCTTGAGAAACGAAATTCGTCGGAAAACAAATTTTTCGGTTTCTCGAGAAATAAAATTTCTCGAGAAATCACAAATTCACAATCTCTATTAAGAATGTATGTGTTTAGTTAAGATAGAATTAAAATTAAGATAAAAAATTCAAATTACTATAATTACAATCTCCACTACAATTTTTGCGCCTGTTGCAATGTGAGCGTTAAGAAATTTGAGAAAAGAAACGAATTTACGAAATGTAACACTCACGTAAACCCGCCGAAAGACTTTTAAAAAATTTTTATTAATTATTAATTGTCTTTTGAACATAAAATTTAATTTAATGACACAGCGTACTTAGCGCATGAAATATGACAGCTGACTCAATAAAGAAAACAAAATTTTTGGAGCGGTACCGGTTGTGCTATTAATGTGTGATATGAATATGTAAGCGCTGATATACAGTGACTCAAAGTCAAACTCATACACTTGAAAAAATTAGTACATTTTTAAAGAATATCCGCCCTTCTCTGCGCCTTCTCTTTTTATGAAACCATATAAAATTTTTGTATTCTGTTTTTATACAATTTAGAATGTACACTCTCCCTATATATATTTTTAAGCTCGAAGTCTCAGCAGTTATTTCAAAAATTAATTTGCAGGAAAAGCCCGAGAAAGTAGGATTTCTGTAAAATAAACTTACATTTTAAGTGTATGCGTTTGACTCACTCCTCAAACAACAAAAATGTTAAGTTTAAACAGCAAGAGCTTTATAATATAACAAAATAACAACAACATAATAACGCATGTAGTGTACGGATTATAAATTAAAACAAAAATTAATTAACAATTAACTTCCTAGTAAAACAAAGAAGGTAGCTACATTGAAACTGAAATTCTAAATAATTTTACAACTATACCAAATAAACAAATATATCGCCCATACATAAGGAATATAACCAAAACTCTACACCAGACAAAAAATCCAACCTCACATGTCAGTAAGCAGAACGACGCTTTCTCCCTTCCTCCACAAACCAACCAACCCAATCCCGCCCTAACTAAATGAAAGAGGTACTCGCGTTCCTCATCAAATTCCTCCGCATACAAACCCATTCACTCGTCCATGCAGACAGCCATACACCAAATTGCATCCAGAATCATCTCCCACAATTCCACCATCTACACCACACCCATCTCTTCTCAATCCACACAACTTCACCCACGCTCAGTACTCCATCAGTTCCAACAACCACAATACAACCAAAATGTCGCACACCTCACATGTCCCGATCGACACCACTACAAACACCAAAATCCCACTGAACACAAAAATTTCTCATTCACCTAATTCACTCCACCACTGAGCCCGTGCTCAATCAGCGAGACTACTCTCACAACCCCATCACACTACAGATAATCACCCATCCTGTCACTCGCCCTCCATAATAACACGCCTTCCGCCCACGTTCCAGATTCATTCTGCGTATTAACATAATCGAGAAACTCATCTAGTGATCCGCCATAAAATCGAGGTTACGCACCACTTTCGTGACCACTGATCTGACCTTTCGCATGAATATTACGACCACACTATAATTACAAGTTGTACCACAGAGATCAATTTTATTGGAACCCTCTTCCGGGAATTCTCGCTCGGAGAAGTGAGATGACCGTTTAGTTGACGAAGCTCATTAAATCTACAAACCTGATTGTTTCATTAAATCTACAAACCAAAACTTTATTCAGTCTATTTGCAGCCGATAGGCTGTTAATTTCCTCACACAAGTTAATACACGATGACCATGGAATTTACCTTAAATTTCTTTTGACAACTCTTTTGAGCCACTAAGAAGTTAGCCCAATTCCTATTAAACTTGTGTAACCTTTTAAGTTCAGAGATCCAGAAAGATTTGTTCTGAGACTTCTGGTTAGTAATAAGTGGACATACATTTTCGAAAGCAGCCGAATTTGCCTTTGTAAACAAAGATACTTGTAATTTAATGTGTAATGTAATTTACTTCCTGCCGAACAGAATTAACAAAAGTTGGTTCAAAGCCGAAGAAACGGATAAAGACGAGATGTAATGAGCACAGCTGTCAGATCAGCCAAACTGCATTCTTCAATAAACGGAGCATTAATGTGGTTACCAATAAAAATGCACGTTAGAATTCTATTAACAGGAATCTTCCATTAGGCGATTTCCAGCCAAAAATAGTACCATCAAGAAGGTACGGTTCCTGAATTAGACTAACATTTTTGTGCAACACAACAAGCAACTCCATTGATTTAAATGAAGCTAACTTACTATGATGCAAGTTGATCTGTTTTATTGCAAGCTTGGGGACCATAATGAACACCGTTAAACCAAGAACATCAAGCGTCTACGGTCCCGAAAGTATTTTAAAAGAGATTCCAGAACGTTTTAAATCGAAAGATCGTTTTATATCGATGTATTATCGAAAGATTTGGAGTTATTAGTCAAATGTTGGATTACTACAAGAGGATACTCTGGCGGACCAGGGACCCAAGTATTTACAAGAAGGGACTCTGAAGGGTCCAAATGTCTGTAATTTTGGGGACTTCCTCATAAAAGCATGTACATTTCTCAAATTCCACCGAAATGTGGGGCACTGGGTGGGTTAAAGTACCAATTAATTGATAACCAAAGACCTCATTAAGCTGGTTCTTGGCACTAACAAAATTGGTACCGTAGTCACTGAAGACATCACCGCAGATCCTACGATGAGAAGTTAATTTCTTGAAAATACCCAGAAACGTATCAGTGCTTAGATCACCCATGAATTCATTATGTATTGCCTTTGTGCTAAGGTAGACAAATATACACATGTAGATTTTCATTGGCTTCTGTCTACGACCTCTTTTCATGTAGATATAAATCGGTCCGGCATAGTCGACCCCAACTTTTAGGAAGGTCTATTCTGCTCAACTCTGGTAGGGGGTAAGTCACTTATTAATTGGTCCTGAAATGTGGCTTTATTTCTCACGCAAGTTATACATTTGTGTGCAAACTTCTAACTAAAATGTGACAGCTTAAGATCCACCAAGTTGGACGTATCGTACTCATCAAGAATGACTGCCCTGCATAATGGTACCGAAGATGCAAATCGAGTATGATAATGCTAGAAATATAGCAACAAGGTAGACGCGAAAGAGTGATTTATTCTACCTAAAACTCTAATGAGGGATAAATGGGTTCAACAATTTAAACTTACTGGATGCACAAACTGTAAAGTCATTTTCTTGAATGTCCTTGAATAATAATTTTCGAGTTGCCTCAATTTTATCTAATTTTATCATCGTCTCTGAGTATTTCCTGGAGATATTTTCTTGTAGTTGCCGGGATAATTTGATTTTAGTAACAAACCGCCGAATGATAGTAAGAGTTTTGAGAAATTTGTGCAGCTTGAGAACCTTGAGAACCTTGTTCAATAAACGTAGCTAACGTTACTATTTGCGTCACATAGAGGTTTCTCGAAATAAGTACTGATTCTTGTGATAACCAACGCGGTCCGTTCCGAGAAGCACAATAGACAGTCTTATTCTAAGGATACTAAGTACCAAAGACTTCGATCAAATACCCTAAGAATTTGGGTAGTCCTGTTAGCCACAAAGATCGGCCAGCTTGATGGGTGTAAAAAAGCCAATCCAAGAAGATTTTGGAATCGGACCAACCATATATTTCTTCAATGTTCATTTCTAAGGCTTCTTCAAAAGTAAGCCTTTTCGGCAGCATCAGCTCAATTGGTTTGGCTTTATTAGTTGAAAGCCAACAAGGAATTCTAATCCTTTGCAGATCTGGTAGTTCGCCACGAAGTAAAATCCATTCTTCCTTTAGGCTGTTATACAGCTCGTCATCCCAACCTAATTTCTTGAGCAATGGACTTTGAAATAGGATTTTGATTCGCACGATGACAGTAGCTAAACATTCTAACGGGTCGAAAACTCGCGGCCCTTCATACAATATTTGTCGTTTGGTTGCTATTGGCTCACCTTTTAATGCCACTTAAAAGCAAAAGCTATCATCAATGGATTTCAATGGGTTCCAATTTATTTTTATTTATTTATTTATTCATAAGCCAATGCTGTTTAAACCATAATGTTTGTACTCTTGCAATTATACGAAGAATGTGATGAATTTAGACAATTAAATGATGCGTTACTAGCTTTTATGCAACTCACGGGGATACGCAACTCTCATTTCTTTCAATTTGTTGCAATTTATCAGCAAATAAATAAATGATTCTTCACCTTACAAACTGAACATAATACCTTAACAGATTCCAGAGTGTTGGCTCGTAGCTGAAGAAAATCGAAGAAATCTTCGAGGGTAAAACAACATTTTAGTTTCATCGTCGAGTTTGTCTTTCAAGATAAGTTAACCACGGCTCCTTGATTTGGCAGCTCGCTTCTTAGGATGTATGGCAAAAAGGCGATTTATTTATCGTAGAGAGCTTAATATTCGCTGCATAGGTACCCGCCTTAACTTGCTTTCATTCAGGTTTATCTGTAGATGATCCAAGTTGCGTTCTCGAATGTATACTTATTCAAACTCGCTACCACGTGATAGTAGTTGTCCTCAAAATCGAATAAATCGGAGACCTCTGCTTCGCCCAGGTTGAAAATTCTCATTTCCGTAGCCGTAAAAATGTTTAACAGTACTGGGGCTGCCTCTAATCGTAAACTCATCAATTGATGTCCTCTTCGTGACTTTTTCATTAAAGTCGGTCATAAGTGAAGTCATCCGTCTCAGTTGGTTCTTGAATTTAATAATATCTGTTCGATTGATGGTGGATTGGCAGAACGCCGTAAGAGGCGGAATCCTCTTTCTCATTGCAGCCCTCCCTATAGACATATATGGGGTATAATCAAATGCCCACTCAATATTTACCTAGTCGCAAAGGGCAATTTCTTTGTTAGCCACCGCTCTATTAATCCTCGTGACTAGACCACTAAGAGTCGTCACAGTCGATTTACCAGTTTGGTAAGCAAACTGATCCCGATCAGCGGGGTTTTGATGGGGATCTCACTTACTATTTGATAATATTATACAACATTGTTTCCAATGTTTTCAGGCGGAATTTTGTACGGCTAATTGGTCATGTCTTAGGCTGGGTGTCAGGACGAACCCCTCCCTTTGATAAAAATGTCACATTTACCCTCCTTCAGAGTTTCGAAATGTAGTTCGAAGCATGGCTTACCGGAAACATCCGGATTACGCTAGGGATTCCTCAATACGTTTTTGAAGTAATGCTAGAAAGATGCCACATCCTCCTCCCTTTGAAAGGTTTTAAAGAGCCAATATCCAATCTCATTTTACTGGGTGTGGACATTTTTCCAGATAGACTCCGGATTGTGGTGCGTAGGCTATCTCCCTATTTGGTTCAAAAAGTGGGTATTCAGTTCTCACCGAACCTACCGTTTGCCTTCTGAAGAATTCCAAATTCATTTGAATGGTACACCTAAAGGACTTTCTGGAGACGGGCTATAGAGGGCAATTCAATGGTTCCCTCAGAGATATTTTTTCAGTTCGTTTTATAAGTTCGAGATTTTATTCCGGCAAGGCCATTTTTTACTTGCGCTATTTACCGATGAGTTCATACCCGTGTTGAATAACCTTCTTGACCTTTTCCACAGTTTTTCTAGAACTCTAATCCATCCCTCTAATCGAGTCCCGATAGGTCAGTTGAAAATTTTGATCTCGTGCCGCTGCATGGTCTCGGGTGCCAAATCAAATCTGATGCGCATATGATCTGGTAAAGAAGAACCTTCAGATATATGCCAGTTATTTACTAAAGTGCTCAAATGCGCACTGGCAAGTGTTAAATCTAGGACTTCTTACCTAATCGCATTTATAAAAGTAGGTTTCCTACCCATATTGGCGATGCCTACATTATTTGTAATCAAAAATTCAAAAAGGTATTCACTCTATTGTTGGTGTCAGTACTGCTCCACTCCCATCCTATCAGGTAGTCCAGTCCATTGTAGTCCAGCACTTGACATGATTTATGTGCCGCCTAGCTTCAATGGGACGCATCGTCTCTAAGTCTCCAAACTATTTTTTTTAAGGCGGAGGCCATTGTAGCCTCTAACTTTCCTCTTTCCCTCAGAACCTGCAACGTCACTGCTACCAGAGGGACTGAACTCTGGAATGGGAATAAAACTAATTTTAGACTACTATTCCTTATTATAAATCAAGCAAGGGTACCGATTTTAAAATCCTGAGTTAGGAAGGAAACTAGTCGATGTTTACGTTCTTGAATTAAAATTATTGTCAAATCATAAATAAACTTTCAAAAATTCTAGTTTAACACGAACGACAAAAATATCAAACTAATTATCTCCAACTGTACAAATAATACAATTTCCTCGCCTTGTCATAACTATATGAAAGCTTATAATCCATAAAAATTATGGAAACAAAAAAAAAACATAAAAATTTGCGTCTTAGAGCAAAAAAGCTTAACAAACTTTATATATCCTTTTAGATTTTCTATCATCATTTTTCTTTTAAACTTTACATTTTCCGTCATGAATATATTAGTAGAGAAAAACACAGCGCACAAAAGCTCCAACTTTCTATTCGAAATTTATCAATTTTTTTTTTTAATATTTTGCTGCTGATTATATTTCCTCAGTTGATATACCAGTGTACATATAGAAGATGTATTTCTGTGTCTATTCATTTTACAGAATCCAAAAGGAAACAACTTAAGAAACACGAACATAAATAAAAGATGTATGCCCTGAAGCATTTCCAAAAGCTCTTTTTTTATACCGTATATTATATTTTATATATGATGCAGCATCGTAGCGTAGTGATGTGCACGATCCTAAAAACTGATAACTGTGAGGATTTTATTTAAATTATACTTGTTGAATTTTCCATCTCAAAATGGAACCATATTAAAGAAAATTTTAATTAGAGCTTTTTTTATGTGTATATGGGATCCATTTGATTTATGCTATGTACATTGCTTATGTAAATTATATCTTCGCCCAAAATTATAATTCATTAGCCCATAGTGAAAATATTAATAATTTGTTTCCCAAAAAATAGATTCCATGGAAATTTTGGAGAGTTTGGGGAGATATGGTACAATATATAACACAAAACCTTTGAGATTAATCAATCATTTTAATTTATTTTAAATAATTTTCATTTAAATACATTTGTGTTGGACAAAATAAATAATTTTTATGTTCCGGGAAATATAAAAACGTATTTAAGTGTGCGCCTGGCAGGAGGAAGGCTAGGAGGGTGATTTGTTTCATTTTATTTTTTATTACTGCGTATATAAAAAGGTTGATGTTTTATGTGAAGGGGCTAACCGGATATTTAATCTATTTATGTTTGATCCTTTTGTATGTACCTACATATACTAAATATACATAAAGATGATGGACATAACATACTTTTAATTCTATCGTAATGATAACAATGGGTTATACAACATCGCCGTATACCATAAAATGTATGAAATTGATACTAAACATTTTGTTTTGATGTACAATTAATTAGAATTCGTTATGATTTGTAGGACCCGTGGGGGTATTATTTTGATATTTTTTGTATCAGTTATCAGAAAATTGTGTTAATTAAAAATGTTGTTGAACATATAATGAATTCATGGGAAATTAATTTGAACGTATAGCTGAACATAAAAGAATGTTTGCTGGTAACAGCCAAGCGTGTGTCAAGGTTGCCTCTTAATTGCATATCCAGAGATAGAGCTGTAGTGGTTCCTTTACGAATTGTAGATGCTAACGGCTTCGGTAACTCTCACGGGCACATTTTCAATTTGGGATGAATAACCATAAGAGATCAATTGTGCGTGATTCAAACGAATTTGTACTGATAATTTTTCTGGAGATAACTTGTTGGCTATCCACACTAATTGAACTACTATTCAGATATGTCACTTTGAAGGTTGAATTTATACAAATTTTTACATTTTATATGGGCATTTCATTCAAACGAATTTTCTCGAGCTCCCCCACACGAAACTTATCCTGATAATTTTTCTGGGGATAACCGTTGGCTATCCACACTTATTGAACTACTTTCCATATATGACACTTTAAAGGTTGAATTTATACAAATTTTTACATTTTATATGAGCTTTTCATTCAAACGAATTATCCCGGGCTCCCCACAAGAAACTTGTCCTGATAATTTTTCTGGGGTTAAATACGGGCTATCCACACTAACTGAACTGCTTTCCAGATATGACACTCTAAAGGTTGAATTTATACAAATTTTTACATTTTATATGGGTCTTTCATTCAAACGAATTTTCCCGGGCTCTCCATATGAAACTTGTCCTGATAATTTTTCTGGGGATAACTATTGGCTATCCACACTAATTGAACTACTTTCCAGACATGACACTATAAAGGTTGAATTTATACAAATTTTTACATTTTATATGACCTTTTCATTCAAACGAATTTTCCCGGGCTCCCCACATGAAACTTGTCCTGATAATTTTTCTGGGGATAACCGTTGGCTATCCACACTAATTGAACTACTTTCCAGACATGACACTATAAAGGTTGAATTTATACAAATTTTACATTTTATATGGGTCTTTCATTCAAACGAATTTTCCCGGGCTCTCCACATGAAACTTGTCCTGATAATTTTTCTGGGGATAACTGTTGGCTATCCACACTAATTGAACTACTTTTCAGATATGACACTATAAAGGTTTTTTTTTTTCGCTGGCGCTACATCCCATGGAGGGATTTGGCCGCTTCATTCTGAAGTTTCGTAATCATTTTTCTATTTAACAGATAATGAATGATTAATTCATTGATCCTACTCTTAACCAGCCGTGATTTTTTCATCACCCGCCGGGAATCTAAACCCGGGACCTCCGGATCTTAAGCAAGCATGCTAACCATTGTGCCACCGGGGCGGCACTAAAAAAGGTTGAATTTATACAAATTTTTACATTTTATATGGGTCTTTCATTCAAACGAATTTTCCCGGGCTCCCCACAAGAAACTTGTCCTGATAATTTTTCTGGGGATAACTATTGGCTATCCACAATAATTGAACTACTTTTCAGATATGACACTATAAAGGTTGAATTTATACAAATTTTTACATTTTATATGGGTCTTTCATTCAAACGAATTTTCCCGGGCTCCCCACAAGAAACTTGTCCTGATAATTTTTCTGGGGATAACCGTTGGCTATCCACACTAATTGACTACTTTTCAGACGTGACACTATAAAGGTTGAATTTATACAAATTTTTACATTTTATATGGGTATTTCATTCAAACGAATTTTCCCAGGCTCCCCACAAGAAACTTGTCTTGATAATTCTTCTGGGAATAACTGTTGGCTATCCACACTAATTGAACTACACCACTTCGAAACATGCCACTATAAAGGTTGAATTTATACAAATTTTTACATTTTATATGGGTCTTTCATTCAAACGAATTTTCCCGGGCTCCCCACAAGAAACTTGTCCTGATAATTTTTCTGGGGATAACTATTGGCTATCCACACTAATTGACTACTTTTCAGACGTGACACTATAAAGGTTGAATTTATACAAATTTTTACATTTTATATGGGTCTTTCATTCAAACGAATTTTCCCAGGCTCCCCACAAGAAACTTGTCTTGATAATTCTTCTGGGAATAACTGTTGGCTATCCACACTAATTGAACTACTTTCCAGACATGACACTATAAAGGTTGAATTTATACAAATTTTACATTTTATATGGGTCTTTCATTCAAACGAATTTTCCCGGGCTCTCCACATGAAACTTGTCCTGATAATTTTTCTGGGGATAACTGTTGGCTATCCACACTAATTGAACTACTTTTCAGATATGACACTATAAAGGTTTTTTTTTTTTCGCTGGCGCTACATCCCATGGAGGGATTTAGCCGCTTCATTCTGAAGTTTCGTAATCATTTTTCTATTTAACAGATAATGAATGATTAATTCATTGATCCTACTCTTAACCAGCCGTGATTTTTTCATCACCCGCCGGGAATCGAACCCGGGACCTCCGGAGCTTAAGCAAGCATGCTAACCATTGTGCCACCGGGGCGGCACTAAAAAAGGTTGAATTTATACAAATTTTTACATTTTATATGGGTCTTTCATTCAAACGAATTTTCCCGGGCTCCCCACAAGAAACTTGTCCTGATAATTTTTCTGGGGATAACTATTGGCTATCCACAATAATTGAACTACTTTTCAGATATGACACTATAAAGGTTGAATTTATACAAATTTTTACATTTTATATGGGTCTTTCATTCAAACGAATTTTCCGGGCTCCCCACATGAAACTGTCCTGATAATTTTTCTGGGGATAACTATTGGCTATCCACACTAATTGAACTACTTTCCAGCCATGACACTTTAAATGTTGAATTTATACAAATTTTACATTTTATATGAGCCTTTGAGTCAAACGAATTTTCCCGGACTTCCCACAAGAAACTTGTCCTGATAATTTTTCTGGGGATAACTGTTGGCTATCCACACTAATTGAACTACTTTCCAGCCATGACACTATAAAGGTTGAATTTATACAAATTTTTACATTTTATATGAGCCTTTGATACAAACGAATTTTCCTGGATTCCCCACAAGAAACTTGTCCTGATAATTTTTCTGGGGATAACTATTGACTATCCACACTAATTGACTACTTTTCAGACATGACACTATAAAGGTTGAATTTATACAAATTTTTACATTTTATATGGGTCTTTCATTCAAACGAATTTTCCCGGGCTCCCCACAAGAAACTTGTCCTGATAATTTTTCTGGGGATAACTGTTGGCTATCCACACTAATTGAACTACACCACTTCCAGACATGCCACTATAAAGGTTGAATTTATACAAATTTTGCATTTTATATGAGCCTTTGAGTCAAACGAATTTTCCCGGACTCCCCACAAGAAACTTGTCCTGATAATTTGTCTGGAAATAACTATTGGCTATCCACACTAATTGAACTACTTTCCAGACATGATAAAGTGGCATGTCTGGAAAGTAGTACAATTAGTGAAACAGAATCAACAATTTCTTAGAGCTGAACAATTTGCTGAACTAGCAGGTCACGTTTATTACTTAGCACAATAATCAAATATTCCAGCTAGTGTGTCCGTTATTCTTCCATCGAGCTTTGAAGGATCGCCACGAAATATGCGTGAGAGATGCTGTGATTCCATGTCGACCTTTTCCAAGTGGGGTTCTCCGGATTTGTTGATCACATTCACTGCGAACCCGAAATGGAATGAAATCATAGAAAATTTATGCCGCGGAGAACAAGTAAGCGATATACCCGATTTGGTTGCTCGAGTTTTCAAAATCAAACTAAAAAATCGTGGTTTATCTCATTCGCTCATTTTGGTGACAATTGCAGCAAGACATAAATTAACAATATATCGAAGAATTGACGAAATTGTCTCTGCCGAAATACCATCACAAGAAAGTAATCCACGTTTGAGAGAGATCGTGCTGAGATTCATGATGCACGGTCCGTATGTCCCAAGATTTTCTAATGTGCGTGCATGTGTGATGGAAAATGCTCGAAAAATTTCTCAAAAGAATTCAGCAACATCACAACTCTAAATGTCAATGGCTATGCATCATACCGACTGAACAAGCACAAGTTAGAGGTGTTCAAATGGACAGTCATAATGTTTTTCCCTACACATATACGTTGAAGCCTGTACATCTCTTCGTGCCATCAAGTACATCTTTAAGGGATTTGACTGTGCAAATGTTGCAATAACATCGAATGGAGAGCCAGAATTAAGTTACAATGAGATAACTAAAATTTTATTAACTGTTGTTATGTGAGAGCGCCAGAAGCAATTAGGAGTTTGCGAGAATCTCCGATGCATCATAAATGTGTCATGAGACTTCCTGCTCACCTACCGAATCAGCAAAGGATCATCTTTCAAGAAGGAAATGAGGAAGAAGTATTATTGCGAGAACAAACAGGATCAACTAAACTACAATCATGGTTCAAGCTCAGTGAAAGTGACATGAATGCAAGACAATATCTATATATAGAAATTCCTCATCACTACGTATTTTTAAAGGAAAATTGGCAAGTAAAAAAGCGAGGCGGTGATAAAGTTTTCGCTAGAATGTATATAGTTGGGGTGAAGGATGAAGAGCGATTTTATTTGAGAATTTTTCTTATACATGTACGTGGTGCAACAAGTTTTGAATCGTTGCGAACAGTAGACAACATCGTTCATCTTTCTTTCAAAAGTGCAGCACGAATCCCTGCGTGAGAAAGACCGTGAAGCATTTCAAAAATATTTCGGCGGATTTCGTTAGGAATATAAGGACGTTTTAAGTTGGTTGACGTTTAACACTAAATATATACGCCTGAACCAAAATCAGGTAACAACTCCAGTTTCCATTTTGCGCTGTTCGGTTTTTACTGCTTGCTATTAGTGACTTAAGCTCATCGTCTGATTGTTGGATAGAAACTAATTTTTCTAGATCGAGCGCGGTATGACAAATAGTGGATAGATTTTCTGCGTTGTCTTACACATCCAAGCATCCAGGCTTGCTTCCACAAAATCATTTCTTTACACAAGCACTTTTTTATTTATTCACAGAACGCACCTTCACGTGAGCTACACTCGAGCAAGACTGACTTTACTGCGGCAGAAGATGAGCGACCTTTCGTTTGAATGAGTTAATGAAGCATATCCTTTCTATTACGTGGGTGTGAACTTCTATGGCCCATTCTACGTTTATTTCACGATTCGGAGGCGAGTGCCACCAAAGGCCAACTTAGCTGTCTTTCTCTGCTTTGTCACAGAGGCCGTTCAACAGCCCACACAGAGCTACGTGAATTGTTTGAACTTCTTCAACGCTCTGACCTCAAATTCGAAATTCATGTCATGTGTCAACGCGACAAAATTTAGTGGTCATTTGCTCCACCAGGGTGGCTCACCGCATTTTGGTGGTTTCTACGAGGCCGCCGTTAAGTAGGCAACACATCATCTCCGCCGCTTAACGCTAAACGCCAAGCTGACGTATGAAGAGCTCAGTACACTGATTAAGCAGGTCGAATCTGCATTGAACTTTCTGCCGCTTGTTTCAGTATCAACCGATGAGATAATTGAGGTACTCATTCCAAGTCATTTCCTCGTTGGTCGGCCCCTTAATTCAATACCGGAATTAGGAGCTTTGAATTCAAAATTGGATCATGCCACTCGTTGTAGCCTCACAAGGGGCCTATTTCAAAACTTTTGGTCTCGTTGGTACAAGAAATATATCCACTAACTTCAACACTGGTACCTTTGGACAAAGGAAGCACCGAAGACGATATTCCATTGCTCAAGAGGTAATTGTGCAAGATATTTGATACCCACCCTGGAGTTGATGGTCGCGTAACAATTAAGACTGCGACTGGAGAATTGAAACTTACTATTATGAAGATCGCCCATTACCAATTGATCCTATTCATTCCAAGAATCAAGGCGGGGAGGATGTTAATGATCGGCAATCATTTGTCATTGCAAGCGGAGTTACAACCAAACGGGTGTACAATCACCAAACACACGTAAATAATAATAATCGTATTGTGCAAAGTCAACCTGTTTCGATTAAAATTTTGCAATGAGGGCCACTACAATAGTTCTTATTATACATCTCACCCGTTTCACAAAATGAGGCATTTCCATCAGTCTTATTATTATTCTGTAAAAACTGACGAGCGTCAAACCTTTGTTAACACCAAAAATCTGTTACACTCCAATAAGATTATTTCTAATCACTCTATGCCCTTAAATTATTAACATACTCGCAGCTACGAGTACACGGGTATATAACAACAATAAAGTTATTAAATGTCAGAAAAACTCTAAAAAAAAAAAAACTTTGTTTAAATTTACCCGCAATTTACGTATAAAATCAGAGAGCGGAAAACAAAAAAAAACTTTTCCAAAACATATCTCGTACATAGTGCTAATTTTGCCCCGCACATCAACATTATTTGCCATCATCTCACACCTCCTCCGCAAAGTTGTTTCTTTCCTTTTATACATTATACATTTCTTCTATTCAATTATGTTCATGTAAGGAATTTTATTTGGAGCAGCAACAAAATGCGGATAGGAGCAGAACCGCACACTTTGTATTTAAGTATATTATATGTAGGAGTATGTATTACAACGGGATCGGTATGTATGTATCTACTCTCTTATGTCGAGTAGGTAGGTATTATATGAATATTTATGTAATAATTTTTTATGTAATTTCATCATCCGCAGATACACTCAGTATAATACCATACATACATAGTAATGTTATAAACAGAAGCGGATTATGGTGATGATGATAATGATGATGATGATAATAACGCTAATAATAATAATTAGGGCAACCAAAAAAATGCACTAAAAAATAGTTTTTAAGCTCTTAAAATATGCTTTAAAAATGTTGAAATATGCATTCAAAATATGCTTTAAAAAACTGAAAATATGTATTCAAAATAATTGTTCCTTATAATTTGATAAAAATGACTAAAAAACACATTACGACAGCAAGAAATATGAAAGCAAACTGCAGCCCAGAACTTTCCAATTTAGTAATGGACCCGTCGAGAAAACCATAATTTGCTACAATAAAAATTAATTCTTTCTTTACTGAATTGTCACATAACAGCTGTTTTGATATTTTGATTGAGGCTGTCTCCTCATCGCCCAATACATCAAAAACACCAATAATCTCTTCAAAATTATTGGCATACAACTTAACAGCTGCGATCCAAGTTCTCCAGCTTGTGGATGTTGGCTGTGAAGGAAGTGCGAGCCCGGGCTGTAATTTTTAAGAATCTTGACTCTCGACGGAGCTTTTAAAAATTTGTTTTAGATATTCGAGATAAGGCGGACCTTAGGAAAAAACCCTGTTATAAGTTCACATACACAATGAAGACAGTGAGAAAGGCAAGAAATTTAGATGTGTATTTTTGGGATAGAAAGTTTGTATTGCACGGGCCGCTTTGATCATGTACGGTGCTGCATCTGATATAAATAGCAAAATTTTATCTTTCTCTAAAGATAACTATCCCTAAAATTCTAATCGAATCGTCAAAAAGCCGACCAATGGTGAACTAGCTACGGAACCACTATGAGTGAGAAAATTACTATTGGTATAAACTAGCCACCATCGAGGAATACCTGAATCAGAAATTCGTCTAACATACAACATAAAGACAACCTCATTTTGATATTTACTGCTAGTAGCAGCGCTAGTTGCGGTAAAAAGGAAATTTAAAAAATTAAATAAATAAATAAAAATTGTCTGCGAAATTTTTTTTATAAAATTTGGAAATTATGCAGAGGATTTTGACAAAATATGCTTATATGACACAAAATATGTTATTTTGGGGAAATTTTGGGTGAAATATGCAAAAATATGCCATTTTAGTAAAATATGCAAAAATATGCACTAACAGGTAGGGCTTAAAATGCTTGGTTTTTCATGAAACGGATTTATATCTTGCTCTTTTCAAAATTCGTGTACTGTAAAAAAATATGTTATTGCATATTTTTGGTTGCCCTAATAATAATCATAATAATTACAGAGATGTGGTTTTCATATTTTTCAAATATTTTTTTTTTTTAATTTTGCTTTTGTGGTTTTTCATTTTAATAAAATAATAAAAACGAAAATAGGGTTAATTATATAAAATAAGGGTTCGTTTTACATTTGAAAAAATTTCACACGAGTACTCCAATTTTAGGAATAAATAACTTAATTTTGTAGTTGTTCAAGAAATACTGCTTGAAATACAATTAATTAATGTATTCAAAAAGGATTTTCTTGAATTTTTTTACTAAGCCCACGCGGCGAAATAAAAAATAAAAATCTTGCGATTATTCTGAGATACAAATTACTGTGTGCTGCTTTTCATCATCCATCAATTTTGAGAATTACATGAACGAACAAAAAGGGTGAACAGTTTTTATTTTATTTTTGATACTACACTGTCGCCTTCGACAATTAATCTTAATCTAGAACAAATGCTGCCAAATTAGAAAATAAACAAAACTCTAATGTTTTCCTATGTCTTCAGACAAATTAATTATTGTTGTTCTTTAGAAAACCATCCATTTAAAAGATGATGTTTTTTTTTGATAAATTTTGTCAAACACTTCAGAATATCTTATCTCCTAGTTTGCAACATCCGAATGTCCTTCCATTAAGCTTCAATTATTTTTTTGCAGTTACGAAAAAAGAAATTCAAGTACCTCAATATAAGCCACAAAATAAAACGTTAATACTTTTAACGATTATCACTTTTCCTTAATAGTTTTTCTCGACTTTATCGAATTGAGTTTTTCACATCGGAGTGGTTCTGAATGAAGAGTGTCTTTTACCGAACCGTACACTCGATAGCCTCCACAAGAGTAAAGATATAAGTGGTCGTAACTTATAAGTAGGTGCTGCTTTGAACTGTATTATAAAAATTAGGCAAAGTGCCACGGGAAGGGCTTAGCCAGTTTTAATTTCTTCACAATACAACCCTAACAATTTCAAATTTTTATAATTAAAAGCTTATAAATGTATGTATTACGTCAAAGTTTGTTTAAGGAATATGATTTATTTATCACAACTATGTCTATCCTCTAAGGCCCGATTGTATGAACGACGATGAAAAAAGAATTATTCAAGTCAAATCTTTTTTAGGTTTTTGGTAAAAGTACCTTCTGAAAAGGCACTTCAGACTAAAAATATTTTGATCGAGTTGCTTTTAATTTTTGACTGAAATTCCTTTCTGTTTTTGTATTGAAATTCATATATTGAAATTATTTAAATAAAAGTAAAATAAAAAACTGCTATAAAAATGCAATAAAATAGATTATTTACATATAGATAGTGTATGATTTAAAAAAAAAATTCGGGGTAGGCTGTGTCTTCTACACGGCCGTAGGTATTTTCCGTAATAACGTTTATAAGAGGTACGAGAAATGGCACGATGTATGGTTTTGTTAGGATATAGTAGGAAATCCTGGTTTACAAAAGCCTAACTTCATAAGCCTGGTTTCAAAAGCCTGGTTTTCAAAAGCCTGGTTTTCAAAAGCCTGGTTTTCAAAAGCCTGGTTTTCAAAAGCCTGGTTTTCAAAATCCTGGTTTCAAAATCCTGGTTTCAAAATCCTGGTTTTTGGAAACCTCTTTATTTTTATTAATTCGGGCGGCCCGAATTAATAAAAATAAATAGTTTTCCAAAAACCATGATTTCGAGAGATAAGATAGAAAAATAATGAATTTTTTTTGTTTGGATGAATTGTTTGAACGTCATTACTACAACACCCCCACATATAACAACCCGTGTTCGGAATCATGAGTGCAAAAAGTGAAGCAGCTTACTTCGAATTTTTTTATGAAGTTTGCAAATGGGCCTGCAATTGGGGAATCCATTTAAATCCAAAAATGCTCATATCCGACTTCGAGAAAGCCAGTGTAAAGGCGATGAAACAATTCTTCCCAGAAACATCATATGGAGGTTGTTTGTTCCATTTCGGGCAAATAATCTGGAGAAAGGTACAAGCAGAAGGGTGTGCTGTGAAATACGGAAACAACGAGGATTTTAGCCTGCAAATCAGGATGCTTAAAAGTTTAGCCTTTTTACCAGCGGAAGATGTAATTGTGTATTTCCAGGAGCTAAAAAAAAGCAGATGGTTCGAGAAAATTTATTTAACGGGAAACCCCAATAAAACAAAGAGAAAATCAAAACCACAGTACTCTCCAAATTTCTGGTCTGTATGAGATAATACCAGGAATGATTTACCTAGGACACAAAACTCGGTAGAAGGATGGCATGGAAGACTAAAGGTGGTAGTCGGCAAAGCACACATCGGGGTTTACCAACTAATTTCGGAGTTGGGAAAAGAATTGATAATGAGTAAAACCCGAATTGCGCAAGTGAGAGCGGAAGCATCATACCCTAAAAAGCGAAAACTGGCAATAAGAAATAATAAAATTTTGCTCACTATTAACCAACGAGATAATTAAGCAAGCTTGAATATCTTCAAAATATTGCTTATAATAGGCATTTTCGGAAATAGACCAAAGTAACTTCATAGTAAGTTTCAAACGTTAAAGTTACCCATCTATTTACGAACGATCAAAGTAACTTCAGTAATGAAAAAAGTAACTTCATGAAACAAACGCATTCGAAATTCTTTCTTACTTTTTTGTATGTGAAAGGTAACTTGATTAATTTTGGTACCAACATAATATAAATTAAAACTTACTCTGAAGTTACTTTGGTCTATTTCCGAAAATGCCTAATGTTCACCTTTGTAAATGAATATCTGTGACATATAAGTATAAATCTTTTTTATTTATAATTTTTTTCTAGTCTTGAATTATTAAATGTTCTTTTGAATTATTGAATTATTGAGCATTGAACTATTAAATGTTCTTTTCAGAACAACCAAACAAATATTAAAGAAAATAAAAATTTTATGAACATTAAACATACTAAATTTAAAAAACCAGGCTTTCCAAAAACCAGGCTTTTTTTGTTGCAAAACCCGGATTTTGACACTAGGATTTTGAAAACCAGGCTTTTGAAAACCAGGCTATTGAAAACCAGGATTTTAAAAAACCAAGCTTGTAAAAAACCAGGCTTTTGGTGCAACCAAGCTTTTGTAAACCAAGCTTATGGGTGGAACACGTTTTGTTAAAATAAATTTCTTTATTATTAGCATCATAAAATGAGAGTACAGTGATTGTTTGCAAACGATTAAGTACTGGGCGATGGTATGAGAAGTACGATATAAAGCGCAGGGTCTCAGCAGAGCTGTACCTGATGAATGTGAGTTCCAGACAAGAGCTTCCCAAATTCGCCGAGGCTAGTGTGGTGGACACGCAGTCTAGGTCAAATATATATCAGAGTCCACACTGACATATGACCTATCAGGTCAGGCATTCCCCCTTTACAGTGGTCTCTAGCATTGTAAATCGCCACTTTGTAGATCTAAATTTTAATTAAAATTTATGTGAAAATTAAATATTTTAATTTACAATAAATTACCTGCCACAGTTTCTTTACGAACAAATTAGCACTAGAATTGCTCCGATCAGATGAGACATGAGGGGTTCTCTCGCTACGGTGATCGCAAGCATTGTAAACCGCTATTTTGTAGTTTATAATTTTAATTAAAATTTATGTGAAAATTAATTATTTTAATTAACAATAAGTTCTCTGCCATAGTTTCTTTACGCACAAATTGACACCAGAATTACTTGATGAGGCATTCTCTTATTTTATTTTATTTATTTATTTTTATTTACTTATCCATAAGCCAATGCTGTTTAAACAATGTTTTTGTACAACATGAATATATACAATTATTAAAGTAAAGAATAACACACAAAATTTACAATTAACATTTAGAATATAACAAGAAATAACACTGAAACATAATAGATATACAAAATATACACATAAACATATATACATTATATACATACTATTTACAACCCAATCAATCAAAAATTTTGGTTTTCTTTTACCAATTTTAACATTAATCCTTTGAAAATATTCAAAGAATCAATATTTTTTAGTACCAGTGGTAGGCTGTTCCAGATGACAATCATGTTCACCAAACAGGAGTTATTGTAAACCTTTGTCCTATTGATAGGCAAGTTGACATTTCTTGTTCGCAACGATGTAGAAAAATCTAATTTCTCATGTAAATACAATGGTATACCCGATTTAATAATACGGAAAACAAAAACCGCAGTTCTATACCAATAAAATTCAAACAAGTCACATCCAATAATAGAAACCTTAAATTCAGAGACATGGTCAAACTTCCTAAGTTATACACGTAGTTATTACATACCGGATGCAGTTATTAAACGTAACCTCAAGTAAACGCCTTGAAGTACTATCACAGTTATTAAATATTACATCACAATAGGTGAAAATTGGTATAATCAGACTTTTAACAAGATATATGCGTAAATTCACTGGACAAAATTTTTTGATTAACCTTCGCGAGTATAAACTATAATTAACACGCTGGCATAGGGATTTTATATGATCAATCCAAGTGAGTTTTGGGTTTAATATTAGTCCTAAGTTATTAACTGTCGGCACAAATGAGATAATATCATTGTCTAAATAAATCAGAGGTGCTATATTATGAGAATTATTTCTAGAAAGCAATAATGCTTTACTTTTAGTGGGATTAATAGCAAGTGAATTATTCTTGGCCCATAAGGAAACATTTTTAAGATCAGCATTAAGTCGCATGACAATCGCATCCAACTCTGAAAAGTCGCCACCAATATACAATTGCAAATCATCAGCATAAAGGTGATATCAACAATTCCGAATATGCCAAAGCAGATCATTAATATAAATGGAGAAAAGTAAAGGCCCCAATATAGAACCCTGAGGCACCCCAGTAAATACTCCTCGAATACTAGATTGAGCTTCTCCATGCTTTACGAAATGTTTGCGGTCGCTCAAATAAGAATGAAGCAACATAATAGCAGAACTCGAAAATTTATAATACAAATGTAACTTCTGAAGCAAGTGGATATGGTTAACACAATCAAAAGCTTTAGAAAAGTCTAAAAGGACTAAAATACCGAATGAATTACCCTTGTCTAGAATAGCTGATAGATCATCAACTATATGCACCAGTGCAGTGGTAGTGCTATGACCAGGCTTATATCCTGATTGGAATTTGCTTAAAAAATCAAACCGGATAAGGTGCTCGGTAATTTGGAGTTGAATGATTTTCTCTAGTACCTTTGATAGGGCCGGCAAAATACTTATCGGACGAATATCACCAATACCAGAAACCATATCCTTTTTAGGTAGAGGAATGATAGAAGCAACCTTCCACAAATCAGGAAACACCGATTTCGTTAAACATTGGTTAATAATAAATGTGATATTAGGCAAAAATAATTCAATAAACAATTTCAGTACTTTAAAGTTTACATTATCATATGCCATCAAATCCGATTTAACAGCACGAATCGCATTCAGCACCATAAGCTCATCAACACAATCAAATACAAACGCGTAGCTTACCGAACTAATAAAATTCGAATCAGGTAAAGGTAAAACACCAAAAGAATCACTAAACTTACAAATTCCATTCAAAATTTCCTCGGCAGAAAACATAATGACTGCCTCATTTGATGTACCTAAAACTCCAAGTTTTCTTAAATTGATCCATGTTCTTTTAGAATTGTATACATTCCCAAAATAAAATGAATGCTTAGCTTCATTAATGCATTTGTTGGTTTTATTTCTATAGAACCTAAAGGAAACCAAATCATGCTCCAGTCCATATTTTTTATATTTTTTATAAACCAAATCTCTACGCTCCATTAAATCCAAAATGTAAGTATTTAACCACGGAGCAGTAGGACACCTATTTATAACCCTCTTACGAGGCACACAAATATTATCTAAATGTAAAATGTTTAAGTTGAATTCCTCAACTATATCATTCACATCCGGATAAAACCAAAAATTCAACCAGTCCAACGAAAAGAAACAACTCACAAAACTCTCACGATCAATCGCTTTAAAATCCGGAACAACAGTATAGGAAATTTTATCCCTGACACGACAGAATTTATAGCACGCAAAAACCAAGTCGTGATCAGAAATAGCAGGAACCGCACGTTGCCCAAAAGAAACAATATTATGCCTATCAGGCTCACACAAAATTATCAAATCCAACAGGCTGTTATCCAATCTAGTCGGTTTAAAAGGTATATAATATAAATTATACAAACTCAAGCAATCACTAAGTTTATTGTTAGCCAACATGTTAAAATTAAAATCACCGCAGCAAATAACTTTTTCATACTGTAACACATATTGAGAAAAAATTATTTGTAAATTATTAATATCCTCCGTACAAGCCGGAGGCGGGTTATAAACAATCAAAATAAGAATTTTTCCAAACCGTCCAATAAGTTCAGCAGCCAAAATTTCAACTTTTCCAAATGTGCCAGAAAATAGTTTACATACTTTTAAAGTATCCCTGAAATAAATACCAACCCCACCCCATCGTGTATTATTTATACGATCGAAACGTATTAATTTATAATTATTAATATGGAGTGACTTGTTTGAAATTTTATCGTTAAGTAGAGTTTCCGACAATGCAAGGAAATCAAATTTGTAAACATCCAACAGTATAGTAATGTCATTTAAATGTTTAACTAAACTACGAACATTTAAATGACCAAACCATAAACAAGAACTAGCACTTACCTGTAGACTATCACCTGGAACAGCCTTACCACAGTTCAAAGAACAATCTAAAAACCTTGTGGATTGGATTGGCGTAGCCCTAAAAAAGGATGACTCTTCGTTTTATTTTGGAATTCCTTCACTAGAACACCAGCTGGCCAAGAAGTTGGATCCATCAATTTATCAAACATAGTAACGGAAATTTTTATTTTAAATGATGAGTAATCCTGCTTGAAATTATCACTTAATTTTGGAGTAAAACGATGAACCAATGCTTCAGACAAATTGAAATTGTCTAGCAAATATTGGCTGATATTTGCTTCAGTAACATTCTCTTGCTACAGTGCCCTCAATCTCTATAAATCCCTATTTTGCAGTTTGAATTTTTAATTAAAATTTATGTGGAGATTAATTAATTTAGTTTAAAATTAATTAGCTACCACTGGTTTTTTACGCAAAAATTGACACCATCGGATCTCCGATCGGATGAGCCATTCTCTCGCTACACTGGTTCAAGCATTTAAATCAGTCGAAATCAGAGGTTCGCGGCGCGGGTTCCTTTACCGCCAGATGACGTCATTGCAATAATATTATGCGTGATACATAAAGCCGAAGGACCAATCTAAGCAATCATATCTTTAAATTAAAGGTAATGCTTATAGTTGATGAGTAATTGCCCCCGATCAAGGGTTAAATTTCGGGTCAGTTTTCTGAACATGCGGTGTAAAACGTTATCACGTCAAAATAAATAAAATAGAATGGAAGAGTCATCTTCGTCGAATTCCGATATTTTAGAAAGAAGCGATTTGGATTTTGTCTACGATACCCGACGTCCAAAAATTTATAAAAATTGTAATAACCCTCTACAATTTTATACTAACGAGGAATTTTGACGAAGGTATCGATTTCAAAAACCAACTTTTTTTTACATTGCCGACTTAATTAAAAGTGAACTTCAACAGAGTAGCATGAGGGGTTTCCCCTTTGTGTAAAAGACCTGCTTCTCATCACTTTGAGATACTAAGCAACTAATTATTTTCAGCATCTTGTTGGTGATTTATCGCACTTTAAGAAAAATTAATAACATTCTGGCCTCGAAATTTCACGATTTTATAAAAAACTCCAAACGAGGTCGAGCAGAGAACCACCGCGCGAAAATTTTACACGATGTATGGTTTGCCGAGAGAAGCCCGGTTAATTGCCCAAACATATATTCCTATAGTTTCAGCCAATGGTGCTAATGCAGAATTATTTCGAAACAGGAAAGTGTGGTTCTCAATAAATTGTCAGTTGATTTGCGATGCAAACTATAAAATTATTCATTTGACGGCACGGTTCGTTAAGATTTAGTAGTCCTATTCAAATAGTCCGAGTTGCCATTGAACGTGGATGTTTATGTTTGTGGTGTCAAAAATATATTTTTTTTTCTAATATTGAAAATTTTGAAACATGTCAGTGAACTGTATGAAATGTGATTTAGCCACTGCAAGTGAGAACTTTTTAGTTTGCAGTGGTTTATGCAAGAAAGTTGCACACTACAAATGTGTAGGTTTGAGGAAAGCTGCATTTGAATTAATTAGCGGCTCTGAAAATATTTGTTGGTTTTGTGACAATTGTAAATTCAATTATAATTTACATGTCACTAAATTATGTGAATTGACAGAGATAACGAGAAATATTGAAATCTCCCTGCGCAGTCAATTACAGAAAAAATTTCAATAAGTCAGCCAATTGTTCGAGCTGATGTTGAAGATGACAGTGTGGCTGGTGAATTCAATCAAACTTGTGCAACGGGGACAACAAGAACATTTGCTGAGGTGGCATCATCCTCTCTAAATTCCAGCGCCGTTTTGTCTAAGGTTAATAAATGGAGTCATGAAAATCAGAGTACCAAATCAATTTGTGGTACTAAGCAATTTACTCAGAATGTTGGAGTAGTGACAGTTATACCAACATTATGGTTACTTCTTTCAAAATTTAATCCTCATACTAAGTAAAGTTATATTTCAGTCATGGCTAAAACATGCTTGGAGATTGAGGACTGCAAAGTATTTAAACTTGTCCCCGAACGTCGCGATATTGAAGTTTGCTTGCTACAAATTGGTCATAAAAGCAGATTTTCGTGCTAAGGCTCTTGATGCAAATACTCGCCCCGGCCGACCGGGGTATATATTCGGGAATTTAATAATCAAAATATTCGAACAACATTGCCTCCACGAGTGAAGTTAAATTTAAAACATTAAATTAACATTAAACATTAAATTATAACAACTCGTATTATAGTAAAACTTTCCAAGTGATAATCTGCAGGTAAATGTAAAGTGTTCTATAAAATTTGGCCATTTAAATCTCCGTAGTTTCGTTAAACATTTTAATGAAATTACTATACTGTGAGAGATACACAAATTGGATTTTCTCGCTTTATCTGAAACAGTAAAATTACAAACAAGTAGCTCCATATCAATAATTACAAACTAATACGTTTTGATCGTATTAGTAATACGCGATAGGGTGGTGTTGGTAATTATTTTCGGTCTACTTTGGGGGTCAACAAATTGTTCTCTGGTGCCTTTGGTAAGGTTGAAGTTTTGGCATTTGTACTTGTCGGGGATTTGGCAAAATTCTTATTTTGGTTATTTATAACCCTCCTCCTGCTTGTTCTGAGGATATTAATAATTTAATTTTTTCAATAATTTACAAATAATTTTTTCTGAATATTTGCCACAGTATGATAAAATTATTTGTTGTGTTGATTTTAACTGTATTATGTTGTTTAGCAATAAACTAAGTGCTTGCTTGAGTTTACATAATTTATTTAATTTACCTTATAAACCGACTAGATTGGATAGCACACTATTGGATTTAATCCTTATGAGGCACACTGGGTTAAATTAACCCAGGTATTTCTTTTTAACGCACGCCATTCTGGAACGAGTGGTCCTTGGACCATCGGGCCAGTGGATTAGGGAAGTTTGAAATGTCTACGAATATTCCCCCTTAGGCCAGCTACAGTTAGGGTTGCCACTCGTCCTACTTTACGTAGGACAGTCCTACAATTAAAGGTGATTGTCCTACATCCTACACTTTTAATAAAAGTCTTACTTTGAACACAATCATAGACAGAACATTTTTTTTGTTGCTTATAGTTGATTAAATAATATTATTGTTTAAATTATCCCTCTGATAATTAAAATATTTTGAAAATATACTTTAGTTACGCTAGTTTATACGGCAGCAGCATCGGTTAATGCATATATTATACTAAGCCACTATCTATATAATGAATTTTATAAAACAACTGTCTATTCAGATCACAATCAAAGTTATACAATCGAAATGCTTGTTTAAATTTTTATTTTATCAGTGCTTTTGAATTTTACACAGTAATTAAAACGTTTAGAATCGAAAAATGTAATCAGCTTACTCAGGGTGACGAAAAAATATGGAAACCCCTAAAAATCTCGCGTAGTTCAGTAAGAAAAAATTACCAACGTTAAATGTCAGGTAATTTTCAACAAGCAACTTAATGGTGAGCTTTGATGTGTAAACTTTGAACCTCATCTTCAAGGTCACTTTGAGGTCAAAGTCATTTTTTAAACAGAAACCTCTATTTTTGACATCGAATTCTAAAAGAGTGAGAAGTTTTACGTCCGAATATGTATTTGCCGTGATCTCTTATAAAGGACTGAAAATAACTGCTTCAGGTTATTGCCATTGAAATTACATATGCGACACAGTAAAACACAAACGATCATATAACTCATTAGACAGTTTGCTTAAGCTATTGCCAAAAATTCAAAACCAATTCATTTAAGATCTCGTGTTGTCGAAGTAAAACCGAAGCCATTGTAATAAAAGTTTCGTGTCCTCAAATATTAGAGAACGTTATCAAATAGATTAAAGAAAGACATTTGAATAATGACTTTGATTTCAATAATGACTGTTGCTTTTAACAAAAAGACGCGAAATTTTTCCCGTAAACAATTCAATTTTTTTCAAGACAGAACGGTTTAGAACATATAATTATTGATTTTTATCAAAACTAGGATAAACCGGCCAATGGATTGTTAAAACCATTTGTAATTCGATAAGGGAACTAAATTTGGGTGTTAAAAAATGTCGGTGTTGGTAGCAGACAATACAAATTTCAACTTTGATCGCTATTATTAACTGTTTACAAATTTTAAAACTGGGACGATATCATTCAAGTGACATCTCACTCAAAAAATTATACGTCTCACTCGATGATAACGTCTAAACTAATATCTCATTCATAAAACGCATCACTTTTACGTCATCTCATAATTTTAAAGTGATATATCACTTGCCAAGTGATAACGTGTAAACACAATCAAAACGTAAATTGCATCTCACTTTACTTTTTAAACTTGTTTAAATTTCATCTCATTAAATTATTCAATTGAAATTTTGATTCATGTTCAATTTATAATCAAATCACATTAAAAGTTTATTCAAGTCATATTCAAGTCGCATTCAATTCATATTCAAACCATAATTAATTTATTCAATTCATATTCAATTGATTTGCAATTCATATTTAGTTCATATTCCTATTGAATTCATTTTCAAATTATATTCAGTTTCCATTCAAGTTATGTTCAATTCATTTTAGAGTCATCTACTTCAACCTATATTTAAATCATAATCGATTCATATTTAAGTTTTATTTAAATAATTCTCAATTTTAAATTCAAGTCGCAATCAATTCATATTCAATTCATATTCAGGTCATAATCAATTTAAATTCGAATTGGGAAAGAAAGATTTTAATAACAAAAAGGTGGACAATGTGCATCATCATATTATTTTACACCTGGAACTGAGTATATAAATATGGAAAGCTAAAAATAAAACACATCGTTTAGTATTTTGCTTGTCGTCCTCAATGGGGTTCACGTCCTCCTCATCTATTGGAAATCGATAATTTCTGGACAGTGGTTTTCTGGCATATTTATTTATTCTTGTTTCATAATTAAAATTGTTGTTATGTCATCATCATCAACAAATTTTATGTAATCTGGCTTCGCAACTTCTTGGAAAAACCGCTGTGCTCTTTCGTACGATTTCGTACAGTATCATCAATTTTTTCTAACAATCCACCGCTTCCTTCGTAATTACTGTCATCCGAATTGTCGTTATACAGTGCATCCAATTCACTATATTCATCTTCGAGTGCAAATGGAATATAACCCATACAAGTTCCAATGAGTTTGCAGGGCGGCAAATGGTAATAGGATGTACGTAAAACTAGCCCACGGCGATACAATTGGCCAATGTCCAAGTTATCATTGTAACACACACCATAACATCCTCTATTAACAAAGCCACCATATTCATAATTCATCATAGCATCTGTCGCAACCCAAACTTTCTGGAAATACACTACAAAGTGTATATGGCCAACGATAAATCGAAATACATCGCGATGGTATTACAGGCTCGGCAATGTCAACGGTATGTCGTCGACATCTATTTTGTGCTTTACATTTCCGCTTTACTCTTGCTTGCATGGTGTGCGATTTATTATACATCGGTCACCACAAGTTTCATACCTCCGATAACGACATTTTGCACCATCCAATGAGTTTCGACATGATTTTGATCGAACCACCGTACAACATAGCTGATGCTCAAAATAGAGTGTGCCGAAAACTATATGTAAATTAGAAAGTGTACAATAAATAAATAAATAAATAAATAAATTGTCACGTTTTGCTATTTTCTTGCTGTAGATGTAAAAATTATTGACAACTGAATTATTAAGTTTGGTCGTAACATCCACAACTTGGGTCACATTAATAATTGTGTTTAAATAATTTATCGTTGTAATATTATTCTCCGCAATAACTCGCCATTCTTAAGTGGGCCGACTTAGTGATGAAGGTTGATCTGGTCTAATTGTACGAGTCCCTCACATATCGCAATACACATAGCTGAAGCAACTATTTTCACTCCCACTTCTATCATTTTATATGTTTACACTTAAAGAATAGTTCAAATTTAATCTCAGCGCAGACTTTTCGTTTTTGAATCCATTCCTTTACCCAGATCCGTTTAGTAACTTTATTTTGTCTTTCATTACGTTTTTGTATACGTAAAAGGGCAAAACAAGCTGCAGCTTGAGCTTGATCCATATTAATAATATAAATGTTAATAAATTAAATTTTTTAATAGGGTAATTGATTAGTTGATTACTGCATCGACTACAACCAAATAATAAATTATTAACACCAAACTCGAACATAATGAAGAAATTTCTTTATCACAAAACTGTGTACGTCTAAACAGATTTTTCATTTGAGCAAGTGATGCGAAAGTTTACAAATGATATATCACTTTTATTTTTACATTTGACCTCACTTTTGTCCTGGTATAAACTTGCACATCATTTTAGTGAGATTTCACTCGAAAAGATATCTCACTTAAATGATAGCGTCTAATTGTACCTTTGCTCATATTTTACCGAAGTGAAGTTCTTAGCAAATAACAAAAAATGTAGTAGTGTGAGTAAAATAAACAGTATGCATTTAGGCGATTTTTGAATAGTCGAACTAACGATGGAAGTGATTATATTTTTTCAACAAAAATCAAAAGTCCCAAAGTCAAATGGTTGTTCTCGAATGTCCATAGTATGCACTTGATGAAAAAATTATGAAATGGCCGGACTCTGGGGTCGGCCATATAAATAACAAGCAATTTTTGCATCAAATGTTGTACGATTTTCCGCCAACTAAATTTGTTCAACAAAAATCAAAAGTCCCAAAGTCAAATGGTTTTTCGTGGATGTCCATAGTATGCACTTGATGAAAAAATTATGAAATGGCCGGACCCTGGGGTCGGCCATATAAATAACAAGCAATTTTTGCATCAAATGTTGTACGATTTTCCGCCAACTAAATTTGTTCAACAAAAATTAAAAGTCCCAAAGTCAAATGGTTTTTCTCGAATGTCCATAGTATGCACTTGATGAAAAAATTATGAAATGGCCGGACCCTGGGGTCGGCCATATAAATAACAAGCAATTTTTGCATCAAATGTTGTACGATTTTCCGCCGACGAAATTTGTACAACAAAAATCAAAAGTCCCAAAGTCAAATGATTTTTCCCCAAATGTCCATAGTATGCACTTGATGAAAAAATTATGAAATGGCCGGACCCTGGGGTCGGCCATATAAATAACAAGCAATTTTTGCATCAAATGTTGTACGATTTTCCGCCGACGAAATTTGTTCAACAAAAATCAAAAGTCCCAAAGTCAAATGATTTTTCTCGAATGTCCATAGTATGCACTTGATGAAAAAATTATGAAATGGCCGGACCCTGGGGTCGGCCATATAAATAACAAGCAATTTTTGCATCAAATGTTGTACGATTTTCCGCCGACGAAATTTGTTCAACAAAAATTAAAAGTCCCAAAGTCAAATGGTTTTTCTCGAATGTCCATAGTATGCACTTGATGAAAAAATTATGAAATGGCCGGACCCTGGGGTCGGCCATATAAATAACAAGCAATTTTTGCATCAAATGTTGTACGATTATCCGCCGACGAAATTTGTTGAACACCTAATTTTTGTTTAATGTCAATATTTCGCGTTACTTTCTATAGTTATTTTACCCATTCGTTGAATGATAATGAAGAATAAAAATTTTAAATTGTTAAAATTGAAACTCTTGATGACGTGCAACATACCTACAAACTTTACTGCTGTCGTATGAAAAAAGTAATAAACGCCAAAAGTCGAAAATACTTTAGGGGCATATTTTTATTCTATGGATACAAATACCTATTTTTCTGTTTTTTTTAACCCTTAGCGGCCATACTTTGCTCCCGTAACATAGCGGCAACTTCTTCTTCTTCTTCCGCTGGCGCTACATCCCATGAAGGGATTTGGCAGCCTCAACGATGCTCCTCCAAATAATTCGATCCGCCAAGAGAGAATGGATGGATGGACGACGTTGAAAGGGACCTATACACACTCGGTCACCGTGTCTGGCGTTCTCTGGTATTCTCGGGTATGTGGTCTCCCACGAGGTTCTACTTTCGTTGATGTTGGTCATTTTTTGGGACCGAGAATTCTTTTTATGATCTTACGCTCAGTTACAGCGATTTTCTGGATGTTTTGCGCTGTCAGTGTCCACGACTCGCAATCAAAGGTGATAACTGGTCTTATCAGCGCCTTGTAGATGTCCAATTTTATTTTGCGCGATATATGAGGAGACTTGAAAATTTTGATATTGGCGTAAAATGCTCGGTCGCCTGCTGCGATCCACGATGAAATGTCCACAGAAACGGAGTTTTGGTCAGTGATCAGTGATCCTAGGTATTTGAACTAATTCATCTTTTCATATTGAGTTTCTCCTGAAATGAAGTCCACACGAGTCTGCCTTCTCGCGGTCACCATGTATTTGGTCTTCGCTTCATTGATCTGAAGGCCTATTTGTTGGGATGTTAATTGAAATGGGAGGACTTCATTTAGAGATATGATGGTGCGACCCAGAATGCAAAAAATATTGTCAGCGTATGCTGCAGCGTATATAGCGGCCACACTGAGGTGATTTTTCACCCCAGCCAAAAAAATCAGTCTCGAAAGAGAAATTTAAAATTGCTTGTTATTTATATGGCCGACCCCAGGGTCCGGCCATTTCATAATTTTTTCATCAAGTGCATACTATGGACATTTGAGAAAAATCATTTGACTTTGGGACTTTTGATTTTTGTTGAACAAATCTCGTCGGCGGAAAATCGTACAACATTTGATGCAAATATTGCTTGTTATTTATATGGCCGACCCCAGGGCCCGGCCATTTCATAATTTTTTCATCAAGTGCACACTATGGACATTCGAGAAAAACCATTTGACTTTGGGACTTTTGATTTTTGTTGAACAAATTTCGTCGGCGGAAAATCGTACAACATTTGATGCAAAAATTGCTTGTTATTTATATGGCCGACCCCAGGGTCCGGCCATTTCATAATTTTTTCATCAAGTGCATACTATGGACATTCGAGAAAAACTATTTGACTTTGGGACTTTTGATTTTTGTTGAACAAATTTCGTCGGCGGAAAATTGTACAACATTTGATGCAAATATTGCTTGTTATTTATATGGCCGACCCCAGGGTCCGGCCATTTCATAATTTTTTCATCAAGTGCATACTATGGACATTCGATAACAACCATTTGACTTTGGGACTTTTGATTTTTGTTGAACAAATTTCGTCGGCGGAAAATTGTACAACATTTGATGCAAATATTGCTTGTTATTTATATGGCCGACCCCAGGGTCCGGCCATTTCATAATTTTTTCATCAAGTGCATACTATGGACATTCGAGAACAACCATTTGACTTTGGGACTTTTGATTTTTGTTGAACAAATTTCGTCGGCGGAAAATTGTACAACATTTGATGCAAATATTGCTTGTTATTTATATGGCCGACCCCAGGGCCCGGCCATTTCAAAATTTTTTCATCAAGTGCATACTATGGACATTCGAGACAAACCATTTGACTTTGGGACTTTTGATTTTTGTTGAACAAATTTCGTCGGCGGAAAATTGTACAACATTTGATGCAAATATTGCTTGTTATTTATATGGCCGACCCCAGGGTCCGGCCATTTCATAATTTTTTCATCAAGTGCATACTATGGACATTTGAGAAAAATCATTTGACTTTGGGACTTTTGATTTTTGTTGAACAAATCTCGTCGGCGGAAAATCGTACAACATTTGATGCAAATATTGCTTGTTATTTATATGGCCGACCCCAGGGTCCGGCCATTTCATAATTTTTTCATCAAGTGCATACTATGGACATTCGAGAACAACCATTTGACTTTGGGACTTTTGATTTTTGTTGAACAAATTTCGTCGGCGGAAAATTGTACAACATTTGATGCAAATATTGCTTGTTATTTATATGGCCGACCCCAGGGTCCGGCCATTTCATAATTTTTTCATCAAGTGCATACTATGGACATTCGAGAACAACCATTTGACTTTGGGACTTTTGATTTTTGTTGAACAAATTTCGTCGGCGGAAAATCGTACAACATTTGATGCAAAAATTGCTTGTTATTTATATGGCCGACCCCAGGGTCCGGCCATTTCATAATTTTTTCATCAAGTGCATACTATGGACATTCGAGAAAAACTATTTGACTTTAGGACTTTTGATTTTTGTTGAACAAATTTCGTCGGCGGAAAATCGTACAACATTTGATGCAAATATTGCTTGTTATCTATATGGCCGACCCCAGGGCCCGGCCATTTCATAATTTTTTCATCAAGTGCATACTATGGACATTCGAGAAAAACCATTTGACTTTGGGGCTTTTGATTTTTGTTGAACAAATTTCGTCGGCGGAAAATCGTGCAACATTTGATGCAAAAATTGCTTGTTATTTATATGGCCGACCCCAGGGTCCGGCCATTTCATAATTTTTTCATCAAGTGCATACTATGGACATTCGAGAAAAATCATTTGACTTTGGGACTTTTGATTTTTGTTGAACAAATTTCGTCGGCGGAAAATCGTACAACATTTGATGCAAATATTGCTTGTTATTTATATGGCCGACCCCAGGGTCCGGCCATTTCATAATTTTTTCATCAAGTGCATACTATGGACATTCGATAACAACCATTTGACTTTGGGACTTTTGATTTTGTTGAACAAATTTCGTCGGCGGAAAATTGTACAACATTTGATGCAAAAATTGCTTGTTATTTATTTGGCCGACCCCAGGGTCAGGCCATTTCATAATTTTTTCATCAAGTGCATACTATGGACATTCGAGAAAAACCATTTGACTTTGGGACTTTTGATTTTTGTTGAACAAATTTCGTCGGCGGAAAATTGTACAACATTTGATGCAAATATTGCTTGTTATTTATATGGCCGACCCCAGGGTCCGGCCATTTCATAATTTTTTCATCAAGTGCATACTACGGACATTCCAAGAAAATCTTATTTGAACAAAAATCGTCACTGAGTTGTATTAAAGTTATTGTGTAATGTTTTCTTTATCCACATTTAGGCGTATAATTTATATTACCACTACTTATAAATACGTATACGTATACGATAAATTTGTTATTTTTTTTTGTTAAGTTTTTCACAGGCATCATATTTTACATAATTGTCTCGGATTTTCTCTGGAGGAATTAGACTTCGATATCGAAAATATCATATCGAAAATCAACTCTCATGTTTGTCAACGAAACTTCTAAAGAATTCTGCATTTTTATGAACGTCAGCTTTAACGAGTTTTCAAAAAACGTTGTAACTCGCTGGCTATCTTTACAGCTTTGTATAGAAAGGTTACTAAAAGAATTTTCAGCATAACAGTCATATTTTTGAAGCAGTTTATACTTGTAGATTTGTAGATTTGTCAGTTGCACTGAAAAAGTCTTACTCATAGAAAACGATGAAATCCCACTTAAAATCGAAATACATATATCTCCTCTTCTCAAGCCATATAAGTATGTATTATATTTAAGAAACCGATTAATGAAAAACCAGTACTAAAATAATTGATCTACAAATTGTTTTCAATAATTTGTGCAACTTAAAATCTAGATACGAGTAGACATTTTTTTGGTTATGAAATGATAACCAAATTCAAAGCATTGAAAAATTCTAATAAATATAAACTAGAAAAAGAGACCATGTAAAGGTAGAATGTCTCATCTGACAGGAGCAGATGAGGTTTTCTCCCGGAGCCAGTACGTACCGCCATATGTCAGCCGATATACCTCTTGTGCTCTACGGCGATTTCAACATTATGCCATCGCTAAACCCGAATTCGTGTGCTTCATCAAGGTCCCTTGGACCTAGACTGCGTCTGCAACACACTAGCCTTGACGACCTTGGGAGACCCTGCGCTTCAATCGTACTTCTCGTACCATCGCCCAGTACTTAATTGTTTGCAAACAACCACTCTCATTTCATGATGCTAATAATAAAGAAATTTATTTTAACAAACCCATACATCGTGCCATCGTGAAAACACCTACGGCCGTGAAGAAAACACAGCCTACCCCAATTTTTTTTTTGTTTTATACAGATAAGGCAAACAATTTAAGGAAATGGTTTATAATTCCTAGTCAAGAAGCCTGTATGAATAACAATTTATTTTTTGTGTATTTAACTAATATTTATCTATTCTGTAATCGTACAAAACTTTTTCAATTAAGGTAATTTATAAAATAAACACACATATATGAAAAGGGTAAAAAATGCGAACTATTGTTTGAAGTTCAAAATTCAGAAATGTCCTACTTTGAACTTTTCAAAAGGTGCCAACCCTGGCTACAGTGCACTTATAGAAGCCGAGCAACGAACGTCGTAAAAACAGATATGGGTAAAAATTACCCAGTGTGTCTCTTACGTCAGAAAAACGTCTCATTTAAAAAATTATTTTTCTTAAATATTGTGTGTTTGTGTAAAACTTATATAATTTTTGTCTATTTGAAATAAAATAAGTATATACAGAGAATCTCACTACAACGGACATCGACCGGATCAAAAAAGTTGTCAATTGAAGTGAGGATTTGCAATTATTTTATAAGAATTTTAAGGGATTTTTAAATGATTTTTAGATAAAGTTTTGGAACATGGCCAGTTAATAAGAGACTTGGCCATTTCTTATCCGATTTTGATGAAATTCTCAAGTGATTTTTAAATAAAGTTCTGGAATATGGCCAACTAGGAAGGAACTTGCCCATTTCATATCCAATTTTGATGAAACTCAGTATGTAGGTACTATGGAAATGGGGTTCTAAAATTATTTTTAGGATAAGTCATCAAATCATATTAAATTCCTTCCTAATCGGCCATATCCAAGCACTTCATCTAAAAATTATTTTAGGGTCCCATTTACATCCTACTTCATGAATTTCATCTAAATCGGATAAGAAATTCCCAAGCTCCTTCCTAATTGGCCATATTCCAGAACTTCGTCTAAAAGTCATTTGAGAATCCCATTTCCATCGTAAATGCTGAACTACATCAAAATCGGATTAAAAAAGGCCAAGTGCCTTCCAAATTGGTCATATTCCAGAACTTTATCTAAAAATCATTTGAGAATTTCATCAACATCGGATAAGAAATGGCCAAGTTCCATCCTAATCTAATTGGCTATATTCCAGAACTATATCTAAAAATCATTTAAGAATTCCATTTACATTGGGAATGCTGAATTTCATTAAACTCGAATAAGAAATGGAATCCCAATAAAATATTTATAAAAAATCACAAATCCTCAGTTCAAGCGACATCTCACTTCAATGGACAACTTTTTTGGTCCCGTCGATGTCCGTTTAGTGAGGTTTCCCTGTATATGGGGAATTCTACGTAAAATGAAACCCAAAAAATATTTACAAAAACAGCTTTAAACTCTAAAAACTACATTTTTCGCACCCCTTAACATTCTAAATCATTTCTTGATAGAAAATATGCAAAATAAAATTTATTTAGAGGAAAGATGGACCAATCTTCACAGATTTCCTAAATTACGATTTTTTCACTATTTTAATTAAATAATCAAAGTGAAGTGGAGATTTCGGTGGCTTTTACGGCAAAACTAAGACAAGTTCCAGTTGCAATACTTTTATTTAATATTTCTATTTGTTAAATTATTTTGAATCATTGTAATTTATTTGTCAAAAATGGGGAAAAATGTTAAAACAAAATATGTACCTGAAGTTAAGTAATTTCTAATTAAACACCTTGAAGTATATAATTTATTTAAAGTTTAATGATTTGTTTTCGTAAAGAATTCCTACGTGTAACTGATGTGTAACTTATATTTAGCTAACGTGTAATACCAAAGCAACCTTGATTATACAAGCCATAATCTAAAAAACGAAGCTTTTATAAGGAAATTATAAACGAGGAAAAAACCAAAATTTCCATAGTAAAACACATAAAACATATGGCAGATCACATTTTTTCCTAAGACAAATTTGTAAATGAAAACGTTACAAATTCTTAATTATGATTTATGAAATATTTTCATAGATGTTTGAATTTCACCATAATATAAATCTCGTTTAAGTAAATCGTTTTCATTTTTTTGTAATAATTGATATATTTAAACCAAAATATAGAAAAAAGTATCCAAATACACACCCGACCCACCCGGGTGGCCAAGTGTATTTTTTCGGGTTTTTCATCCTTTAAAACCGATTTTTTTCGGTTCGCACAGTTCGCTATGTTGTTGCATTTATTTTATAAATTTTGTATTTTGGTGTTTAAAAACTAAAGAAGCTAGAAACGACCAACTTCAAAATTGCAGTCACCACAAATATTTAAAATTGAAATGGCCACCCGAGTGGCCGGGTATACACACAAGGATTAAGATTATTTATTGATTTGTTTCTGCCACAAATCACTTTTATCATTAATCAGTGTTTGACGATATCAGTTTTTCCTGATGTGTGGAAAGTGGCTTCGATTATTCCCCTACCTAAGAAGGATGTAATTTCCAATATATGTGACATTCGCCCGATTAGTATTTTCCTGGAGAAAATTATACAGCTACACATTCTTGAGAACCTCAATAGATATACATAATTACAAATCTGGCCATAGTACTACTACTGCACTTGTGCATATTGTTGATGATCTATCTACTATATTAGACAAAGCTAGCTCATTTGCAGTTTTAGCCCTATTGGACTTTTCTAAAGCATTTGATTGTGTTAATCATATCCTGTTGCTTCAAAAGTTAAAGTTATATTATAAGTTTTTCAATTCTGCTATTTTGTTGCTTCATTTTTATTTGAGTAATCGTAAACAATTTGTAAAGCTGCGATGATCTTTCTGCGGCATAAGTAATGTAGTTGCTGGGATGCCTCAAGAGTCAATTTTGGGCCCTTTACTTTTTTCCATTTACATAAATGATCTACCTTGGCATATTTTAAATTGTCGATTTCATCTTTACGCTGATGATTTACAACTGTATATTGGTGGTGACTTGTTAAAAGTGGAGGAGATCGTGATTCAACTTAATGCAGATCTTAGGTATATTTCTTCATGGGCCAAAAATAATTCACTTTCCATTAATCTAACTAAAAGTAAAGCTTTATTGCTAACTAGAAATAATTCACATAATATTGCACCTGTGCTCTTTATAAACAATGATATAATCCCATTTGTTCCAACAGTTAATAACTTAGCATTATTATTGAATTCAAAACTTACTTGGAATGACCATGTAAGTTCTTTGTGCCAGCGTGTTAATTACGGTTTATATTCGCTCAGACTAATAAAAAAGTTTTGTCCAATTGACTTACGCATATATCTTGTTAAAATTTTAATTATACCTATTTTCAGCTATTGTGATGTTATATTTTCTAATTGTGATAGTTCCTCAAAACGGTTACTTGAGGTTACTTTTAGTAATTGTGTGAGATATGTGCATGACCTTAGGAAGTTTGATCATATTTCCGAATTTAAGGATTAAATCATTGGATGTGACTTATTTAAATTTTACTGTTATAGAACTGCTGTTTTTATTTTACGAATAATTAAATCGGTTGTACCATTACTACTTGCATGATAAATTACATTTTTCAATGTCATTGAGAACTAGGAACATTAATTTGCCTGTTAGTAGAACTAATGTTTACAATAACTTCGGATTAATAAATGCGATTATCACTTGGAACAGTTTGCCTACAGAATTAAGAAATATGAGTTCCGTTAATAAATTTAAAGCAGTTATGTTAAAACTAGTAACTTAGAATTAAAGTTCTTGTACATATTGTAATTATGTACATTGTTGTATCTATGTATGTATGTTAATTATTGTTATATTGGAACTTGCAGTGTTATTATTGTTAATTTTAAGTTGTTCTATACTATTGTAAATATGTGTTATGTACAAAAGCCACGGCTTAAACATTAAATAAAGCTTTATTATTAATATTAATTATATAATTATACATGTTGAAATTTTATAATAATTCTTATATTTTAGATGGCATGGATCAGCACATGAACAAACCATTTTCAACTTTTCTTTACTAAAAGTAAAGTTGGAAAATGGCGAGTCAGGTCCTGGTGAACGTTTCCTGCTAGGAGATAGTGGTTATGCTAACAAAAAACTATACCTTTTAACACCATTGCATAATCCCGTAACTGAAAATGAAAAAAATTATAATTTGAAGCACAAAAGCACGCGAAATTTAGTAGAAAGGTGCATCGGGATTCAATTGCAACCAATAGCAGACCGCACATTTCGAACATTCTAAAAATGATGGTTTCTACTGCGGTTTTGCATAATATTCCCATATCACAGAGGGGGCCGGCGCGGCGCCTGATGACCAAAAAAGAGAAGTTACTAGCATATATCGTCACTTGAATAATTAATTCTGCTAAGTGTTGCTTACAAGATTTCTGGTTTATTGATGATTAAGAATCACCATTCCTTAATATAGTAACTCTGGGGGTTTAAATTAAAACTAAAATTTCATTGTAAATTATAAGTGGTAATTATCTCAATCATGAAATATCGTAAAAGCAAAGCACCTAGATATACTAGGAGGTATATCTAGGAGCTTTGGTACAAGCATATAAAGTATTTCATAATTATGTTATTATTTTTTTGTAATAATTAAATAATTGTATGCCGCTCATTGCAATAATTTTTCTAACACGGTAGAACTTTGAAAAATTGTACCTACTTGATAAGTCAAAATGTTATTGTTCTTGTATACAATGGAAAAATAATAAACAATTATTTATTATTTATCGAAACATTGTATAACTCAGAAATGAAATTCAAATGAAACATTGTTTTCGACATTGTTCTACCCAATAATTGAATTGATATATTGTACAAGTACATTGTCCTGTTTGATTTCCCTTTTCGATATGACAAAATGCACATACTGAGTCATTATTTTACAGACATTTCGTTATCATTGTGAAGAAGTCGATAGCAAAATTTCATTTAATAAGCTTTATCCGTTTTTAAGTTTACGTTTTATGAAAATTGTTAAGGAGAGAATCCATTATTTAAGTGACGATATACATATTCAGCCCATTCAGAGCGTCCGCAATGCATTGAAAATTTCTTCAGAAATTTTTTGCAACAGAAAAGAAAAAAAACTAAGTAATAAACCAGGTAATAATAACATTTTTTTCTGTGATAAATTTCGAAACATGGTGCAGCACAAACTCCAACATTGTATGATTGGCACATATAACGACTTTCCTTTCTTCTTCTTATGCCGTATCTTGTAGGCCTTTTTCAGGCGGGACAAAATTGGGAAAATATTTTTCCGTAAGTCTTAGTGCTCCAACAGCCTTAGGTCGATCTAATTTCTTTACATTTGTTCAGTATGGTAATTTACTATCAATCTTTCAATTTATGTTCCATAAACAAGTATCTAATCGCTAGCATACACCAACGAGCAATTGGTGTCATAAACCATAAATATCGAAATTGATGAGGTAATAAGCTATAAATCTCAGCACTAAAATACAATTCATCACAATATTCTATTTACAAAATTCATTTGAAGGAGTTAACACGGGCCTTTGCATCTCTGCAAGTAACATCCGAACGAGTTAACTCGGGCCTATGCGTTAAGTGGTTAATTCAATTATTTTTATTTCAATTCAAACCACTGGAAATTTTCTGGAACGTGCTGCTGACAATATAACTAGCAACCTTGAAATCGCGCCGGTTTTTTATAAATCGCTAAATTTTTATATTTTTCTACACAGGAA
The DNA here is from genome assembly GCA_963556165.1 of Tipula helvola. Taxonomy (NCBI): domain Eukaryota; kingdom Metazoa; phylum Arthropoda; class Insecta; order Diptera; family Tipulidae; genus Tipula; species Tipula helvola. Next base: position 103,276,517 of record OY744481.1, read on the forward strand.
AATAAGCTTGCAATTTACATATTCCTCATTTCCTTCTTTGTTGACTACATTTATTTTTATGTAAATAATTTCAATAAGATATATTGGCTCCGGGAATTTTAATCAAAGATTAAAAGGCAACTCGGTCAAAATATTTTTAGTCTGAAATGCCTTTTCAGAAGGTACTTCAATCAAAAAACTGAAAACTGATTCTCTACAAAATAAGATAATGGGTAAACGTGTAAACTTGAAAAAACAGGAGCCTACTTTAATGATTTCGCAATTTTTCGATCTTATTACTACTTCAAATAAAATTGTAAAATTGCAAACTAATAAAAGAAAGCTTTGCTTTTCACGAGTTTACACGTTTACCCATTATCTTATTTTTTAGAGAATCAGGGTGGCTCAAATCTTTTTAGACATGGATTTTTTTAGATTTTTGGCTCAAATTCTTTTTGAAAAGGAGATTCAGTGAAATAATCGAAAAGGAATTCCAGGCAAAATTGTTGTAAAAAGTGAAATTAATGTTATGGTTTTTCCATGCTATGTGCATCTGAGACGGGTTTAAAATATTTTGGAAAATACACATTTTCTGTCTAAATTAAAAATAAATTTCCATTTTTAAGAATATTTGAAATTTAAATCTTCTTTTTCAAGAATTTATAATATTTTAGAATCCCACTTAGATCGTAAATCTCGAATTTCATCATAATAGCCACGTTTCTTACTAACTGGCTGTATTCCAGAACTTTATCTAAAACTATTTTAGAATCCCGTTTCCATCGGATATGTTAAATTTCATCAAATTTGGATAAGAAATGGCCAAGTTCCTTCCTAATTGGACATATTCCAGAATTTTCTCAAAAAATCATTTCAGAATCCCATTTCCATCGTACATGCTGAATTTCATCAAAATCGAATAATTGACACCGCTAAACGATTTTATTTTCCGTCAATTGTAATATTTGTACATATGTACGTACTATAATATAAACAAACTAGGGGACCCCTGTGCAATTGCACAATTTTATTATTTATGTGAAACATTTTTGCTAAACGCAAATTTTTACAAAATTAAACGCGTTCTATTTTATTAGAGTTCGAAGTCTTTTTTTCGTCGGGGCAACCTGTAGTGAAGTATTCCTTTTGCAGAAGTTGTTTGTATTTATTATGGCAAAAATGTTTCACATAAATAATAAAATTGTGCAATTGCACAGGGGTGCCCTAGTAACCAAATATTTTACTTTAAATTAAACATTCCGCTTTATAGTTATTACAGTAATTACACAATAAAATACGTGGTACGCGTTTATATTGCGCCTAAATGTATGCGAATACTACAACAAATTATTTAAAAACTTTTATATTATGAGTTGTAGTAAGCTATGAAAATTTTTCTGAAAAATTATTTTTTCCTGTCATAAACTTTATAGCATGCTATGTTTGAAATAATATAACAATGAAAATTAAATAAATACCAAGTAATTTCAAACAGGCAAGCCATTGTAGTGTGTGGTTTCAGGCGAGCCATTGTAGTGAGAGAACGCCCCTCTTCTGATCGGAGAAAAAAAATAATTACATTAAATTGAAAAAAAAAAAAAAAAAGTCGAAATTATCGGGAATCGAGAACTCGAGACCTTTAACTTCATAGCGCATCGCTCTAACACATGAGCTATTGAACTATGCTTGAACTATGGAAATAAACAATGGAAATATATAGCTTAAGAAAATGTTGAACATTCTTGTATTTTATATAATATTGATTTACAATAAATGTCAACAAAAAAAACTATTACATCAAAGAAAAATTATTGTCATACAAAAAACTGCTATAAAACTACAATAAAAGAGAGGATAGATTTTTATATAAAATCGTTGTTACAATCGACGAAAAATAAAATCCTCGAGTAATGATTAATTATTACTCTAGATTTTTTTTTTTCGTTTAGCGGTCGGTGTTCTTACAATCGGCCCTAAGTGTGTAAAAATATTTAAAAAAAAAATGGGTAGGCTGTGCTGATGACACGGCTCCCAGGTTTCGTAGGATATGAGTATGCATTATTCAGATATAGGGCCTATTTTTTTATTCACACCGAGCAGTGTAGTGTACAATTTTTCCTTGTTTCTCTAATAGAAAACAATCAAAGCAGACAAGGAAAAATAATGAACTGCAATGCACCGGGTGAATAAAAAAATAGGCCCAATATGCACTCAGTATTCTAGCATTATTCACAATTTATGTCACTTATTATTCACTCTTCCTGACTAATTATTTATGTTCATCCATTATCGATTCATTAGCTGTATGGCTTTTCGGAGTTATAATAACAATCGCAGAAAGAGAGATCCCAAAAAATGTAGATTCACATAAATCTAACCCGATTATTAGTTTCATAAAGAATATTTGTAACAAAACTTAAATCAAAAATAAATCGTGGCCTGTTACTTTGAAAAAAATAAATCGAAAAGTAAATCCTAATCCATTTAACTCATGAATCCATCACTGAATATATACTCAATAATATGTAGGCTTAGGATTTTTAGGTTCTAAAAAATTAAAAATATGTAACTATAATTGCAAAATATGGGATTAAAATGAATTGTATATGGTCAAATTTCGAAAAGAAAACCAAAACCAGACCTTATCTAAAGAGGACTTCATTTCATTAATTAACAAGAAAGTATTAAGTTTTTGACTATAAAGTTAGATAAACTAACTGTCCTGGATTACAAAGTGCTAGAGAAGTCGCCCAAAAATGGTCCACATCTATACACTTAAAAATTTTGACTGGTAAGCGATACCTACTTACTTTAAAAGAACACCGTGATGGTTGGGACTAAACGACTCACGCTTTTAAAGCAAGTTTCAAACTAAGAAAAACTAAATTACGCTCATATTTTTGCTCAATCAAATTGTAATTTAAAGTTAATTTTTAATTTAAGTTGCCATCAAGATGTTCAATTACAGTTTAGTTTAGAATTCATATTCTTTATACATCGTGCTGATACTAAATAATTTTGTTGCTTCATTGAAATCATGTTTCGTATGGCAATTTTTTAACCCAAACTAGAGTTTTAAATTCTATGCTAACTCAGCATTTCTAATAACACTCAAATTTTTCTTATATGCACTTGCAACTAAAACTAAAGTTGTACTCCAAATTTCAAATCAAACACATTTAGACAAATCTACGTTGGCATTTTTACTTAATTTGTAAACAAAATATCACAAAAATTTGTAGCTTAATTTCAGCCATAATTTTGTGTTAATTAAGTTTAAAATTCAAACTTAATTTTTAACCATTTTTAATAAAATTGCATCCAAATTTTTACTCAAACCATCGATTCGATTGAAATTGAATTATTAGTCAAAATTTTGTTCAAACTTGTTTTACCACGTTCTAATTAAAAATTTTAGTTGGAATAATTTTAACTAAATTTTGAAAATTCGGATTCCAAATTCAAGTTTCAAGGTTTAACTCATGTATTTGTTTAAACCAAATTGTAATTTAAACTCTAATCTAACGAAAGTTTCTAATTAAGATTTTATTCAATTACGGTTTAAAATTGAAATGCTTCTATATAAAACAAAAAGCATTCAGATTTTTGTCTCGATTCCTGATTAACTATAGATGAAAAAAAATTTGTTGATGTCGTGTTTAGAATTTAATCTCAGTCACATAAAGTGCATTAGATATTTTGCTAAAATTGTGTTCAAAATGTGTTTCCTAAATGAAATATAACAATTTCTACTTACAACTTCACTTAAATCCACTCTATATAGCTTAGAATTCAAGATAATTTTCTCTCTTTAAAATGTCAGTTGACTAATTTATAGTAGATTTATGTTCAAAGTCCCATTTATAATTTTGTTCAATTTCGAAAACTGCTTGTAACTAAATTTCTGACTAAAAATCTTAATTTTTTTTAATCCATATTGTGATTTTAAACTAGGTTACTAGTCTGAATACCACTCACTTTACTAGAATACGTAATCATGTATTTGTTAAAACTTTAAATTTCAATCAATATTTTATTTTAATTTAATTCAATAAGCGTGATAAAAATTACAATCAACATTCAAGTACAACTACTCATTACTCACTCATTATTCAGCCTTTATTCACTATTGATTTATTTGCAGATTTTTTACCCTATTTCTACTAATTATTCGTATTCATATTCATGCTGTCATTATTCACAAAAATTTTCTCACTCAATTTGACGAATAATTCATTCATTATTCACTCTTATTCATCAATTATTGACTCATTATTCAATCATGCTTCATAAATTCATAAATTCACTCATTCATTAATCATTAATTAGTCATTATTCCCTCATTATTTAGTCATTATTTATTCTTAATTCTCAAGAAGTGAACTATGAGTGCATAATTAGTGATTAATGAATAATAATGAGTGAAAAATATTTGTGAGTATTCAATGAATAATAATTGAATAATAAATTAATAATAGTTGTATTGCTTTCACCAAAAATAAAAAAATTACAACAACAATCGTACTAGATAGACCAAAAAATAGTTTAGCTAACCCAAAAAAAAATTAGTGGTTAAACAAATCTTAACCAAATTTTTAGTTTTAATACCTGCCACAAGAGTCAAATTAACAAGAAAATACACGAAAAAAATTCGACCAAAAATTTGGTTAATTTTTGCTGTTGCTTTGATTAGCCGTTTACCAAAAAAAAATCGAACACGGTCAACTCGGCGAAAGCAACTCGGCATTTATTGTCGCCTAGTTAACCGTCGCCGAGTTGTCCGTTGCCGAGTTGTCCGTCGCCGAGTTTACCGTCGCCGAGTTGACCGTCGCCGAGTTGGTCGTCGCCGAGTTGGTCGTCGCCGAGTTGACCGTCGCCGAGTTGACCGTCGCCGAGTTGGTCGTCGCCGAGTTTACCGTCGCCGAGTTGACCGTCGCCGAGTTGACCGTCGCCGAGTTGCTTTCGCCGAGTTGTCGCGTACCGAAAAAAAATATCTAACTCATTATGGTTGAAAGCAATACGCTTAATATGTAATTGAATAATGAGTGAATAGATGAATTCTATGAATTCTGTTCTCCTCCGAGTTTTGTTTCAATTATTAGTTTAATAAGTAAGTTTTATTATTATTTTTTTATTATTCATTTAGTAACCAAATATTTTATTTTAAATTAAATATCGCGCTTAATAGTTATTACAGTAATTACACAAATAATACATGGCGTTTATGCCGCTAAATGCATGTAAACAATACTACAAATAATTTAGAAATTATTAAATGAGTTGTATCATGATATGTTAGAAACAATAAAACAATTACGTTTCCAATTTCCTTTCGACCTCTTCAGGGAATAAACAAAAAATAGCATTTCTTACCAAAGTGGGCAAGAAATTTGCGAAATAATTGCTTTTGAGCTGTGTGTCTTAAGCCGACTGCACGGGCGAGACTATTTCTGAGATTATTTTTATCCCAACATTTTCACCCAATGAAATCACTGTATCGATTAAATAAATATAAATTTCCCCTTCAAGATTTCTCCTCATTAGTTAAAATTTATTCAACATTGGGCAAATAATCTTGCAGACGGCCAATATAACAACACAAAAAAATCGTTTAGAACAACGATTTTTGCCCATTATTGAAATATTTGTTTATTTATGACATTTTTCTATTGAAAAAAATTCTTTGGATAAAAATAATCCTTCTCGTGCAGTGAGCTTTAAGGCGACTGTGATTTTTTATGCGAGTTTTGATCCACACATTTTTGCTCGTATATGATTAAGTTTTTCGTCTGCGAACATTTTGCTTTAAGTTAAAAATATTTTATCTTGGTGGGAGTTTCCATTCGATCAATATGAGTTATTTGATTGGTGGAAAAGTGTGAATCTAAAAATTCGCACAAAAAATCACAGTCGAACAGTCGGCTTTACAGACTCGTACACCAGCAAACTGTGAGTATGGTGAAGTGACAATTAGTGAAGAGTTTTTCGTTCTCTTTTGATTTCTTCAGCGCTTGAGAAAATTAAAAAAATTTAATTCTTTAGCTCATATGGATGAATCGACAGCAAAGAAACTTCAATTAGCCAGAGAACAGCAACAAAAATGGTGAGAACGTCAAAGCCAGGAGACGCTTAATCGGCTTCTCAGAAAAGACGTTGCTCGTCATACATTAAATCTAGCAACCAAAACCTGAGCAGTCGCAGGAAAGAGGAGAGGCGGAGATGCTGATCAACATGCTTTATGCCGGCGCTTAGCCTAAGAGTGTCAAAGTCAAGCAATTCATGACGAAGCAATCAATTTTAGAGAAGTTCAAGTTGCTCAACAAAACTGCGGTCCGCTGAACATAATTTGCTAGTTTTGTGGTTCAAAAAATTTCATTAGTGAACGCCTAACTATGAAGGAAAATTCACAAACTGATGCCGCAAATGAAAAATCACTCTTCCAAAACCTTTACATATACGAAAATGACGTGTATTAGTCATATCCAGGTTTCAAGCGAAGATTGTTTTCCGATCAAAATGAACCCAATCGAACATATTTTCGAAACAACATCCGTTCATACGTTTGCTTCCATGGGTGCTAAATTTATTAATTTCCCTGCAAGAGTTCCATATATCTGCTAAGTGAAGATATATCATCGAACTTCACATGTGCAGCCTTTCGACTTTCAAATACCACGGTTTGCTCAACTTTATGTTCTGGATAGTACACAAGCTACAGAAATCCGTCCAAACTTTCAGAATAATGCGAGAAATCGTAGCACATATCGTACAAGCAGCTGTTCAAGCTTGAAAGTGGTTTTAATTGTAAACATGATTTTCAAACGGGACCGTCAATGAAAAACGAGACATCAAACGAAATCGCGATGGTGTTCGATATCCTGAAGATACAAATCAACAATTGGTTAACATAAATATTTTAAGTTCTAATTTAGATCCTATGTTGTATCCAATTTTTATCCATACGGCCAACTTGGATGGCAACCCAATTGACGATGCGATGATTCCGATGGAGCACAACAGAATCGAGTTAGGAACAATGGTAGCAAGCTGCAATACAAAACAGCACAAATATGAATTCGTGACAAATTTAGCCCAGTCATGAGCTGGGGAATGCTGCCACAGCAGTGGTTAGTGGTTTCGTACATTAAGGTGGAAGCCAACAACCTAAACTACATCCGGCAATAACAAAAAAACTTAAGTGTGGAGTTGTATCAAGAATTGGGGGACCACATGGCCAACATGGCTCAAAATGCCAACGTTCAAGCAGCGTATGTGTATTTCTCTCTTCTCTCTTTAGACGCAATGTCTATTTTCGCAACGTAGGGTTTACCTGATCTGTTCGTCACATTTATAAATAACTGAAAACTTGAGACCTGGAGAGCAAACAGTGAATCGTTCAGTTTTAGTCGCACGAGTTTTGAAGTTAAAGTTTAAATCATTGATGGATGACCTAAACAGTTTATGGTGTGTTTGGAGGATCGATACCTTACTTCTACACCATCGAATTTCACGATCAGAAATGTTTACTTCAAGCGCACATCTTAGTGAGATTTCGAGCAGAAGAAAAATTTATTACCGGAGAAAGGATAGATCAGTTAGTCAAAGCCGAAATTCCAATACAATTAGGGATTCCTTGACTTTACGCACTTGTCACTAAATGTGTGATGTATGGACCATGCGGATTGAATAATCCAATATTTCTCGAAATTGTTTAACACAAAGAGTGTACTGTACCGTCGCCGAGAAGGAAATTTTGAATTTGTGAGAGTATTACAAATGAATAATCGAAATGTTTCTCCTTACAGTCTATAGCTTTGAAGTATGATGCTCACATTAATGAGAAGTTCGTATACCGTTACGTGCCATCAAGTACATCTTTAAAGGCTTCGATTGCGCAAATATTGTTGTTACATAAGGTGGTCAACGAGCACTTAGTCACAATGCAATTCAGAACTTCATTGATGATCGATACATCAGCGCTCCTGAAACAATATGGCGTTTGATAGAAACTCAAATGCAAGATCGCTCACATGCAGTTATGAGACTTCCAAAGAAGATTTGCTGGCAGATCCCTTTCCAAAGAAGATTTGCTGGCAGATCAAATAGGGCAAACGAAACTGGAACCGTGATGAACGATGAACAAAGATGCCATAAATATGTCTAGATCATAGGCATATGTCTTGCCAACACGATAAAGCAGATAGACATAATAACCTGTGTAAAAAGGACAAGATGAGCACAACAATTGGCTCTTAGATGTTGGAAAAGGAAACCATCCACCAATTCCTGGACTAAACGGTGACGACATAATTAAAATCCAAACAATGGTTAATGATGGTAACCTTATTGCATCGGTCTACGGCGCCAACTTTTAGCAAATATCTGTTGGAGAGTTAGGGAAAAGAGTATAATTTTGACTTCGAGAAATACTCAAACGCTGGAAATAAACAGAATACTCATTGTTATGACGCCAGGGATCCGTCCATCTAATGTAGCGCAGATTCTATTACTTCAGAAGATCCCAGCGATGCATTGAACTTTCCAGCAGAATTTCTTAATGAGCTAATGCAATCGGGTCTACCACCGCAGTTGTTGAAGTTGAAAAAATTAGTCACCATAATGCTGATACAAAACTTGAACCCAAGGAAAGGTTGTGTAATGGCAGAAGTATGGTTGTCAGAGGACTTCACCGAAATTCAATCAGGGCATTATTTCCGAATCTAATCGAGGTGAAATAGTTGTTATCCCATACGAATCGATTTGGCTCCATCAAACACTAATTTGCCATTCATCTTCTTGCCCTTGGACCATGGAATTCTCACATGTACAACTTTACGTTCCTTATCGCGACCACCAATTTTTCATAACATTTTAAAACTAAACCTTCCTTTCTCAGAAATTCCAGATAAGGAAATTTAGTTTTAAAATATTCTGGAAAATGGGAGTTACCATTCTAAGTTTAAAATTAAATCTCAATTTTCCAGAATATTTTAAAATTAAATGTTTATTTCCCAGAAATTCATAAAAATGAAATTTTAATTTTAAAATATTCTGGAATAGGGGGGTTTTATTTTAAAATTAGAATGAAAATCCCCGTTTTCCAGAACATTTTTTCGGAATCAAAAATTCTGGAGAAGAAAGATTTAATTTTAAAATATTATGGAAAATGTTAATTTCCATTCTAATTTTAAAATTAAATATCAACTTTCCAGAACACTTTAATATTAAATCTTTATATACTAGAAATTCTGAAAAAGGAAGAATTAATTTTAAAATATCCCCAAAAATCCCCATTTTTCAGAATGTCTTAAAAATGAACCTTCCTTTCCCAAAAAATCCTGGAGAAGAAAAACGTAATTTACAATATTCTGACAAATGGGGATATCCATCCTAATTTAAATTTTCCACAATATTTTAAAATTAAATCTTAATTTCCCAGAAATTCTGAAAAGGGAGCGATTAACTTTAAAATATTCTGGAGTATGGACTTTTAAATTTTATAATTAGAGTGGAAATTCCCATTTTCCAGGATATTTAAAAATTAATCCTTTTTTTAACAGAAATTCTGGAAAAGAAATATTTAATTTTAACATAATCTGGAAAATGGGGGTTTCCATTTTCACTTTAAAATTAAATCTCAATTTTGAAGAATATTTTAAAATTAAATTTTTAGTGTCCAGAAATACTGAAAAATTAAGAATTAATTTAAAAGTATTCTGGAATATGGACTTTTAATTTTACTAATAGAATAGAAATCATCATTTTCCAGAATATTTTAAATTAAGCTTTCCTTTCTAAGAAATTCCAGATAATGATGATTTAACTTTAAAATATTGTAGAGGATGGGAATTTTCATTTTAATTCTAAAATTAAATCTCAATTTTCCAGAATATTTTAAAATTAAATTTTTTTTTCCAGAATTTTTGCTCCTTTTTGACCTAAAATGACGGATTTATTCAAAATCCTATACAAATTGTTTAAGCAATTTTCTTTTTTGTTTTGGGCTTAATGTATTGGGCGTAAATGCTGTCCGTCGTATTCTGCTTCAATATTAAATATTCTGTTTCAATTATTAACGTAATCTAATACAATTTGATATTTTTATTGGATCATCCAACAGTAGTTCAATAGGTAACTTTGAGACAACATTAATTTAAGGCATTAACATGGGTACAAAACATGATTTAATCCCGGGAAACCAAATATTTATTCAAAGCAACCTTGTTACTGCAACAGATTAAACGCACGGTTATCTTAAACGGGTTAAACAGTTATCAAAATGGATTTTATATTCTACTGTGGTAATACATACGGAAAAATCGCTCTATACGACGATACCGCCCCTATTTTTAGAGTTAGTAATCTTTTTTGATTAAAATAAATTCAGTCTGCTAAATCTGTGGAACAAAAATTCTAACTTAAAATTGCACAAAAATAGTCTACAAAACGCAATTACTTATACAGAAAACCTAATTGGTTTTACAAAAAAAATTTTAAATTAGAAAAACTTAGGAAAATTCAGGAAAATTATTTTGAGATGAAGGCGAGTCTATTTCTCAGAAAATTACGATTATAACTTTTTCAAATAGGTATGAAAAAAGATTTCAAATACAAAATAATTTTGTAACTTGGATAAAGCAGAAGCTTAATTTAAATAATTTACAAAACAAAAGCTTTTTCACAAGTTTCTGTATTTTTAGTTGTTTTTGTTGTTGTTATTTTTGTGGTTGTTCTTGTATATTTGTATAATTATTAAATTTTGTTTAATTATTGTTGTTGTTATTATTATAATTATGAAACTCGGTAAAATATTCTTTGTTTAGAGATTTTCTATCGTCGTCTTATTCCTCCTCTCTTGTGTAATCTACAGATTAAATATTTTTTTTTCTTCTTTTTGGGGAAGGCAACAGAAAGCAGCAACAACAAAATGATTCTAATTAAATTTTGTATTCTTTCGTTTTCATTTTTGTATAGTTGTTACTGTTGTTGTTTATTTCATGACTAAAGTGTGTTAGGGAGCTTAAAGTGTTTTATAACAAAAAAAAAAAAAAAATTTGGAAATTAAACCAAAAATTGTCTATAGAAATTTTGTTTTGTTCTCGTTGTTGTTGTTGTTTTTTTTTTTTTTTTTTTTTTTGTAATAGGATGAGGCTTGGCAGCTTAAGTAAATGAAGAAATAATGTTTGTTACTTTATTATTAACAATTGTAGAGATACTGTTATATAAATAATTCGTCAGATTTAACCGCCTTGTATCCCAATTTTGCCATTTTATTTGCGCATGGATCAATAAAATGTTTGATATTTTTAATGGATGAATCGTAACCAAAATCATTCCCGAATTTTTCGGTTTTATTAATCAACTATGTACATATAATAATTTCGAACGATTGCTTAACAACAACAAAAAAACCAAACGTTTTTATTTATTTCAATTTTTTATTGTATAATGGAAACATTAATGCTGAATATTAAAAATTAGTATATTGGCATTACTTGGCAATGGCATTATAAAACAATCATAAAAATAAAAATGGGTAACAATAATAATCTTAGTAATGATAATAAATTTACTAATATTCTTATGCTTTTATTGTTGTTGTTTTTTTTTTTATTTACAAGTCGCATAATTTTCGAAGAAAACAAAAACGTGAACATATTTTGTCTTGCGTTCGTTCGACTGGTTATTGTAGTTTATTACAACCATTAAACTTTAAAATATTGTTCAGTATTTGCGGTGGGTATGGGAAGAAGATATAATACGGAAAAGTGTAAGTTATGGAAACACCAATAAAATGAAGGCTTTAAAAAATAAATTTAATTTTTATTTCCTTAAATGCTCCCATTAATTTGAAATTACAGGAGAATGTGTATTGTACTTAAGAATATTTAGATGTACATATATTTAGAAATTTGTTTTTTCTTTAGATGCCAAATCGACATTCAAATTAATCCTTAACACCAAATCAACCCCCAAATAATCCCAATCGAACCTCTTCTCTCCTCACAAATAATGTTTACTTGTTAAACAAATTTAAAGCCTTATAAATAATTTGTCAAGCTTTTATAAACTTTGAAAATAAATAATAATGTTTCTTGATTCAAAATCCAACGGTAACTACTTGGCCCTATTGTGCTCTTCAGAATTTTAAAACTGCTTTAGATTTTAACAAGGGTAACGAATATTCAATTCCGCGTCTGATATGTATCAAACGTCAAGACTTATATTAGGTAGGTCGGTTAGTACATAACACGTACATAATGTATATTTGATTTCTTATTTATCAACAAATAATTACTATACTGAAGAAATGCCAAAAAATATCGCTCGTATATCAATTGGATATATTTTAACGAACGGCAAGACAGTTTTGACAACATGTTGAAACAAATAATTCGTACGAGTGTAAATCAAGATTAATTATCATGCCAATAAAATTTATGTTTCAGTTAATTAGATTATTTCGATAATATAAATTCAAGGTTATAGTGAAATGCACGAGTACTATAGCTTCTTTGGTATATTTAGCTGCGGGCACGCGATTTTTATAAATTTAGGAAATGGTACGTAAATAAGAGGCACTACTATAAAATAATATATGATACGTTTCTCATTTTACCTTGAAATCTCATATTTTTGTTAAGACACACGCATTTTTGTTTTGTTTATTTATTTAAGAATTGAAAGTGGTCTTTTGTGTACTTTCGTATATTATGGGTATGATTGTATATGCTGTTTGGTTAATTTTGTATATTTATTTATTGTAATGAACCATTGTTATATAATTTTTAACAGTTTTTTTGACAAGCCTATGAATTTTAAATAAAACATTTTTTTCTGATGGATGATGATGATAAATTGTAATCAAGTTGAAATCTAGGCTGAAATGCGGTTTACATTTTTTTTAAAATATAGAATATGTAGTTCTTTTAATTATTTGTTTGTTCAGCTGACCAACTGGTTGATATTTTAAAATGTGTGCTTAAAATAAAAATTGTGTAGTATAATGTTACAATAATGTAGAATAATGTTTCGTATTAAGCAAAATTAGTTCATATACTTTGGCAATAGGATTATTGATTATAGTATACTAACAACGCGTTGTGGTCTATAAGTTTGAGGCTACCATCGGAAGTTGGTCGAAAACACAAGGGAAATCCACTGTTTTTGGTACTAAATCAGAACGTTTACATACACAAATGTATGTCTTCAATACGACACAGAAAAATTGTCTTTGGATAAGGTTCCACAACCAGTAATTTAATTAATCGGTGAAGGACTCTGTTGCAACAGAAATATTATTGGAAACACACATCCGTATTGTGGAGAATATTTCTTGAATAAAAAAGCCAAAGAAAAGTTACTAAATATTATTTGGCTGCTACATTCACTTGATAATGATATGAACCAGGTAAAGCTGCTTGAAATAAGCTGGTTAGGCAGATACCACCTTTCTCAATAGAAAAAGTATATCAATATTTGTAGACCATATACATGAGGGAGTTTGTCAACCGATACCACAATAAAGTTGGTTTAAATGTTGCTCAGACTGGTAACTGATGGTGTTAAGGCTAAAGACAAGGGTATTTTGATGAAAAATCAGTTTAGCTGTTATTTTAAAAAAAATAAAAAATAAAAATCTATTAATAACTATTACCCGAATTAGAATAAATTGTTGTTAAAAATGTTTTTTGTATTTTATTAAACCATAAAAAGTACAATTGCAGATTTTCGATTTTTAAAGCTCTGAATTTGTGGGCTCTTGTTCAGTTGATTTTCAATAAAATTAAATTTTCCACAAAATGTGTAGAAATATTGAAGCGATCTAAATACCCGTTGGCATCAAAATTGCAAGTCTCAATACCTATTGATAGAGGTATCAATCATCGAAATCGGAGCACAATTGCAGATTTTCGATTTTTAAAGCTCTAAATTTGTGGGCTATTGTTCAGTTGATTTTCAATAAAATTAAATTTTCCACAAAATGTGTAGAAATATTCGAGTGATCTAAATACCCGTTGGCTTCACAATTTCAGGTCCCAATACCTATTGATAGAGGTATCAATCATGGAAATCGGAGCACAATTGCAGATTTTCGATTTTTAAAGCTCTGAATTTGTGGGCTATTGTTCAGTTGATTTTCAATAAAATTAAATTTTCCACAAAATGTGTAGAAATATTCGAGTGATCTAAATACCCGTTGGCATCACAATTTCAGGTCCCAATACCTATTGATAGAGGTATCAATCATGGAAATCGGAGCACAATTGCAGATTTTCGATTTTTAAAGCTCTGAATTTGTGGGCTATTGTTCAGTTGATTTTCAATAAAATTAAATTTTCCACAAAATGAGTAGAAATATTGAAGTGATCTAAATACCCGTTGGCTTCACAATTTCAGGTCCCAAGACCTATTGATAGAGGTATTAATCATCGAAATCGAAGCACAATTCCAGATTTTCGATTTTTAAAGCTCTAAATTTGTGGGTTATTGTTCAGTTGATTTTCAATAAAATTAAATTTTCCACAAAACGTGTAGAAATATTGAAGCGATCTAAATACCCGTTGGCTTCATAATTTCAGGTCCCAATACCTATTGATAGAGGTATTAATCATCGAAATCGGAGTAAAATTCCAGATTTTCGATTTTTAAAGCTCTGAATTTGTGGGCTATTGTTCAGTTGATTTTCAATAAAATTAAATTTTCCACAAAATGTGTAGAAATATTTAAGCGGTCTAAATACCCGTTGGCTTCATAATTTCAGGTCCCAATACCTATTGATAGAGGTATTAATCATCGAAATCGGAGCACAATTCCAGATTTTCGGTTTTTAAAGCTCTGAATTTGTGGGCTATTGTTCAGTTGATTTTCAATAAAATTAAATTTTCCACAAAACGTGTAGAAATATTGAAGCGATCTAAATACCCGTTGGCTTCATAATTTCTGGTCCCAATACCTATTGATAGAGGTATTAATCATCGAAATCGGATTAAAATTCCAGATTTTGTTCAGTTGATTTTCAATAAAATTAAATTTTCCACAAAAGGTGTAGAAATATTCGAGCGATCTAAATACTCGTTGGCTTCATAATTTCAGGTCCCAATACCTATTGATAGAGGTATCAATCATCGAAATCGGAGCACAATTCCAGATTTTCGATTTTTAAAGCTCTGAATTTGTGGGCTATTGTTCAGTTGATTTTCAATAAAATTAAATTTTCCACAAAATGTGTAGAAATATTTGAGCGATCTAAATACCCGTTGGCTTCATAATTTCAGGTCCCAATACCTATTGATAGAGGTATTAATCATGGAAATCGGAGCACAATTCCAGATTTTCGGTTTTTAAAGCTCTGAATTTGTGGGCTATTGTTCAGTTGATTTTCAATAAAATTAAATTTTCCACAAAATGTGTAGAAATATTTAAGCGATCTAAATACCCGTTGGCTTCATAATTTCAGGTCCCAATACCTATTGATAGAGGTATTAATCATCGAAATCGGAGCACAATTCCAGATTTTCGATTTTTAAAGCTCTAAATTTGTGTTCTATTGTTCAGTTGATTTTCAATAAAATTAAATTTTCCACAAAATGTGTAGAAATATCGGAGCGATCTAAATACACGTTGGCTTCACTATTTCAGGCCCCAATACCTATTGATACAGGTATCAATCATCGAAATCGGAGCACAAATGCAGATATGCGATTTTTTAAGCTGTGAATTTGTGGGCTATTGTTCAGTTGATTTTCAATAAAATTAAATTTTCAACAAAATGTGTAGAAATATCGGAGCGATATAAATACCCGTTGGCATCACAATTGCAGGTCCCAATACCTATTGATAGAGGTATCAATCATCGAAATCGGAGCACAATTGCAGATTTTCGAATTTTGAAGCTCTGAATTTGTGGGCGATTGTTCAGTTGATTTTCAATAAAATTAAATTATCCACAAAATGTGTAGAAATATTCGAGCGATCTAAATACACGTTGGCTTCACAATTGCAGGTCCCAATACCTATTGATAGAGGTATCAATCATCGAAATCGGAGCACAATTGCAGATTTTCGATTTTTAAAGCTCTGAATTTGTGGGCTATTGTTCAGTTGATTTTCAATAAAATTAAATTTTCCACAAAATGTGTAGAAATACCGGAGCGATCTAAATATCCGCTAGCATAACAATTGCAAGTCCCAATACCTATTGATAGAGGTATCAATCATCGAGATCGGAGCACAATTGCAGATTTTCGATTTTTAAAGCTCTGAATTTGTGGGCTATTGTTCAGTTGATTTTCAATAAAATTAAATTTTCCACAAAATGTGTAGAAATATCGGAGCGATATAAATACCCGTTGGCATCACAATTGCAGGTCCCAATACCTATTGATAGAGGTATCAATCATCGAAATCGGAGCACAATTGCAGATTTTCGAATTTTGAAGCTCTGAATTTGTGGGCGATTGTTCAGTTGATTTTCAATAAAATTAAATTATCCACAAAATGTGTAGAAATATTCGAGCGATCTAAATACACGTTGGCTTCACAATTTCAGGTCCCAATACCTATTGATAGAGGTATCAATCATTTAGATCGGAGCACAATTGCAGATTTTCGATTTTTAAAGCTCTGAATTTGTGCGCTACTGTTCAGTTGATTTTCAATAAAATAAAATTTTCCACAAAATATGTAGAAATATCGGAGCGATCTAAACACACGTTCACTTCACAATTTCAGGTCCCAAGACCTATTGATAGAGGTATCAATCATCGAAATCGGAGCACAATTGCAGATTTTCGATTTTTAAAGCTCTGAATTTGTGGGCTATTGTTCAGTTGATTTTCAATAAAATTAAATTTTCCACAAAATGTGTAGAAATATTCGAGCGATCTAAATACACGTTGGCTTCACAATTTCAGGTCCCAATACCTATTGATAGAGGTATCAATCATCGAAATCGGAGCACAATTGCAGATTTTCGATTTTTAAAGCTCTGAATTTGTGGGCTATTGTTCAGTTGATTTTCAATAAAATTAAATTTTCCACAAAATGTGTAGAAATATTCGAGCGATCTAAATACCCGTCTGCATCCAAATGCAGGTCCCAATACCTATTGATAGAGGTATCAATCATCGAAATCGGAGCACAATTGCAGATTTTCGATTTTTAAAGCTCTGAATTTGTGGGCTATTGTTCAGTTGATTTTCAATAAAATTAAATTTTCCACAAAATGTGTAGAAATATAAGAGCAATCTAAATACACGTCTGCATCAGAATTTCAGGTCCCAATACCTATTGATAGAGCATAGAGGTATCAATCATCGTAATCGGAGCACAATTGCAGATTTTCGATTTTTAAAGCTCTGAATTTGTGGGCTATTGTTCAGTTGATTTTCAATAAAATTAAATTTTCCACAAAATGTGTAGAAATATTCGAGCGATCTAAATACACGTTGGCTTCACAATTTCAGGTCCCAATACCTATTGATAGAGGTATCAATCATCGAAATCGGTGCACAATTGCAGATTTTCGATTTTTAAAGCTCTGAATTTGTGGGCGATTGTTCAGTTGATTTTCAATAAAATTAAATTTTTCACAAAATGTGTAGAAATATCGAAGCGATCTAAATACCCGTTGGCATCAGAATTGCAGGTCCCAATACCTATTGATAGAGGTATCAATCATCGAGATCGGAGCACAATTGCAGATTTTCGATTTTTAAAGCTCTGAATTTGTGCGCTATTGTTCAGTTGATTTTCAATAAAATTAAATTTTCCACAAAACGTGTAGAAATATTGAAGCGATCTAAATACCCGTTGGCTTCATAATTTCAGGTCCCAATACCTATTGATAGAGGTATTAATCATCGAAATCGGAGTAAAATTCCAGATTTTCGATTTTTAAAGCTCTAAATTTGTGGGCTATTTTGTTCAGTTGATTTTCAATAAAATTAAATTTTCCACAAAATGTGTAGAAATATTTAAGCGGTCTAAATACCCGTTGGCTTCATAATTTCAGGTCCCAATACCTATTGATAGAGGTATTAATCATCGAAATCGGAGCACAATTCCAGATTTTCGGTTTTTAAAGCTCTGAATTTGTGGGCTATTGTTCAGTTGATTTTCAATAAAATTAAATTTTCCACAAAATGAGTAGAAATATTGAAGTGATCTAAATACCCGTTGGCTTCACAATTTCAGGTCCCAAGACCTATTGATAGAGGTATTAATCATCGAAATCGAAGCACAATTCCAGATTTTCGATTTTTAAAGCTCTAAATTTGTGGGTTATTGTTCAGTTGATTTTCAATAAAATTAAATTTTCCACAAAACGTGTAGAAATATTGAAGCGATCTAAATACCCGTTGGCTTCATAATTTCAGGTCCCAATACCTATTGATAGAGGTATTAATCATCGAAATCGGAGTAAAATTCCAGATTTTCGATTTTTAAAGCTCTAAATTTGTGGGCTATTTTGTTCAGTTGATTTTCAATAAAATTAAATTTTCCACAAAATGTGTAGAAATATTTAAGCGGTCTAAATACCCGTTGGCTTCATAATTTCAGGTCCCAATACCTATTGATAGAGGTATTAATCATCGAAATCGGAGCACAATTCCAGATTTTCGGTTTTTAAAGCTCTGAATTTGTGGGCTATTGTTCAGTTGATTTTCAATAAAATTAAATTTTCCACAAAACGTGTAGAAATATTGAAGCGATCTAAATACCCGTTGGCTTCATAATTTCTGGTCCCAATACCTATTGATAGAGGTATTAATCATCGAAATCGGATTAAAATTCCAGATTTTGTTCAGTTGATTTTCAATAAAATTAAATTTTCCACAAAAGGTGTAGAAATATTCGAGCGATCTAAATACTCGTTGGCTTCATAATTTCAGGTCCCAATACCTATTGATAGAGGTATCAATCATCGAAATCGGAGCACAATTCCAGATTTTCGATTTTTAAAGCTCTGAATTTGTGGGCTATTGTTCAGTTGATTTTCAATAAAATTAAATTTTCCACAAAATGTGTAGAAATATTTGAGCGATCTAAATACCCGTTGGCTTCATAATTTCAGGTCCCAATACCTATTGATAGAGGTATTAATCATGGAAATCGGAGCACAATTCCAGATTTTCGGTTTTTAAAGCTCTGAATTTGTGGGCTATTGTTCAGTTGATTTTCAATAAAATTAAATTTTCCACAAAATGTGTAGAAATATTTAAGCGATCTAAATACCCGTTGGCTTCATAATTTCAGGTCCCAATACCTATTGATAGAGGTATTAATCATCGAAATCGGAGCACAATTCCAGATTTTCGATTTTTAAAGCTCTAAATTTGTGTTCTATTGTTCAGTTGATTTTCAATAAAATTAAATTTTCCACAAAATGTGTAGAAATATCGGAGCGATCTAAATACACGTTGGCTTCACTATTTCAGGCCCCAATACCTATTGATACAGGTATCAATCATCGAAATCGGAGCACAAATGCAGATATGCGATTTTTTAAGCTGTGAATTTGTGGGCTATTGTTCAGTTGATTTTCAATAAAATTAAATTTTCAACAAAATGTGTAGAAATATCGGAGCGATATAAATACCCGTTGGCATCACAATTGCAGGTCCCAATACCTATTGATAGAGGTATCAATCATCGAAATCGGAGCACAATTGCAGATTTTCGAATTTTGAAGCTCTGAATTTGTGGGCGATTGTTCAGTTGATTTTCAATAAAATTAAATTATCCACAAAATGTGTAGAAATATTCGAGCGATCTAAATACACGTTGGCTTCACAATTGCAGGTCCCAATACCTATTGATAGAGGTATCAATCATCGAAATCGGAGCACAATTGCAGATTTTCGATTTTTAAAGCTCTGAATTTGTGGGCTATTGTTCAGTTGATTTTCAATAAAATTAAGTTTTCCACAAAATATTTAGAAATATCGGAGCGATCTAAATACCCGTTGGCATCACAATTGCAGGTTCCAATACCTATTGATAGAGGTATCAATCATCGAAATCGGAGCACAATTGCAGATTTTCGATTTTTAAAGCTCTGAATTAGGCGGCTATTGTTCAGATGATTTTCAATAAAATTAAATTTTCCACAATATGTGTAGAAATATCGGAGCGATCTAAATACACGGTGGCATCACAATTGCAGGTCCCAATACCTACTGATAGAGGTATCAATCATCGAAATCGGAGCACAATTGCAGATTTTCGATTTTTAAAGCTCTGAATTTGTGGGGTATTGTTCAGTTGACTTTTAATAAAATTAAATTTTCCACAAAATGTGTAGAAATACTCGAGCGATCTAGATACCCGTCGGCATCACAATTGCAGGTCCCAATACCTATTGATAGAGGTATCAATCATCGAAATCGGAGCACAATTGCAGATTTTCGATTTTTAAAGCTCTGAATTTGTGGGCTATTGTTCAGTTGATTTTCAATAAAATTAAATTTTCCACAAAATGTGTAGAAATACCGGAGCGATCTAAATATCCGCTAGCATAACAATTGCAAGTCCCAATACCTATTGATAGAGGTATCAATCATCGAGATCGGAGCACAATTGCAGATTTTCGATTTTTAAAGCTCTGAATTTGTGGGCTATTGTTCAGTTGATTTTCAATAAAATTAAATTTTCCACAAAATGTGTAGAAATATCGGAGCGATATAAATACCCGTTGGCATCACAATTGCAGGTCCCAATACCTATTGATAGAGGTATCAATCATCGAAATCGGAGCACAATTGCAGATTTTCGAATTTTGAAGCTCTGAATTTGTGGGCGATTGTTCAGTTGATTTTCAATAAAATTAAATTATCCACAAAATGTGTAGAAATATTCGAGCGATCTAAATACACGTTGGCTTCACAATTTCAGGTCCCAATACCTATTGATAGAGGTATCAATCATTTAGATCGGAGCACAATTGCAGATTTTCGATTTTTAAAGCTCTGAATTTGTGCGCTACTGTTCAGTTGATTTTCAATAAAATAAAATTTTCCACAAAATATGTAGAAATATCGGAGCGATCTAAACACACGTTCACTTCACAATTTCAGGTCCCAAGACCTATTGATAGAGGTATCAATCATCGAAATCGGAGCACAATTGCAGATTTTCGATTTTTAAAGCTCTGAATTTGTGGGCTATTGTTCAGTTGATTTTCAATAAAATTAAATTTTCCACAAAATGTGTAGAAATATTCGAGCGATCTAAATACACGTTGGCTTCACAATTTCAGGTCCCAATACCTATTGATAGAGGTATCAATCATCGAAATCGGAGCACAATTGCAGATTTTCGATTTTTAAAGCTCTGAATTTGTGGGCTATTGTTCAGTTGATTTTCAATAAAATTAAATTTTCCACAAAATGTGTAGAAATATTCGAGCGATCTAAATACCCGTCTGCATCCAAATGCAGGTCCCAATACCTATTGATAGAGGTATCAATCATCGAAATCGGAGCACAATTGCAGATTTTCGATTTTTAAAGCTCTGAATTTGTGGGCTATTGTTCAGTTGATTTTCAATAAAATTAAATTTTCCACAAAATGTGTAGAAATATAAGAGCAATCTAAATACACGTCTGCATCAGAATTTCAGGTCCCAATACCTATTGATAGAGGTATCAATCATCGTAATCGGAGCACAATTGCAGATTTTCGATTTTTAAAGCTCTGAATTTGTGGGCTATTGTTCAGTTGATTTTCAATAAAATTAAATTTTCCACAAAATGTGTAGAAATATTCGAGCGATCTAAATACACGTTGGCTTCACAATTTCAGGTCCCAATACCTATTGATAGAGGTATCAATCATCGAAATCGGTGCACAATTGCAGATTTTCGATTTTTAAAGCTCTGAATTTGTGGGCGATTGTTCAGTTGATTTTCAATAAAATTAAATTTTTCACAAAATGTGTAGAAATATCGAAGCGATCTAAATACCCGTTGGCATCAGAATTGCAGGTCCCAATACCTATTGATAGAGGTATCAATCATCGAGATCGGAGCACAATTGCAGATTTTCGATTTTTAAAGCTCTGAATTTGTGCGCTATTGTTCAGTTGATTTTCAATAAAATTAAATTTTCCACAAAACGTGTAGAAATATTGAAGCGATCTAAATACCCGTTGGCTTCATAATTTCAGGTCCCAATACCTATTGATAGAGGTATTAATCATCGAAATCGGAGTAAAATTCCAGATTTTCGATTTTTAAAGCTCTAAATTTGTGGGCTATTTTGTTCAGTTGATTTTCAATAAAATTAAATTTTCCACAAAATGTGTAGAAATATTTAAGCGGTCTAAATACCCGTTGGCTTCATAATTTCAGGTCCCAATACCTATTGATAGAGGTATTAATCATCGAAATCGGAGCACAATTCCAGATTTTCGGTTTTTAAAGCTCTGAATTTGTGGGCTATTGTTCAGTTGATTTTCAATAAAATTAAATTTTCCACAAAATGAGTAGAAATATTGAAGTGATCTAAATACCCGTTGGCTTCACAATTTCAGGTCCCAAGACCTATTGATAGAGGTATTAATCATCGAAATCGAAGCACAATTCCAGATTTTCGATTTTTAAAGCTCTAAATTTGTGGGTTATTGTTCAGTTGATTTTCAATAAAATTAAATTTTCCACAAAACGTGTAGAAATATTGAAGCGATCTAAATACCCGTTGGCTTCATAATTTCAGGTCCCAATACCTATTGATAGAGGTATTAATCATCGAAATCGGAGTAAAATTCCAGATTTTCGATTTTTAAAGCTCTAAATTTGTGGGCTATTTTGTTCAGTTGATTTTCAATAAAATTAAATTTTCCACAAAATGTGTAGAAATATTTAAGCGGTCTAAATACCCGTTGGCTTCATAATTTCAGGTCCCAATACCTATTGATAGAGGTATTAATCATCGAAATCGGAGCACAATTCCAGATTTTCGGTTTTTAAAGCTCTGAATTTGTGGGCTATTGTTCAGTTGATTTTCAATAAAATTAAATTTTCCACAAAACGTGTAGAAATATTGAAGCGATCTAAATACCCGTTGGCTTCATAATTTCTGGTCCCAATACCTATTGATAGAGGTATTAATCATCGAAATCGGAGCACAATTCCAGATTTTCGATTTTTAAAGCTCTGAATTTGTGGGCTATTGTTCAGTTGATTTTCAATAAAATTAAATTTTCCACAAAAGGTGTAGAAATATTCGAGCGATCTAAATACTCGTTGGCTTCATAATTTCAGGTCCCAATACCTATTGATAGAGGTATCAATCATCGAAATCGGAGCACAATTCCAGATTTTCGATTTTTAAAGCTCTGAATTTGTGGGCTATTGTTCAGTTGATTTTCAATAAAATTAAATTTTCCACAAAATGTGTAGAAATATTTGAGCGATCTAAATACCCGTTGGCTTCATAATTTCAGGTCCCAATACCTATTGATAGAGGTATTAATCATGGAAATCGGAGCACAATTCCAGATTTTCGGTTTTTAAAGCTCTGAATTTGTGGGCTATTGTTCAGTTGATTTTCAATAAAATTAAATTTTCCACAAAATGTGTAGAAATATTTAAGCGATCTAAATACCCGTTGGCTTCATAATTTCAGGTCCCAATACCTATTGATAGAGGTATTAATCATCGAAATCGGAGCACAATTCCAGATTTTCGATTTTTAAAGCTCTAAATTTGTGTTCTATTGTTCAGTTGATTTTCAATAAAATTAAATTTTCCACAAAATGTGTAGAAATATCGGAGCGATCTAAATACACGTTGGCTTCACTATTTCAGGCCCCAATACCTATTGATACAGGTATCAATCATCGAAATCGGAGCACAAATGCAGATATGCGATTTTTTAAGCTGTGAATTTGTGGGCTATTGTTCAGTTGATTTTCAATAAAATTAAATTTTCAACAAAATGTGTAGAAATATCGGAGCGATATAAATACCCGTTGGCATCACAATTGCAGGTCCCAATACCTATTGATAGAGGTATCAATCATCGAAATCGGAGCACAATTGCAGATTTTCGAATTTTGAAGCTCTGAATTTGTGGGCGATTGTTCAGTTGATTTTCAATAAAATTAAATTATCCACAAAATGTGTAGAAATATTCGAGCGATCTAAATACACGTTGGCTTCACAATTGCAGGTCCCAATACCTATTGATAGAGGTATCAATCATCGAAATCGGAGCACAATTGCAGATTTTCGATTTTTAAAGCTCTGAATTTGTGGGCTATTGTTCAGTTGATTTTCAATAAAATTAAGTTTTCCACAAAATATTTAGAAATATCGGAGCGATCTAAATACCCGTTGGCATCACAATTGCAGGTTCCAATACCTATTGATAGAGGTATCAATCATCGAAATCGGAGCACAATTGCAGATTTTCGATTTTTAAAGCTCTGAATTAGGCGGCTATTGTTCAGATGATTTTCAATAAAATTAAATTTTCCACAATATGTGTAGAAATATCGGAGCGATCTAAATACACGGTGGCATCACAATTGCAGGTCCCAATACCTACTGATAGAGGTATCAATCATCGAAATCGGAGCACAATTGCAGATTTTCGATTTTTAAAGCTCTGAATTTGTGGGGTATTGTTCAGTTGACTTTTAATAAAATTAAATTTTCCACAAAATGTGTAGAAATACTCGAGCGATCTAGATACCCGTCGGCATCACAATTGCAGGTCCCAATACCTATTGATAGAGGTATCAATCATCGAAATCGGAGCACAATTGCAGATTTTCGATTTTTAAAGCTCTGAATTTGTGGGCTATTGTTCAGTTGATTTTCAATAAAATTAAATTTTCCACAAAATGTGTAGAAATACCGGAGCGATCTAAATATCCGCTAGCATAACAATTGCAAGTCCCAATACCTATTGATAGAGGTATCAATCATCGAGATCGGAGCACAATTGCAGATTTTCGATTTTTAAAGCTCTGAATTTGTGGGCTATTGTTCAGTTGATTTTCAATAAAATTAAATTTTCCACAAAATGTGTAGAAATATCGGAGCGATATAAATACCCGTTGGCATCACAATTGCAGGTCCCAATACCTATTGATAGAGGTATCAATCATCGAAATCGGAGCACAATTGCAGATTTTCGAATTTTGAAGCTCTGAATTTGTGGGCGATTGTTCAGTTGATTTTCAATAAAATTAAATTATCCACAAAATGTGTAGAAATATTCGAGCGATCTAAATACACGTTGGATTCACAATTTCAGGTCCCAATACCTATTGATAGAGGTATCAATCATTTAGATCGGAGCACAATTGCAGATTTTCGATTTTTAAAGCTCTGAATTTGTGCGCTACTGTTCAGTTGATTTTCAATAAAATAAAATTTTCCACAAAATATGTAGAAATATCGGAGCGATCTAAACACACGTTCACTTCACAATTTCAGGTCCCAAGACCTATTGATAGAGGTATCAATCATCGAAATCGGAGCACAATTGCAGATTTTCGATTTTTAAAGCTCTGAATTTGTGGGCTATTGTTCAGTTGATTTTCAATAAAATTAAATTTTCCACAAAATGTGTAGAAATATTCGAGCGATCTAAATACACGTTGGCTTCACAATTTCAGGTCCCAATACCTATTGATAGAGGTATCAATCATCGAAATCGGAGCACAATTGCAGATTTTCGATTTTTAAAGCTCTGAATTTGTGGGCTATTGTTCAGTTGATTTTCAATAAAATTAAATTTTCCACAAAATGTGTAGAAATATTCGAGCGATCTAAATACCCGTCTGCATCCAAATGCAGGTCCCAATACCTATTGATAGAGGTATCAATCATCGAAATCGGAGCACAATTGCAGATTTTCGATTTTTAAAGCTCTGAATTTGTGGGCTATTGTTCAGTTGATTTTCAATAAAATTAAATTTTCCACAAAATGTGTAGAAATATAAGAGCAATCTAAATACACGTCTGCATCAGAATTTCAGGTCCCAATACCTATTGATAGAGGTATCAATCATCGTAATCGGAGCACAATTGCAGATTTTCGATTTTTAAAGCTCTGAATTTGTGGGCTATTGTTCAGTTGATTTTCAATAAAATTAAATTTTCCACAAAATGTGTAGAAATATTCGAGCGATCTAAATACACGTTGGCTTCACAATTTCAGGTCCCAATACCTATTGATAGAGGTATCAATCATCGAAATCGGTGCACAATTGCAGATTTTCGATTTTTAAAGCTCTGAATTTGTGGGCGATTGTTCAGTTGATTTTCAATAAAATTAAATTTTTCACAAAATGTGTAGAAATATCGAAGCGATCTAAATACCCGTTGGCATCAGAATTGCAGGTCCCAATACCTATTGATAGAGGTATCAATCATCGAGATCGGAGCACAATTGCAGATTTTCGATTTTTAAAGCTCTGAATTTGTGCGCTATTGTTCAGTTGATTTTCAATAAAATAAAATTTTCCACAAAATATGTAGAAATATCGGAGCGATCTAAACACACGTTCACTTCACAATTTCAGGTCCCAAGACCTATTGATAGAGGTATCAATCATCGAAATCGGAGCTCTGAATTTGTGGGCTATTGTTCAGTTGATTTTCAATAAAATTAAATTTTCCACAAAATGTGTAGAAATATCGAAGCGATCTAAATACCCGTTGGCATCAGAATTTCAGGTCCCAATACCTATTGATAGAGGTATCAATCATCGTAATCGGAGCACAATTGCAGATTTTCGATTTTTAAAGCTCTGAATTTGTGGGCTATTGTCAAAGCAACCTTGATTATACAAGCCATAATCTAAAAAACGAAGCTTTTTTAAGGGAATTAGAAACGACGAAAAAATCAAAATTTCCATAGTAAAACACATAAAACATATGGGAAATCACTTTTTTTCTTAAGACAAATTTGTCAATGAAAACGTTACAAATTCTTAATTATGATTTCTGAAATATTTTCATAAATGTTTGAATTTCAACATATATAAATGTCGTTTAAGTAAATTGTCTTCATTTTCTTGTAATAATTGATTTATTTAAACCAAAATATAAAAAAAAGTTCATAACAACAGCATTCTGGTCAAATAAAAAAGAAAAGCTTACTACAAATTGTGTGCATTAAGTCAATATACATTACATAGATGGCAGTGATGGCAGTACAAATTTTGAAAAATCGTACCAAAAATTGCCACCTGGGGAAATTTCAAGTGCAAAAATTGTAGGAAAAGTAAAACAAATTCTCAAAATATTAAGAACGTGTCATAATTTTGTGATTAAAGAATTTTTTTTCGTATTTTTCTGTATTAATCTGAGACATCTAACGTACACTAGTAAAACTAAAGATAAATGTAGCAAGTATTATTTTAATTCGTCAGAGCCAACTTTGATGTATTTTTCAAAATGAAAGTTCGAAAAATATATTTTAGAAATAATTTAATTTTAATATTTCTGCAATTAATATTTACTTAATACCAATATACCCTTCTTGTATATTGCTGCTAAATATATGTAGAACACTTTTATATAAAAATTTTGTAACATTTTTGCTTTTTTCATTGAAAAACTTGAAGCTAAAAAACACCATTTTTACTATGGATTGCTATGGAAATCAGTGAAAAGTTATACCACTAAAAAAGCTTCCAAAAAATACGTCATAATGATTATGGCTCTATACTCTAGAAGGCTCTGCTATTGTTCAGTTGATTTTCAATAAAATTAAATTTTCCACAAAATGTGTAGAAATACTCGAGCGATCTTGATACCCGTCTGCATCCAAATGCAGGTCCCAATACCTATTGATAGAGGTATCAATCATCGAAATCGGAGCACAATTGCAGATTTTCGATTTTTAAAGCTCTGAATTTGTGGGCTATTGTTCAGTTGATTTTCAATAAAATTAAATTTTCCACAAAATGTGTAGAAATATAAGAGCAATCTAAATACACGTCTGCATCAGAATTTCAGGTCCCAATACCTATTGATAGAGGTATCAATCATCGTAATCGGAGCACAATTGCAGATTTTCGATTTTTAAAGCTCTGAATTTGTGGGCTATTGTTCAGTTGATTTTCAATAAAATTAAATTTTCCACAAAACGTGTAGAAATATTGAAGCGATCTAAATATCCGCTAGCATAACAATTGCAAGTCCCAATACCTATTGATAGAGGTATCAATCATCGAGATCGGAGCACAATTGCAGATTTTCGATTTTTAAAGCTCTGAATTTGTGCGCTATTGTTCAGTTGATTTTCAAGAAAATAAAATTTTCCACAAAATATGTAGAAATATCGGAGCGATCTAAACACACGTTCACTTCACAATTTCAGGTCCCAAGACCTATTGATAGAGGTATCAATCATCGAAATCGGAGCACAATTGCAGATTTTCGATTTTTAAAGCTCTGAATTTGTGGGCTATTGTTCAGTTGATTTTCAATAAAATTAAATTTTCCACAAAATGTGTAGAAATATAAGAGCAATCTAAATACACGTCTGCATCAGAATTTCAGGTCCCAATACCTATTGATAGAGGTATCAATCATCGAAATCGGAGCACAATTGCAGATTTTCGATTTTTAAAGCTCTGAATTTGTGGGCTATTGTTCAGTTGATTTTCAATAAAATTAAATTTTCCACAAAATGTGTAGAAATATAAGAGCAATCTAAATACACGTCTGCATCAGAATTTCAGGTCCCAATACCTATTGATAGAGGTATCAATCATCGTAATCGGAGCACAATTGCAGATTTTCGATTTTTAAAGCTCTGAATTTGTGGGCTATTGTTCAGTTGATTTTCAATAAAATTAAATTTTTCACAAAATGTGTAGAAATATCGAAGCGATCTAAATACCCGTTGGCATCAGAATTGCAGGTCCCAATACCTATTGATAGAGGTATCAATCATCGAGATCGGAGCACAATTGCAGATTTTCGATTTTTAAAGCTCTGAATTTGTGCGCTATTGTTCAGTTGATTTTCAATAAAATAAAATTTTCCACAAAATATGTAGAAATATCGGAGCGATCTAAACACACGTTCACTTCACAATTTCAGGTCCCAAGACCTATTGATAGAGGTATCAATCATCGAAATCGGAGCACAATTGCAGATTTTCGATTTTTAAAGCTCTGAATTTGTGGGCTATTGTTCAGTTGATTTTCAATAAAATTAAATTTTCCACAAAATGTGTAGAAATATCGAAGCGATCTAAATACCCGTTGGCATCAGAATTGCAGGTCCCAATACCTATTGATAGAGGTATCAATCATCGAAATGGGAGCACAATTGCAGATTTTCGATTTTTAAAGCTCTGAATTTGTGGGCTATTGTTCAGTTGATTTTCAATAAAATTAAATTTTCCACAAAATGTGTAGAAATATAAGAGCAATCTAAATACACGTCTGCATCAGAATTTCAGGTCCCAATACCTATTGATAGAGGTATCAATCATCGTAATCGGAGCACAATTGCAGATTTTCGATTTTTAAAGCTCTAAATTTGTGGGCTATTGTTCAGTTGATTTTCAATAAAATTAAATTTTCCACAAAATGTGTAGAAATACTCGAGCGATCTAGATACCCGTCGGCATCCAATTGCAGGTCCCAATACCTATTGATAGAGGTATCAATCATCGAAATCGGAGCACAATTGCAGATTTTCGATTTTTAAAGCTCTGAATTTGTGGGCTATTGTTCAGTTGATTTTCAATAAAATTAAATTTTCCACAAAATGTGTAGAAATATAAGAGCAATCTAAATACACGTCTGCATCAGAATTTCAGGTCCCAATACCTATTGATAGAGGTATCAATCATCGTAATCGGAGCACAATTGCAGATTTTCGATTTTTAAAGCTCTGAATTTGTGGGCTATTGTTCAGTTGATTTTCAATAAAATTAAATTTTCCACAAAATGTGTAGAAATACTCGAGCGATCTAGATACCCGTCGGCATCCAATTGCAGGTCCCAATACCTATTGATAGAGGTATCAATCATCGAAATCGGAGCACAATTGCAGATTTTCGATTTTTAAAGCTCTGAATTTGTGGGCTATTGTTCAGTTGATTTTCAATAAAATTAAATTTTCCACAAAATGTGTAGAAATATAAGAGCAATCTAAATACACGTCTGCATCAGAATTTCAGGTCCCAATACCTATTGATAGAGGTATCAATCATCGTAATCGGAGCACAATTGCAGATTTTCGATTTTTAAAGCTCTGAATTTGTGGGCTATTGTTCAGTTGATTTTCAATAAAATTAAATTTTCCACAAAATGTGTAGAAATACTCGAGCGATCTAGATACCCGTCGGCATCCAATTGCAGGTCCCAATACCTATTGATAGAGGTATCAATCATCGAAATCGGAGCACAATTGCAGATTTTCGATTTTTAAAGCTCTGAATTTGTGCGCTATTGTTCAGTTGATTTTCAATAAAATTAAATTTTCCACAAAACGTGTAGAAATATTGAAGCGATCTAAATATCCGCTAGCATAACAATTGCAAGTCCCAATACCTATTGATAACGGTATCAATCATCGAAATCGGAGCAAAATTGCAGATTTTCGATTTTTAAAGCTCTGAATTTGTGGGCTATTGTTCAGTTGATTTTCAATAAAATTAAATTTTCCACAATATGTGTAGAAATATCGGAGCGATCTAAATATCCGTTGGCATCAGAATTGCAGGTCCCAATACCTATTGATAGAGGTATCAATCATCGAAATCGGTGCACAATTGCAGATTTTCGATTTTTAAAGCTCTGAATTTGTGGGCTATTTATTGTTCAGTTGATTTTCAATAAAATTAAATTTTCCACAAAATGTGTAGTAATATTGGAGCGATCTAAATACCCGTTGGCTTCATAATTTCAGGTCCCAATACCTATTGATAGAGGTATCAATCATCGAAATCGGAGTACAATTGCAGATTTTCGATTTTAAAGCTCTGAATTTGTGGGCTATTGTTCAGTTGATTTTCAATAAAATTAAATTTTCCACAAAATGTGTAGAAATATTCGAGCGATCTAGATACCCGTTGGCTTCACAATTTCAGGTCCCAATACCTATTGATAGAGGTATTAATCATCGAAATCGGAGAACAATTGCAGATTTTCGATTTTTAAAACTCTAAATTTGTGGGCTATTGTTCAGTTAATTTTCAATAAAATTAGATTTTCCACAAAATGTGTAGAAATATCGGAGCGATCTAAATACCCGTTGGCATCACAATTGCAAGTCCCAATACCTATTGATAGAGGTATCAATCATCGAAATCGGAGCACAATTGCAGATTTTCGATTTTTAAAGCTCTAAATTTGTGAGCTATTGTTCAGTTGATTTTCAATAAAATTAAATTTTCCACAAAATGTGTAGAAATATTCGAGTGATCTAGATACCCGTTGGCATCACAATTTCAGGTCCCAATACCTATTGATAGAGGTATCAATCATCGAAATCGGGGCACAAATGCAGATTTTCGATTTTTAAAGCTCTAAATTTGTGGGCTATTGTTCAGTTGATTTTCAATAAAATTAAATTTTCCACAAAATGTGTAGAGATATTCAAATGATTTAAATACCCCTTGGCTTCACAATTTCAGGTCCCAATACCTATTGATAGAGGTATTAATCATCGAAATCGGAGAACAATTGCAGATTTTCGATTTTTAAAGCTCTAAATTTGTGGGCTATTGTTCAGTTGATTTTCAATAAAATTAAATTTTCAACAAAATGTGTAGAAATATTCGAGTGATCTAGATACCCGTTGGCATCACAATTTCAGGTCCCAATACCTATTGATAGAGGTATCAATCATCGAAATCGGAGAACAAATGCAGATTTTCGATTTTTAAAGCTCTAAATTTGTGGGCTATTGTTCAGTTGATTTTCAATAAAATTAAATTTTCCACAAAATGTGTAGAAATATTCGAGTGACCTAAATACCCGTTGGCTTCACAATTTCAGGTCCCAATACCTATTGATAGAGGTATCAATCATCGAAATTGGAGAACAATTGCAGATTTTCGATTTTTAAAGCTCTAAATTTGTGGGCTATTGTTCAGTTGATTTTCAATAAAATTAAATTTTCCACAAAATGTGTAGAAATATTCGAGTGACCTAAATACCCGTTGGCTTCACAATTTCAGGTCCCAATACCTATTGATAGAGGTATCAATCATCGAAATCGGAGAACAATTGCAGATTTTCGATTTTTAAAGCTCTAAATTTGTGGGCTATTGTTCAGTTGATTTTCAATAAAATTAAATTTTCCACAAAATGTGTAGAAATATTCGAGTGATCTAAATACCCGTTGGCTTCACAATTTCAGGTCCCAATACCTATTGATAGAGGTATCAATCATCGAAATTGGAGAAAAATTGCAGATTTTCGATTTTTAAAGCTCTAAATTTGTGGGCTATTGTTCAGTTAATTTTCAATAAAATTAAATTTTCCACAAAATGTGTAGAAATATCGGAGCGATCTAAATACCCGTTGGCATCACAATTGCAAGTCCCAATACCTATTGATAGAGGTATCAATCATCGAAATCGGAGCACAATTGCAGATTTTCGATTTTTAAAGCTCTAAATTTGTGAGCTATTGTTCAGTTGATTTTCAATCAAATTAAATTTTCCACAAAATGTGTAGAAATATCGGAGCGATCTAAATACCCGTTGGCATCACAATTGCAAGTCCCAATACCTATTGATAGAGATATCAATCATCGAAATCGGAGCACAATTGCAGATTTTCGATTTTTAAAGCTCTAAATTTGTGGGCTATTGTTCAGTTGATTTTCAATAAAATTAAATTTTCCACAAAATGTGTAGAAATATTCGAGTGATCTAAATACCCGTTGGCATCACAATTTCAGGTCCCAATACCTATTGATAGAGGTATCAATCATCGAAATCGGAGAACAATTGCAGATTTTCGATTTTTAAAGCTCTAAATTTGTGGGCTATTGTTCAGTTGATTTTCAATAAAATTAAATTTTCCACAAAATGTGTAGAAATATTCGAGTGATCTAAATACCCGTTGGCTTCACAATTTCAGGTCCCAATACCTATTGATAGAGGTATCAATCATCGAAATCGGAGAACAATTGCAGATTTTCGATTTTTAAAGCTCTAAATTTGTGGGCTATTGTTCAGTTGATTTTCAATAAAATTAAATTTTCCACTAAATGTGTAGAAATATTCGAGTGATCTAAATACCCGTTGGCTTCACAATTTCAGGTCCCAATACCTATTGATAGAGGTATCAATCATCGAAATTGGAGAAAAATTGCAGATTTTCGATTTTTAAAGCTCTAAATTTGTGGGCTATTGTTCAGTTAATTTTCAATAAAATTAAATTTTCCACAAAATGTGTAGAAATATCGGAGCGATCTAAATACCCGTTGGCATCACAATTTCAGGTCCCAATACCTATTGATAGAGGTATCAATCATCGAAATCGGAGCACAATATTGCA
Source organism: Tipula helvola (assembly GCA_963556165.1). Classification (NCBI taxonomy): domain Eukaryota; kingdom Metazoa; phylum Arthropoda; class Insecta; order Diptera; family Tipulidae; genus Tipula; species Tipula helvola. The sequence continues at coordinate 103,309,995 of OY744481.1, forward strand.
GATTTTCGATTTTTAAAGCTCTAAATTTGTGGGCTATTGTTCAGTTGATTTTCAATAAAATTAAATTTTCCACAAAATGTGTAGAAATATTCGAGTGACCTAAATACCCGTTGGCTTCACAATTTCAGGTCCCAATACCTATTGATAGAGGTATCAATCATCGAAATCGGAGAACAATTGCAGATTTTCGATTTTTAAAGCTCTAAATTTGTGGGCTATTGTTCAGTTGATTTTCAATAAAATTAAATTTTCCACAAAATGTGTAGAAATATTCGAGTGATCTAAATACCCGTTGGCTTCACAATTTCAGGTCCCAATACCTATTGATAGAGGTATCAATCATCGAAATTGGAGAACAATTGTAGATTTTCGATTTTTAAAGCTCTAAATTTGTGGGCTATTGTTCAGTTGATTTTCAATAAAATTAAATTTTCCACAAAATGTGTAGAAATATTCGAGTGATCTAAATACCCGTTGGCTTCACAATTTCAGGTCCCAATACCTATTGATAGAGGTATCAATCATCGAAATCGGAGAACAATTGCAGATTTTCGATTTTTAAAGCTCTAAATTTGTGGGGTATTGTTCAGTTGATTTTCAATAAAATTAAATTTTCCACAAAATGTGTAGAAATATTCGAGTGATCTAGATACCCGTTGGCATCACAATTTCAGGTCCCAATACCTATTGATAGAGGTATCAATCATCGAAATCGGAGAACAATTGCAGATTTTCGATTTTTAAAGCTCTAAATTTGTGGGCTATTGTTCAGTTGATTTTCAATAAAATTAAATTTTCCACAAAATGTGTAGAAATATTCAAATGATTTAAATACCCCTTGGCTTCACAATTTCAGGTCCCAATACCTATTGATAGAGGTATTAATCATCGAAATCGGAGAACAATTGCAGATTTTCGATTTTTAAAGCTCTAAATTTGTGGGCTATTGTTCAGTTGATTTTCAATAAAATTAAATTTTCAACAAAATGTGTAGAAATATTCGAGTGATCTAGATACCCGTTGGCATCACAATTTCAGGTCCCAATACCTATTGATAGAGGTATCAATCATCGAAATCGGAGCACAAATGCAGATTTTCGATTTTTAAAGCTCTAAATTTGTGGGCTATTGTTCAGTTGATTTTCAATAAAATTAAATTTTCCACAAAATGTGTAGAAATATTCGAGTGACCTAAATACCCGTTGGCTTCACAATTTCAGGTCCCAATACCTATTGATAGAGGTATCAATCATCGAAATTGGAGAACATTTTCGATTTTTAAAGCTCTAAATTTGTGGGCTATTGTTCAGTTGATTTTCAATAAAATTAAATTTTCCACAAAATGTGTAGAAATATTCGAGTGACCTAAATACCCGTTGGCTTCACAATTTCAGGTCCCAATACCTATTGATAGAGGTATAAATCATCGAAATCGGAGAACAATTGCAGATTTTCGATTTTTAAAGCTCTAAATTTGTGGGCTATTGTTCAGTTGATTTTCAATAAAATTAAATTTTCAACAAAATGTGTAGAAATATTCGAGTGATCTAGATACCCGTTGGCATCACAATTTCAGGTCCAAATACCTATTGATAGAGGTATCAATCATCGAAATCGCAGCACAAATGCAGATTTTCGATTTTTAAAGCTCTAAATTTGTGGGCTATTGTTCAGTTGATTTTCAATAAAATTAAATTTTCCACAAAATGTGTAGAAATATCGGAGTGATCTAAATACCCGTTGGCTTCACAATTTCAGGTCCCAATACCTATTGATAGAGGTATCAATCATCGAAATCGGAGAACAATTGCAGATTTTCGATTTTTAAAGCTCTAAATTTGTGGGCTATTGTTCAGTTGATTTTCAATAAAATTAAATTTTCCACTAAATGTGTAGAAATATTCGAGTGATCTAAATACCCGTTGGCTTCACAATTTCAGGTCCCAATACCTATTGATAGAGGTATCAATCATCGAAATTGGAGAAAAATTGCAGATTTTCGATTTTTAAAGCTCTACATTTGTGGGCTATTGTTCAGTTAATTTTCAATAAAATTAAATTTTCCACAAAATGTGTAGAAATATCGGAGCGATCTAAATACCCGTTGGCATCACAATTGCAAGTCCCATTACCTATTGATAGAGGTATCAATCATCGAAATCGGAGCACAATTGCAGATTTTCGATTTTTAAAGCTCTAAATTTGTGAGCTATTGTTCAGTTGATTTTCAATAAAATTAAATTTTCCACAAAATGTGTAGAAATATTCGAGTGACCTAAATACCCGTTGGCATCACAATTTCAGGTCCCAATACCTATTGATAGAGGTATCAATCATCGAAATCGGAGAACAATTGCAGATTTTCGATTTTTAAAGCTCTAAATTTGTGGGCTATTGTTCAGTTGATTTTCAATAAAATTAAATTTTCCACAAAATGTGTAGAAATATTCAAATGATTTAAATACCCCTTGGCTTCACAATTTCAGGTCCCAATACCTATTGATAGAGGTATCAATCATCGAAATCGGAGAACAATTGCAGATTTTCGATTTTTAAAGCTCTAAATTTGTGGGCTATTGTTCAGTTGATTTTCAATAAAATTAAATTTTCAACAAAATGTGTAGAAATATTCGAGTGATCTAGATACCCGTTGGCATCACAATTTCAGGTCTCAATACCTATTGATAGAGGTATCAATCATCGAAATCGGAGCACAAATGCAGATTTTCGATTTTTAAAGCTCGAAATTTGTGGGCTATTGTTCAGTTGATTTTCAATAAAATTAAATTTTCCACTAAATGTGTAGAAATATTCGAGTGATTTAAATACCCGTTGGCTTCACAATTTCAGGTCCCAATACCTATTGATAGAGGTATCAATCATCGAAATTGGAGAAAAATTGCAGATTTTCGATTTTTAAAGCTCTAAATTTGTGGGCTATTGTTCAGTTAATTTTCAATAAAATTAAATTTTCCACAAAATGTGTAGAAATATCGGAGCGATCTAAATACCCGTTGGCATCACAATTGCAAGTCCCAATACCTATTGATAGAGGTATCAATCATCGAAATCGGAGCACAATTGCAGATTTTCGATTTTTAAAGCTCTAAATTTGTGAGCTATTGTTCAGTTGATTTTCAATAAAATTAAATTTTCCACAAAATGTGTAGAAATATCGGAGCGATCTAAATACCCGTTGGCATCACAATTGCAAGTCCCAATACCCATTGATAGAGGTATCAATCATCGAAATCGGAGCACAAATGCAGATTTTCGATTTTTAAAGCTCTAAATTTGTGGGCTATTGTTCAGTTGATTTTTAATAAAATTAAATTTTCCACAAAATGTGTAGAAATATTCGAGTGACCTAAATACCCGTTGGCATCACAATTTCAGGTCCCAATACCTATTGATAGAGGTATCAATCATCGAAATCGGAGAACAATTGCAGATTTTCGATTTTTAAAGCTCTAAATTTGTGGGCTATTGTTCAGTTGATTTTCAATAAAATTAAATTTTCCACAAAATGTGTAGAAATATCGGAGCGATCTAAATACCCGTTGGCATCACAATTGCAAGTCCCAATACCTATTGATAGAGGTATCAATCATCGAAATCGGAGCACAATTGCAGATTTTCGATTTTTAAAGCTCTAAATTTGTGAGCTATTGTTCAGTTGATTTTCAATAAAATTAAATTTTCCACAAAATGTGTAGAAATATTCGAGTGATCTAGATACCCGTTGGCATCACAATTTCAGGTCCCAATACCTATTGATAGAGGTATCAATCATCGAAATCGGAGCACAAATGCAGATTTTCGATTTTTAAAGCTCTAAATTTGTGGGCTATTGTTCAGTTGATTTTCAATAAAATTAAATTTTCCACAAAATGTGTAGAAATATTCGAGTGACCTAAATACCCGTTGGCTTCACAATTTCAGGTCCCAATACCTATTGATAGAGGTATCAATCATCGAAATCGGAGAACAATTGCAGATTTTCGATTTTTAAAGCTCTAAATTTGTGGGCTATTGTTCAGTTGATTTTCAATAAAATTAAATTTTCCACAAAATGTGTAGAAATATCGGAGCGATCTAAATACCCGTTGGCATCACAATTGCAAGTCCCAATACCTATTGATAGAGGTATCAATCATCGAAATCGGAGCACAATTGCAGATTTTCGATTTTTAAAGCTCTAAATTTGTGGGCTATTGTTCAGTTGATTTTCAATAAAATTAAATTTTCCACAAAATGTGTAGAAATATTCGAGTGACCTAAATACCCGTTGGCATCACAATTTCAGGTCCCAATACCTATTGATAGAGGTATCAATCATCGAAATCGGAGCACAAATGCAGATTTTCGATTTTTAAAGCTCTAAATTTGTGGGCTATTGTTCAGTTGATTTTCAATAAAATTAAATTTTCCACAAAATGTGTAGAAATATTCGAGTGACCTAAATACCCGTTGGCATCACAATTTCAGGTCCCAATACCTATTGATAGAGGTATCAATCATCGAAATCGGAGCACAAATGCAGATTTTCGATTTTTAAAGCTCTAAATTTGTGGGCTATTGTTCAGTTGATTTTCAATAAAATTAAATTTTCCACAAAATGTGTAGAAATATCGGAGCGATCTAAATACCCGTTGGCATCACAATTGCAAGTCCCAATACCTATTGATAGAGGTATCAATCATCGAAATCGGAGCACAATTGTAGATTTTCGATTTTTAAAGCTCTAAATTTGTGGGCTATTGTTCAGTTGATTTTCAATAAAATTAAATTTTCCACAAAATGTGTAGAAATATTCGAGTGACCTAAATACCCGTTGGCATCACAATTTCAGGTCCCAATACCAACTGATAGAGGTATCAATCATCGAAATCGGAGCACAAATGCAGATTTTCGATTTTTAAAGCTCTAAATTTGTGGGCTATTGTTCAGTTGATTTTCAATAAAATTAAATTTTCCACAAAATGTGTAGAAATATTCGAGTGATCTAGATACCCGTTGGCATCACAATTTCAGGTCCCAATACCTATTGATAGAGGTATCAATCATCGAAATCGGAGCACAAATGCAGATTTTCGATTTTTAAAGCTCTAAATTTGTGGGCTATTGTTCGGTTGATTTTCAATAAAATTAAATTTTCCACAAAATGTGTAGAAATATTCGACTGACCTAGATACCCGTTGGCATCACAATTTCAGGCCCCAATACCTATTGATAGAGGTATCAATCATCGAAATCGAAGCACAAATGCAGATTTTCGATTTTTAAAGCTCTAAATTTGTGGGCTATTGTTCAGTTGATTTTCAATAAAATTAAATTTTCCACAAAATGTGTAGAAATATTCGAGTGACCTAGATACCCGTTGGCATCACAATTTCAGGTCCCAATACCTATTGATAGAGGTATCAATCATCGAAATCGGAGCACAATTGCAGATTTTCGATTTTTAAAGCTCTAAATTTGTGGGCTATTGTTCAGTTGATTTTCAATAAAATTAAATTTTCCACAAAATGTGAAGAAATATAGGAGCGATCTAAATACCCGTTGGCTTCACAATTGCAAGTCCCAATACCTATTGATAGAGGTATCAATCATCGAAATCGGAGAACAATTGCAGATTTTCGATTTTTAAAGCTCTAAATTTGTGGGCTATTGTTCAGTTGATTTTCAATAAAATTAAATTTTCCACAAAATGTGTAGAAATATTCGAGTGATCTAGATACCCGTTGGCATCACAATTTCAGGTCCCAATACCTATTGATAGAGGTATCAATCATCGAAATCAGAGAACAATTGCAGATTTTCGATTTTTAAAGCTCTACATTTGTGGGCTATTGTTCAGTTGATTTTCAATGAAATTAAATTTTCCACAAAATGTGTAGAAATATTCGACTGACCTAGATACCCGTTGGCATCACAATTCCAGGCCCCAATACCTATTGATAGAGGTATCAATCATCGAAATCGGAGCACAAATGCAGATTTTCGATTTTTAAAGCTCTAAATTTGTGGGCTATTGTTCAGTTGATTTTCAATAAAATTAAATTTTCCACAAAATGTGTAGAAATATTCGAGTGATCTAGATACCCGTTGGCATCACAATTTCAGGTCCCAATACCTATTGATAGAGGTATCAATCATCGAAATCGGAGAACAATTGCAGATTTTCGATTTTTAAAGCTCTACATTTGTGGGCTATTGTTCAGTTGATTTTCAATGAAATTAAATTTTCCACAAAATGTGTAGAAATATTCGACTGACCCAAATACCCGTTGGCTTCACAATTTCAGGTCCCAATACCTATTGATAGAGGTATCAATCATCGAAATCGGAGAACAATTGCAGATTTTCGATTTTTAAAGCTCTAAATTTGTGGGCTATTGTTCAGTTGATTTTCAATAAAATTAAATTTTCCACAAAATGTGTAGAAATATTCGAGCGACCCAAATACCCGTTGGCTTCACAATTTCAGGTCCCAATACCTATTGATAGAGGTATCAATCATCGAAATCGGAGAACAATTGCAGATTTTCGATTTTAAAGCTCTAAATTTGTGGGCTATTGTTCAGTTGATTTTCAATGAAATTAAATTTTCCACAAAATGTGTAGAAATATTCGAGTGACCCAAATACCCGTTGGCTTCACAATTTCAGGTCCCAATACCTATTGATAGAGGTATCAATGATCGAAATCGGAGAACAATTGCAGATTTTCGATTTTTAAAGCTCTAAATTTGTGGGCTATTGTTCAGTTGATTTTCAATAAAATTAAATTTTCCACAAAATGTGTAGAAATATTCGAGTGACCTAAATACCCGTTGGCTTTACAATTTCAGGTCCCAATACCTATTGATAGAGGTATCAATCATCGAAATCGGAGAACAATTGCAGATTTTCGATTTTTAAAGCTCTAAATTTGTGGGCTATTGTTCAGTTGATTTTCAATAAAATTAAATTTTCCACAAAATGTGTAGAAATATTCGAGTGATCTAGATACCCGTTGGCATCACAATTTCAGGTCCCAATACCTATTGATAGGAGTATCAATCATAGAAATCGGATTTTCGATTTTTAAAACTCTGATTTTGTGGGCTATTGTTCAGTTGATTTTCAATAAAATTAAATTTTCCACAAAATATGTAGAAATATTCGAGTGATCTAAATACCCGTTGGCTTCACAATTTCAGGTCCCAATACCTATTGATAGAGGTATCAATGATCGAAATCGGAGAACAATTGCAGATTTTCGATTTTTAAAGCTCTAAATTTGTGGGCTATTGTTCAGTTGATTTTCAATAAAATTAAATTTTCCACAAAATGTGTAGAAATATCGGAGCGATCTAAACACCCGTTGGCATCACAATTGCAAGTCCCAATACCTATTGATATAGGTATCAATCATCGAAATCGGAGCACAATTGCAGATTTTCGGTTTTTGAAGCTCTGAATTTGTGGACAATTTTTCAGTTGATTTTCAATAAAATTAAATTTTCCACAAAATATGTAGAAATATCGGAGCGATCTAAATACCCGTTGGCTTGAAAATTTCAGGTCCAAATACGATACCTATTGATAGGAGTATCAATCATCGAAATCGGATTTACGATTTTTAAAACTCTGAATTTGTTCAGTTAATTTTCAATAAAATTAAATTTTCCACAAAATGTGTAGAAATATCGAAACGATCTAAATACCCGTTGGCATCACAATTGCAAGTCCCAATACCTATTGATAGAGGTATCAATCATCGAAATCGGAGCACAATTGCAGATTTTCGATTTTTAAAGCTCTGAATTTGTGGGCTATTGTTCAGTTGATTTTCAATAAAATTAAATTTTCCACAAAATGTGTAGAAATATTCGAGTGACCTAAATACCCGTTGGCTTCACAATTTCAGGTCCCAATACCTATTGATAGAGGTATCAATCATCGAAATTGGAGAACATTTTCGATTTTTAAAGCTCTAAATTTGTGGGCTATTGTTCAGTTGATTTTCAATAAAATTAAATTTTCCACAAAATGTGTAGAAATATCGGAGTGATCTACGTACCCGTTGGCATCACAATTGCAGGTCCCAATACCTATTGATAGAGGTATCAATCATCGAAATCGGGGCACAATTGCAGATTTTCGGTTTTTGAAGCTTTGAATTTGTGGACAATTTTTCAGTTGATTTTCAATAAAATTAAATTTTCCACAAAATGTGTAGAAATATCGGAGTGATCTAAATACCCGTTGGCATCACAATTGCAGGTCCCAATACCTATTGATAGAGGCATCAATCATCGAAATCGGAGCACAATTGCAGATTTTCGATTTTAAAAGCTCTGAATTTGTGGGCTATTGTTCAGTTGATTTTAATTAAAATTAAATTTTCCACAAAATGTGTAGAAATATCGAAACGATCTAAATACCCGTTGGCATTACAATTGCAGGTCCCAATACCTATTGATAGAGGTATCAATCATCGAAATCGGAGCACAATTGCAGATTTTCGATTTTTAAAGCTCTGAATTTGTGGGCTATTGTTCAGTTGATTTTCAATAAAATTAAATTTTCCACAAAATATGTAGAAATATCGGAGCGATCTAAATACCCGTTGGCTTGACAATTTCAGGTCCCAATACGATACCTATTGATAGGAGTATCAATCATCGAAATCGGATTTTCGATTTTTAAAACTCTGAATTTGTTCAGTTAATTTTCAATAAAATTAAATTTTCCACAAAATGTGTAGAAATATCGAAACGATCTAAATACCCGTTGGCATCACATATGCAGGTCCCAATACCTATTGATAGAGGCATCAATCAACGAAATCGGAGCACAATTGCAGATTTTCGGTTTTTAAAGCTCTGAATTTGTGGGCTATTGTTCAGTTGATTTTCAATAAAATTAAATTTTCCACAAAATGTGTAGAAATATCGAAACGATCTAAATACCCGTTGGCATTACAATTGCAGGTCCCAATACCTATTGATAGAGGTATCAATCATCGAAATCGGAGCACAATTGCAGATTTTCGATTTTTAAAGCTCTGAATTTGTGGGCTATTGTTCAGTTGATTTTCAATAAAATTAAATTTTCCACAAAATATGTAGAAATATCGGAGCGATCTAAATACCCGTTGGCTTGACAATTTCAGGTCCCAATACGATACCTATTGATAGGAGTATCAATCATCGAAATCGGATTTTCGATTTTTAAAACTCTGAATTTGTTCAGTTAATTTTCAATAAAATTAAATTTTCCACAAAATGTGTAGAAATATCGAAACGATCTAAATACCCGTTGGCATCACAATTGCAGGTCCCAATACCTATTGATAGAGGCATCAATCATCGAAATCGGAGCACAATTGCAGATTTTCGGTTTTTAAAGCTCTGAATTTGTGGGCTATTGTTCAGTTGATTTTCAATAAAATTAAATTTTCCACAAAATGTGTAGAAATATCGAAACGATCTAAATACCCGTTGGCATCACAATTGCAGGTCCCAATACCTATTGATAGAGGTATCAATTATCGAAATCGGAGCACAATTGCAGATTTTCGATTTTTAAAGCTCTGAATTTGTGGGCTATTGTTCAGTTAATTTTCAATAAAATTAAATTTTCCACAAAATGTGTAGAAATATCGAAACGATCTAAATACCCGTTGGCATCACAATTGCAGGTCCCAATACCTATTGATAGAGGCATCAATCATCGAAATCGGAGCACAATTGCAGATTTTCGATTTTTAAAGCTCTGAATTTGTGGGCTATTGTTCAGTTGATTTTTAATAAAATTAAATTTTCCACAAAATGTGTAGAAATATCGAAACGATCTAAATACCCGTTGGCATCACAATTGCAGGTCCCAATACCTATTGATAGAGGTATCAATTATCGAAATCGGAGCACAATTGCAGATTTTCGATTTTTAAAGCTCTAAATTTGTGGGGTATTGTCAGTTGATTTTCAATAAAATTAAATTTTCCACAAAATGTGTAGAAATATTCGAGTGACCTAAATACCCGTTGGCTTCACAATTTCAGGTATCAATACCTATTGATAGAGGTATCAATCATCGGAATCGGAGAACAATTGCAGATTTTCGATTTTTAAAGCTCTAAATTTGTGGGCTATTGTTCAGTTGATTTTCAATGAAATTAAATTTTCCACAAAATGTGTAGAAATATTCGAGTGATCTAAATACCCGTTGGCTTCACAATTTCAGGTCCCAATACGATACCTATTGATGGGAGTATCAATCATCGAAATCGGATTTTCGATTTTTAAAACTCTGAATTTGTGGGCTATTGTTCAGTTGATTTTCAATAAAATTAAATTTTCCACAAAATGTGTAGAAATATCGGACCGATCTAAATACCCGTTGGCATCACAATTGCAGGTCCCAATACCTATTGATAGAGGTATCAATCATCGAAATCGGAGCACAATTGCAGATTTTCGATTTTTAAAGCTCTAAATTTGTGGGCTATTGTCAGTTGATTTTCAATAAAATTAAATTTTCCACAAAATGTGTAGAAATATTCGAGTGACCTAAATACCCGTTGGCTTCACAATTTCAGGTCCCAATACCTATTGATAGAGGTATCAATCATCGAAATCGGAGAACAATTGCAGATTTTCGATTTTTAAAGCTCTAAATTTGTGGGCTATTGTTCAGTTGATTTTCAATGAAATTAAATTTTCCACAAAATGTGTAGAAATATTCGAGTGATCTAAATACCCGTTGGCTTCACAATTTCAGGTCCCAATACCTATTGATATAGGTATCAATAATCGAAATCGGAGAACAATTGCAGATTTTCGATTTTTAAAGCTCTAAATTTGTGGGCTATTGTTCAGTTGATTTTCAATGAAATTAAATTTTCCACAAAATGTGTAGAAATATTCGAGTGATCTAGATACCCGTTGGCTTCACAATTTCAGGTCCCAATACCTATTGATAGAGGTATCAATCATCGAAATCGGAGAACAATTGCAGATTTTCGATTTTTAAAGCTCTAAATTTGTGGGCTATTGTTCAGTTGATTTTCAATGAAATTAAATTTTCCACAAAATGTGTAGAAATATTCGAGTGACCCAAATACCCGTTGGCTTCACAATTTCAGGTCCCAATACCTATTGATAGAGGTATCAATCATCGAAATCGGAGAACAATTGCAGATTTTCGATTTTTAAAGCTCTAAATTTGTGGGCTATTGTTCAGTTGATTTTCAATGAAATTAAATTTTCCACAAAATGTGTAGAAATATTCGAGTGACCCAAATACCCGTTGGCTTCACAATTTCAGTTCCCAATACCTATTGATAGAGGTATCAATCATCGAAATCGGAGAACAATTGCAGATTTTCGATTTTAAAGCTCTAAATTTGTGGGCTATTGTTCAGTTGATTTTCAATGAAATTAAATTTTCCACAAAATGTGTAGAAATATTCGAGTGACCCAAATACCCGTTGGCTTCACAATTTCAGGTCCCAATACCTATTGATAGAGGTATCAATGATCGAAATCGGAGAACAATTGCAGATTTTCGATTTTTAAAGCTCTAAATTTGTGGGCTATTGTTCAGTTGATTTTCAATAAAATTAAATTTTCCACAAAATGTGTAGAAATATTCGAGTGATCTAGATACCCGTTGGCATCACAATTTCAGGTCCCAATACCTATTGATAGGAGTATCAATCATAGAAATCGGATTTTCGATTTTTAAAACTCTGAATTTGTGGGCTATTGTTCAGTTGATTTTCAATAAAATTAAATTTTCCACAAAATATGTAGAAATATTCGAGTGATCTAAATACCCGTTGGCTTCACAATTTCAGGTCCCAATACCTATTGATAGAGGTATCAATGATCGAAATCGGAGAACAATTGCAGATTTTCGATTTTTAAAGCTCTAAATTTGTGGGCTATTGTTCAGTTGATTTTCAATAAAATTAAATTTTCCACAAAATGTGTAGAAATATCGGAGCGATCTAAACACCCGTTGGCATCACAATTGCAAGTCCCAATACCTATTGATATAGGTATCAATCATCGAAATCTGAGCACAATTGCAGATTTTCGATTTTTAAAGCTCTAAATTTGTGGGCTATTGTTCAGTTGATTTTCAATAAAATTAAATTTTCCACAAAATGTGTAGAAATATCGGAGCGATCTAAATACCCGTTGGCATCACAATTGCAGGTCCCAATACCTATTGATAGAGGTATCAATCATCGAAATCGGAGCACAATTGCAGATTTTCGGTTTTTGAAGCTCTGAATTTGTGGACAATTTTTCAGTTGATTTTCAATAAAATTAAATTTTCCACAAAATATGTAGAAATATCGGAGCGATCTAAATACCCGTTGGCTTGACAATTTCAGGTCCCAATACGATACCTATTGATAGGAGTATCAATCATCGAAATCGGATTTACGATTTTTAAAACTCTGAATTTGTTCAGTTAATTTTCAATAAAATTAAATTTTCCACAAAATGTGTAGAAATATCGAAACGATCTAAATACCCGTTGGCATCACAATTGCAGGTCCCAATACCTATTGATAGAGGTATCAATCATCGAAATCGGAGCACAATTGCAGATTTTCGATTTTTAAAGCTCTGAATTTGTGGGCTATTGTTCAGTTGATTTTAATTAAAATTAAATTTTCCACAAAATGTGTAGAAATATCGAAACGATCTAAATACCCGTTGGCATCACAATTGCAGGTCCCAATACCAACTGATAGAGGTATCAATCATCGAAATCGGAGCACAAATGCAGATTTTCGATTTTTAAAGCTCTAAATTTGTGGGCTATTGTTCAGTTGATTTTCAATAAAATTAAATTTTCCACAAAATGTGTAGAAATATTCGAGTGACCTAAATACCCGTTGGCATCACAATTTCAGGTCCCAATACCTATTGATAGAGGTATCAATCATCGAAATCGGAGCACAAATGCAGATTTTCGATTTTTAAAGCTCTAAATTTGTGGGCTATTGTTCAGTTGATTTTCAATAAAATTAAATTTTCCACAAAATGTGTAGAAATATTCGAGTGACCTAAATACCCGTTGGCATCACAATTTCAGGTCCCAATACCTATTGATAGAGGTATCAATCATCGAAATCGGAGCACAAATGCAGATTTTCGATTTTTAAAGCTCTAAATTTGTGGGCTATTGTTCAGTTGATTTTCAATGAAATTAAATTTTCCACAAAATGTGTAGAAATATTCGAGTGACCCAAATACCCGTTGGCTTCACAATTTCAGGTCCCAATACCTATTGATAGAGGTATCAATCATCGAAATCGGAGAACAATTGCAGATTTTCGATTTTTAAAGCTCTAAATTTGTGGGCTATAGTTCAGTTGATTTTCAATCAAATTAAATTTTCCACAAAATGTGTATAAATATTCGAGCGACCCAAATACCCGTTGGCTTCACAATTTCAGTTCCCAATACCTATTGATAGAGGTATCAATCATCGAAATCGGAGAACAATTGCAGATTTTCGATTTTAAAGCTCTAAATTTGTGGGCTATTGTTCAGTTGATTTTCAATAAAATTAAATTTTCCACAAAATGTGTAGAAATATCGAAACGATCTAAATACCCGTTGGCATCACAATTGCAGGTCCCAATACCAACTGATAGAGGTATCAATCATCGAAATCGGAGCACAAATGCAGATTTTCGATTTTTAAAGCTCTAAATTTGTGGGCTATTGTTCAGTTGATTTTCAATAAAATTAAATTTTCCACAAAATGTGTAGAAATATTCGAGTGACCTAAATACCCGTTGGCATCACAATTTCAGGTCCCAATACCTATTGATAGAGGTATCAATCATCGAAATCGGAGCACAAATGCAGATTTTCGATTTTTAAAGCTCTAAATTTGTGGGCTATTGTTCAGTTGATTTTCAATGAAATTAAATTTTCCACAAAATGTGTAGAAATATTCGAGTGACCCAAATACCCGTTGGCTTCACAATTTCAGGTCCCAATACCTATTGATAGAGGTATCAATCATCGAAATCGGAGAACAATTGCAGATTTTCGATTTTTAAAGCTCTAAATTTGTGGGCTATTGTTCAGTTGATTTTCAATGAAATTAAATTTTCCACAAAATGTGTAGAAATATTCGAGTGACCCAAATACCCGTTGGCTTCACAATTTCAGTTCCCAATACCTATTGATAGAGGTATCAATCATCGAAATCGGAGAACAATTGCAGATTTTCGATTTTAAAGCTCTAAATTTGTGGGCTATTGTTCAGTTGATTTTCAATAAAATTAAATTTTCCACAAAATGTGTAGAAATATCGAAACGATCTAAATACCCGTTGGCATCACAATTGCAGGTCCCAATACCAACTGATAGAGGTATCAATCATCGAAATCGGAGCACAAATGCAGATTTTCGATTTTTAAAGCTCTAAATTTGTGGGCTATTGTTCAGTTGATTTTCAATAAAATTAAATTTTCCACAAAATGTGTAGAAATATTCGAGTGACCTAAATACCCGTTGGCATCACAATTGCAGGTCCCAATACCAACTGATAGAGGTATCAATCATCGAAATCGGAGCACAAATGCAGATTTTCGATTTTTAAAGCTCTAAATTTGTGGGCTATTGTTCAGTTGATTTTCAATGAAATTAAATTTTCCACAAAATGTGTAGAAATATTCGAGTGATCTAGATACCCGTTGGCTTCACAATTTCAGGTCCCAATACCTATTGATAGAGGTATCAATCATCGAAATCGGAGAACAATTGCAGATTTTCGATTTTTAAAGCTCTAAATTTGTGGGCTATTGTTCAGTTGATTTTCAATGAAATTAAATTTTCCACAAAATGTGTAGAAATATTCGAGTGACCCAAATACCCGTTGGCTTCACAATTTCAGGTCCCAATACCTATTGATAGAGGTATCAATCATCGAAATCGGAGAACAATTGCAGATTTTCGATTTTTAAAGCTCTAAATTTGTGGGCTATTGTTCAGTTGATTTTCAATGAAATTAAATTTTCCACAAAATGTGTAGAAATATTCGAGTGACCCAAATACCCGTTGGCTTCACAATTTCAGTTCCCAATACCTATTGATAGAGGTATCAATCATCGAAATCGGAGAACAATTGCAGATTTTCGATTTTAAAGCTCTAAATTTGTGGGCTATTGTTCAGTTGATTTTCAATGAAATTAAATTTTCCACAAAATGTGTAGAAATATTCGAGTGACCCAAATACCCGTTGGCTTCACAATTTCAGGTCCCAATACCTATTGATAGAGGTATCAATGATCGAAATCGGAGAACAATTGCAGATTTTCGATTTTTAAAGCTCTAAATTTGTGGGCTATTGTTCAGTTGATTTTCAATAAAATTAAATTTTCCACAAAATGTGTAGAAATATTCGAGTGATCTAGATACCCGTTGGCATCACAATTTCAGGTCCCAATACCTATTGATAGGAGTATCAATCATAGAAATCGGATTTTCGATTTTTAAAACTCTGAATTTGTGGGCTATTGTTCAGTTGATTTTCAATAAAATTAAATTTTCCACAAAATATGTAGAAATATTCGAGTGATCTAAATACCCGTTGGCTTCACAATTTCAGGTCCCAATACCTATTGATAGAGGTATCAATGATCGAAATCGGAGAACAATTGCAGATTTTCGATTTTTAAAGCTCTAAATTTGTGGGCTATTGTTCAGTTGATTTTCAATAAAATTAAATTTTCCACAAAATGTGTAGAAATATCGGAGCGATCTAAACACCCGTTGGCATCACAATTGCAAGTCCCAATACCTATTGATATAGGTATCAATCATCGAAATCTGAGCACAATTGCAGATTTTCGATTTTTAAAGCTCTAAATTTGTGGGCTATTGTTCAGTTGATTTTCAATAAAATTAAATTTTCCACAAAATGTGTAGAAATATCGGAGCGATCTAAATACCCGTTGGCATCACAATTGCAGGTCCCAATACCTATTGATAGAGGTATCAATCATCGAAATCGGAGCACAATTGCAGATTTTCGGTTTTTGAAGCTCTGAATTTGTGGACAATTTTTCAGTTGATTTTCAATAAAATTAAATTTTCCACAAAATATGTAGAAATATCGGAGCGATCTAAATACCCGTTGGCTTGACAATTTCAGGTCCCAATACGATACCTATTGATAGGAGTATCAATCATCGAAATCGGATTTACGATTTTTAAAACTCTGAATTTGTTCAGTTAATTTTCAATAAAATTAAATTTTCCACAAAATGTGTAGAAATATCGAAACGATCTAAATACCCGTTGGCATCACAATTGCAGGTCCCAATACCTATTGATAGAGGTATCAATCATCGAAATCGGAGCACAATTGCAGATTTTCGATTTTTAAAGCTCTGAATTTGTGGGCTATTGTTCAGTTGATTTTAATTAAAATTAAATTTTCCACAAAATGTGTAGAAATATCGAAACGATCTAAATACCCGTTGGCATCACAATTGCAGGTCCCAATACCAACTGATAGAGGTATCAATCATCGAAATCGGAGCACAAATGCAGATTTTCGATTTTTAAAGCTCTAAATTTGTGGGCTATTGTTCAGTTGATTTTCAATAAAATTAAATTTTCCACAAAATGTGTAGAAATATTCGAGTGATCTAGATACCCGTTGGCATCACAATTTCAGGTCCCAATACCTACTGATTGAGGTATCAATCATCGAAATCGGAGCACAATTGCAGATTTTCGATTTTTAAAGCTCTGAATTTGTGGGCTAATGGAAATGCTATATTACAATGAGGTGGGATTCGGTAACAAATGATAATTAACGTTTATTCTGATTTTGTATTGTTTGTGTTTTATCATTTGGTATTTCCGAATGGTCCACAGCGATGTCCCTGAATGGAGTAAGTTAAATTCTTAAGGATTTTCAACCGTATACTAGAGATGTATGTATAACCAGGTCTAATTGTTAAAGGTCGAAGATGAAAAATGGCGAATTCTACTTTGATTGGTGCTCAACACGTGTCACGTGTACACACTGGTACTTCCATTTCATGACGTTAATTTTAAATAAATTTATTTTACTAACCCATACATCGTGCGATTTCTCGCACCGCATATATACGTTATCACGGAAAACACCTGCGGCCGTGTAGAAGACACAGCCTACCCCGAATTTTTTTTATTGTTATATACAGGATAGCTTTAATTTAATAAACTCGTCAATATTAATCCATAAATGTGGTCTGGTGATGCGTCAATCTTTTTTCTTTAACTCTTAACATTCAGATCTCACCAGGTTTTGAATTAAACAATTTACTGCTTTGGTTAAAGTCTGCAGACACATAACCAATAATTTGTGAAACTGATTCAGTTATGTGGAATTCTTCTTGAATTGCAAATATCTACATACATTGTATAACCACCAGGTGCAATTTCAAATCACAATGCTGCCTAATTGAAAAATAAATCGGCTCATTTATACACATTTTCTATAAAAAGGAAGATACTTTTTTTATGATTTACCATATTCATCTTAAAGTTTATGAAAATCATTTTCCCAATTTCCGTATAATTTCCATATATTTTTTTTTGCTGGTAAAATTCCCCCAAACTTTAGACCATTTTTACCTTAAACATCGCTCTTATTTAATGTTTTTGTTTTATTTTTTTTTATTTTTAATTTTGGAAACACACAATTTTACTTTACCTGATTAATGTTGTGTAATTTAATGAATATGTACCTATATATTTAAAAATTTGGCTGGATAGTTCCTGAATATTTTGTTTTATTTTTACCGAGATTTTGTTTTTCTGAAAAACAAAATCATTTGGAAGAGGAGGGTGCTCAAACCAACAAAAAAAAAAAGATATTTGGTGCGAGTGCGAGATAGGTTACGGGGAAATTGTTAAACGATTTTTTTTTTAATATTTACGGACAACAAATAACGTACGTGTACGTTGGTTTACGTAGATATATATTACAAGAGTAGAGGGAAATTGTTTTGTTTTTCCTTTTTAGTCTTGACTTGGGAAATAAGATCATTATTCATTTGTTTATTATATTATACTGTGCTTTTGTTGAAATAAATTTTTCTTATATACGAGTATTACATACATATGTATATACATATATATTGGTACATTAGTTAAGTCTTAAGCCAGTTTCCTTTCTCTTCGTTAATTCGTGTTATTTGTTTGTTTATCGTTTTGTTTTTGTGTTCAGATTAAAATGGAATTAATCGGTCGTAGTAAATTTCTTAATCTTTTGTAATTAATTAAATCGAACACAATATATACTGAACGATCAGTTATATGAATAATTTGTATTAAGTAGTGTGGAGCCTCTAAATTATGATGTATACGCTCACTTTTATCCACCTGTGATACCGTGCGAATAAATTATAGGATCTACAAATTAGTGATTCTGTATTATTGGTATACCTGTCGAGAATAATTTATTTACGAATCAATTTTATGTAATCCGTGATTTTGATTGACACATGTCCATACTATTGTGTACGTGTCTATGTTGCAACATCAAAATGTCATCACCATTTTTAGAAACAGTTTTTCATTTTCTATCAATGATTGATTTATTATTATGTAATGTTAACATGCATAATTATAGATCAAATTATGCAATAAACCCATTCTCTTATATCGATAAGATAGATGCCTTAGGTTAAGTACAGATTTTAACATCATATATTTACTTTGTACTCTCGCTATTCACTAATGAATTCTAATTAAACTAATTGGGTGTGACAAATCTACATATACAAGCAATTAGTAAGATGTATAACAGTAATGCACGCTATTGACCTTTTTGTTGTTATTTATCAAACGGATACGGTGCTTATGAATAAATATTATGTGTCCATGTACGTGGGTATTATTTATCAAACAAAACATTAATCAAGTTTAATTAAAAGATATTAAGCAATTATTATTATTTCAAGATTTGTTTATTCGCTATAATTAATCTATTTTTGGGTTTTGGACATAATTAATTTCAAATTAACCTTAATATGATAATTTAGTTCTCGTGATTATGGTTTGTCATCTTTAAAATTAAGATATTTAAAGAATTATTACAAAGTGGATCTCTAAATTGTTATAAATTTTAGCGGAATTGATCAAACATATTATTATCGTTATTATTATTACTGTAGGCTCATGTAGCCATTCAAGCCATCTCGCACTGCAACCTAAAAGATCTTTTGTGCATGGACCCTGCTCAATGAACCATCCAGCCAATATTCAGGCTCTTAATAAACCTGATAATACTGCCGACAGGTATTTGATGCATATTATCTGGGCTCTTTATTCTTCCTCCTAGATGTTGCAGTCTTTGGCGGAAAGCCGAGCAACGGCACAAAACATGTTCCGCTGATTCCGATTCCAGGTCGCAGAAGCGGCATCCATTTATCGTAATTAGGCCTATTTTGTTAAGGTGATACCTTAAGAGTATGTGACCTGTGAGAAAGCCAGTAAGCAGCAGTCTCAACTCAAGTTTCCTAAGTACAAAAGACTCCTTAACCCTTAACAATTTCTTCGCCTGTCGCAATCCTAAAATTCTTTGCCGGTAGGAGGATTTTTGCACATCCTTCCAGCGTTTTACCGTTGCTCTAAGGTGCTCCCTATTGACATCGAAGAAAGGCTCTTGTTTGTATTCGTTTCAACTATCTCGTTTTGATCTGATATAATGTCAATATATATTATCGATATTTTCTGTGTTGGGCAGCATGGTTTCTATTTGCAGGCTTCTAGTCATAATATCAACCTGTGCCTTGAGTTATTCAGCTGTTAATAGTCTGGTAGTAGTTACTTGGTTGTGTGTATCCAGTACTGCTGGGGTGTATTAGAAAATTGTTATTCTCCTCGCCATTCTGTAGCACTATTTCTAACTGTTTCTTGAATATCAATATCACCTTGTCTCTTTCTGAAATGGTTTACGGTAGCACCCCATGATGGAAATTTGGTTTTTATTCAACGCTAACAGATGGTCATTATCCAGTTTTAGTTCATCGATTTATTGCTCTTAGCGTGCCGTATGTGTCATCTAGTACTCTAAATAATTTACTCACAATGTTTTCTATAACAATGATGGCTATGCGTTTGCCTTCTTGTGGTGAAGCAGCTCATTTTTCAACTTCTAGTAAAAATGATTAAATTGTGTGATATGAATGCACATTTTTCGCCTCTGTGGCTTCCATTGTAGTTTGTAAAGTTGTGTTCTTTATATCAATACAAATTTCTTAGTTTCTCTACACAACGTCAGTAGCCGTTTGGTTCTGCGTAGTAGCTTGCTGAATTATCTCCAATTAATTCAAAATATATACGTGGTTTATATATTCAAATTTTATGATACTGAAGGATGATGTACATACGCTGGCTACTATTCCATTAACCATATTTCTAAAATTGTGGAGTTATTTTTGAGATGAAAGCGCATCTTTGTCTTATATTTATCTCCCGATAAAGAAGGGACCGGGTGTGAAACATTCATAATCATCCAAATCATTTGACATTGGAAGAATAGGTCTAGAGTGTAAGCATATTTCCATTTATGCCAGAACTGTGCCAAATTCTTCAAAGGTGAGTATAGTTTCTCCGATATTCTTATTTAGGTAATGCTCTGTTGATTTGACACCAGCTTCTCATAATCCTCCGAAGAGGGCTGGCGGGCGGAATGAAATGACATTTCACTCCATTACTGTAATTAGCTTGCTTTATAAGGGATACAATTTAATCGCTAAATTTGTCATTTGAGCCCAACACTTTATAGAAGAATGATATATGCGCGACTATAAAGATTTATGTATTCCCGATCCGCAGAATATAGTCACTATATGAACACATCTCTTGTGAGGTACTTTCGCCTCATTTTATTATAGTATTTAAGACTTTTTAAAGCTGACTTTTTGGGTTAAATTCTTCCAATTAAAGCCGGTAATTTTTTTTGTCAAAATCGTGCCCAAAATAAAAACATAAAGAGTATAGTAAAATTCGTAATTTTTAGGTTAAACCTTGTGCTGTTTGAGTTTTTTGTTGGGTTCATTTTTATTAAAATTAAGATATTTTGAAACATTTTACGATAGTTTCATTTAAACTGCTGTAGTGCTGTTTGTTTTC
This sequence comes from Tipula helvola, assembly GCA_963556165.1. Classification (NCBI taxonomy): domain Eukaryota; kingdom Metazoa; phylum Arthropoda; class Insecta; order Diptera; family Tipulidae; genus Tipula; species Tipula helvola. The sequence goes on from OY744481.1 coordinate 103,331,161, forward strand.
CTTGACACTCAAAAAATCTGACATATTTTAGTTGTCAAATAATCGATCTGTATACATACAATAAAACTGTGAATTTTTTCATTTTTTCTAACTGTAAACTGAATATTGAATACACCGAACAGAAAGTATTAACGATTAAAATTGCGTCGAACGTGGTTTATATTGCAATGGCAAATAAAGATACGGAGGGAATGAAAGTTTGTTATTTAACATACAACAAATAACATACTGTACATCAGAGAACGGAGCAAGCGAAATCGAGTCTAATCGAAAAACCATAATAAGTTTTTTGCTTGCTTGTAAATGTTTTCCGAAAAATTTGCTTGCAAAATATCAAGCAAACTCGATCTTCCTTGTAGAATTTTATATAAAATTAAATTTTTGATTTTTACTTCAAGGTTTTAAGGTAACATTTAATGATTTGCTGCATCATACATACTAACAATTGAATAATGTAAACACCAATCAAACGGAATTTTGGTTAAAGCTTATGGTATTACGGTTATGTAATAAAGCAAAAAAATGTTAAACCTATTTGGCCGATTCTACTTTTTCAAAGGAGGAGGACTTCTTTCAGAGAGATGATGTTACGATCTAGAATGCAAATATCGTCAGCGTATGCTAATAGCTGGGTTGATTTATAATACAGGCAGCTACGCTGCGCTATATTAAGCTGACGAATGACATACTCCAATGATAGATTGAATAGAGTTTGAGCTATTGGGTCTCCTTGCCGCACTCCAGATGTTATCTCGAAGGCATCCGAAATTTTGCCTTCTATTAGCACCTTACATATTGAGCCATCCATTAAAAGCTGGCACATTGAAACCAATTTTGACAGTATGCCCAGGTAGGACAATACGTTCCATAACGTATTCCTCTTAATGCTGTCGCACGCCTGTTGAAAGTCTATGAATAGACTATGCACAGGGATGTCCTTTTCATAGCATTTCTCCAGCAATATCCTCAGCGTAAAATTTTGATCGGTCGTTGATCTATTTGGTCGAAAACCACATAGATAATCACCCAAGATCCTCTCGCTATAAGTTGATAACTTTGCTGCGACTATACGTTGGCCAAAACCTTGTAGCCTGTGTTCAGCAAAGCTATACCGCGATAGTTGTTACAGTTCAATCGATCTCCCTTTTTATGAAGTGGACATATAAGAGCCGTCTTCCACTTCCACTCTACTGGGATTTCTTCTCAAGACCAAATTGTTGATATTAGCTCAAACATGCGGCAGAACAGATAATCGCCGCCATATTTGAGCATTTCGTTGCAGATACCATCCTCACCATATGAAACGTATTAAACCAAATGATTTCGTGAAACCAGCTACTCATGATTTATTAACAAAAACTGTGCTAAACGATGATAACGGCGAAGGGATGACATTAAAAAATTCCCATATTAAAAAGAGTGAATTTAATCTTCAAGATAATGGCCAAACCTGTTCGGATGATAGTGACAACGACCCTCATTTTATTGCTACTACTTTCAATGATCCCTCCGTTTCATCCGACATCGATGCAGCAGAAACAGACAAATTGGCGGGTATTATTGTATCAAACATAACTAACAACGATTATTCGCCTTTATCTTTCTTCTAGTGGAGATCACCAAGCCATTTCTACTTGGTCAGTTATAGCCGGTCAAGATCAGCAAGGCTTTCTGCCGGGTTTATTCACCAAAACAATTATTAAGCCAAAATTGAAACGCGAAAGAGAAGTTTAGTTGTCTGTATTAAATCAATAAGATTGAAAGTGGACTCCAATATGATTTCACTTATTACAGGTCCACATATTTTCCAAAATATTACAAAAAGCGGTTAAATCCAGAATGGTTGACTTTTTAAATAAAAATAACTTTTTCAATGACAAACAATATGGTTATAAAAAAGCATTAACACTGAATACGCCCTAATTGATTTTTTGTTACCCTATTATAGTAGTTTAAATAGTAATATGAAAGTTTTGAGTCTATTTCTTGATAACTAAAGCTTTGATTAAATTGTTTAATTCATTTTAAATTATATTACGGAGATTTGTTCCAAGTGCGATAATTTAAAAATGCAAATAAGCCTGGGTAAATCTGATAATGAAAAGAAGAATCTAATTGAAATGCAATCACTTCATCAAGAAGCGGCCGATTTTGCTTACAACACAAAGGAGGATGTCAAAAAATGATCAAAAACAAAATCAATTGTGAAAGTTTACTCTTTCGACTTACTGCAATACCTCCCAACATCACCATCAAATGTAAGATTTTACAAACGACAATTGTGCAAGCAAGCCTTTTACTACATGCGGCAAAACGGAATTGCAAAAAGGGAAGGAGACGAAATTGCGCCTTGCTTCTTTCGACATCTTATGGGTGAATACACCAGGTATATAACACATCATATTATATAGTGACTGTTGTGCCGGCCAAAATAAAAATTCCTACATTGCAGCGATGTTCACAACATTTCTGCAATATAACGACAATATAAAATTATCGACCAGAAATTTCTTGTACCAAGGCGCACGCATATGGAGTGTGACGTGGATTATTCTATATTCGAAAGAAAAAAGTAAAAATTCAATGTACAAATTCACCATCCTCACGAATGGTACCAGTTTGTTAGGTTTGATGGTTCAATTCGTAATTTTGAGGTAATTGAGATGGAACAAAATAATATGGTTGACTTTGTTTAGGTTTTGAAAACTAAATGCTTGTGGCGTAAAGTGAACAACGATGGTGAACAATTTAAATACGCCGATGTAAAGTGGTTGCGGTTTAATCCATTTCTGCCCGCCGTACTCGTTTGAGTACACCACTTTATAACGTAAATTCTTCGAATCTAAAGGATTTAAAATATTTTTGTTTCTCGATTATTGGTCGTTCGATTAAGAGGATCGGCCTTGAAATCAAGAAAAAATTCTCATTTGACCAACAATGATGAAATTGGAATTTCAAAAGATCGGATGTACAAATTAAGACCGATTACAAATATGCTTAGGAAATAGTTTTGCCAGTAAGCTTATTTTCCACAAGGATGATTTAATTCACGAATCCCAGCGATAAGCCAGTGTGAGGCAAGGGTTAACAAAAATTGGATCATAAGCAGTTCGAGTGGATATTGTTACGATTTCAAGATTTATTGTGAAAAACCAGCAGACGAATCAAAGTTAAGGCGCTCATTTTTTCGCGAAAATAAATATTTTTTCTTTGAATTTTTGTTTTATTTACGTTGTTATCACCCTGTGATCGCAGTTTGAAAGTTTTTTTACAGGTAGTTATTTTTTGGGCGTTAATGGGTACAGATTTCGGGAAAATTCAATATAAATATAATCTCAAGGAAGATGAACCATTCAAAGTATTGAATATATGACGGCCCACTGGAATCTCATTGACAAGTTTCCATTAATTAATGAGATTTATCAAACCTTTTATTTAAATTTGAATGATGGCGATGTGCCAAATATTGATTCCAATCTGTTCGATAAAGATGATCCCGAAACGGAAGATGTGGAAATTCCAAACAATTAAATTGTGTATAGCAAATCAATTCGTCTTAAATGAAACTAAAGAAAAATTATATTTTGTAAAAATGAATTAAAATAAATTAGTATTATTTTTATGATAAATAAATTTGGAATAAACGCCTAAGTAACTTAAGGCTTTTATTTGAATAATATTTAATTTTAAAGAATCGCTTAATTGATAAATTTCTTAGTTTCATACACATATTTACATATTTTATTCTTTGAATCATCAAATTGCAGTAAACCTAATAATTGTCTAACAGAAAAGTACCCTTAAAATAATTTAGATCTTCACGCAGTTTTCAAAATAAAATTAAAAAGTTTAAATTCAATTATCTCAAAACTATAAAATGGACTTAAATGATTTCACCTTGATTGTAGTATACCCTGAATTAACGTCGCAGACTTCACTCCGGTAAAAGGAATTCGCTTACTTTTCACTAACTGGTCAGACGAAAAACATTACTCATCTAAAAATAAAGGGTGTTGGAAATTAAAAAAAAATTATATTCATATACAAATATTTTGTAATTTCAAAACAAATTTAATGAGTAAACAATTAATCTACGCTTACACCTAACTCCCTAATATCATAGTTGTCTTCCTGATCTGCACTGCTCCATTATTTAAATCCACCGCGCAATTGAATAATTGTATTGTTTAAGGATAGCAAATAGGTTAGGTTAGGTTTGGGTGGCGGTCCACCAGGACCAGGCATAGACACAAAAAGGTCCGTAGCCATACCACAAATTAAAAATTTTTCCTCCAACTCATTGAAACCACTTTGAGCTTGCTATGAAGCGCTGGATACTCCTGACGTCCTTCTCGCTGAGCTCCGCCAGGTCGTTGAAAAGGTGTGCCCCTAGAAAATTCAGTCTGTTTCGTGCCAGACGAGGACAGGTGCAAAGAAGATGAAGTACTGTCTCTTCCTCCTCTTCGTCCTCGCAACTACGACAGTAGTCATGTGAGAAGAAACCAAGTCTACTTGCATGTCTGCCTATGAGACAGTGCCCCGTAATCACTCCAACAACCACACTGATCTGACTCCGCTGAAGTGAGATCAGCTGTTTGGATCTCGCCAAGTTCAACTTTGGCCAGATTTGCCGAGTTATTACGCATGAGGTACTATTTGACCATCTGTCATTCGTTAGGATAGCAAATAACACAACTATAAATTTTCGTTATCACGAAAAGCAAATTTAAATTTTTAATAGCCTCAATCAATCTTGATAATAAGAATGAATTTAGGTCAAACAATTTCCGGTCCAAACTAACAACATTTACGAAAGATCAAATAAGGCTTAACTATGTCTGCAATGTAAAATTCTTACGAGTTAAAAGAAAAGAAACACCAAGCTGTATCTTTAATCTGTTAACAGAACATTAAATTTAACATACCTATAACAACAACAAATTAAACTAACCATATGCAAAAAACTTTCCAAATGTCTTATTCACAATGCGTTTCCATTCATATTTTATTTGATTATGTACGCTCTCCATATCGTAATAAAAAATTATTCTTGCCAAACCTATAAATTTCCCAGAAAAGCGGCGAACACATTAAAATACAACACAACCAGCACACACACACACACATAAAAACCAGCAAAATACATCATTTTTAATGGATTTCCTTAGCTGGGTACTCTTTATTTCGTTATATTCTTATAATTTTTTCCACCATAAAAATAAATTTATCTATTATTAAATTAATAAAATGAAAATTACATAAATAATAATATTTTTAGCTATAGCTGTATATTGTATCTGTATATTACAGAAACCGACAGCAACAAAAACGGAAAATCAGAGCATCAGAATCATAACATAAAAGTAAACCACCATATTCATATTTATTATTTAAAAAAGCAGCATACATACCAACATATACAGATATACACCAGAAAACGTAAAGAAACAACATAACACATCAACCCCTGTGCACATAAAACAAAACAAAAATAATTCCCATTCCAGCGCTTCAACGGAAAATAATTTTCGTTACAAAACTTAACACCAAACATAGCAAAAAAAAAAATAAAAACAAACAAACAGATAACATTATGATTATGATAAGCAAAACTTATTTTGACATGCGAGAAAATGCTGCGTGGATGTGTACCAAAAAAAAAACAGAATTGTTTTACTTTTCGTAACGGGCGAATTTGAAGATAAAACCATAAAATCATTATGAGTGCGAACATTTTGTTACCACAGCTGTAATCTATCTCACCCTCTACATAGTACACCAAGAATTCTTGATTCGTAATCTGTGTACCGCGAAATATGCCCTTTGTTTGTTTGCTATATGGCGGTGTCGAAAAAAATGCTACCTGCATTTCGACAATACGCAACCCATCCTTTATGTGTCAGTTTTAAATCGTTTACAAATTGCGGATAAAAATATTTTGTGTTGAAAATAATTTTGGGTACTATGTATATTCGGTCTGTTTCCGGCATTCTCTCTTAAAATATTGTAAAATTGTAATTTAGTTGGCGAGTCGTTATAGGGTAACGTTTCCACCGGAATTTCGCATTTTATTACATTTAACTTCATATTAATTTACTACCTGCATCAACAACAATGGTGGTCAAGCAACTTTAATTAATCTCTAAGTAATTACCAACATTTCATATGTCATTTTATAAAATTCCTTACTAATCTGAATATTAAAATATTATATATTGTTAGTGTTTTACTAAACTACTTAGTTTGGTACCACCAGTGGTAACCTAACTGTTTATAAAATTGTTAATTGTAATTTGTATCAGTTTGTGATGTAGACATATTAATATTACGCTGATACCAGCGATATATACTCGTGAGATTGACAACTATTTCTCACCGCCCGCATTCCCGATAAACTATCACGGAGCAGAATTATCAAAATATGCGAATATCTTTTGAACCGCACTATAGCTGGAAATATGAAACAAAAACCAAATTCTAGGTCGTTGAAAACAATTTTACAAAATATAGGATGCCATGGAAAATTTGATTGTATCGGCAAAATCGAAAATTTGTGAAATAGTTTTTGTGATATTCAATCGTTTTATTGTTGAGTTTAAATTGTGCTGTGTAAGTGTGTTAAATTTTTATTATGTCGCTAAAGTAAGAATCTTGGCATTGTTATGGAAGATTGGAGAAGCCAACGCTACATCGCTGATAAGTTCCAGATTTCTCGTAGTACCGTACAACATGATTCGTCGCGATTTTTTGAGACACGGTTGTATATCAGGCGACCAGGTACGAAAATACAAAGAGTAATAAACGTTCGAATTTCATTACCTTTTAGAAATCGTAACACAGGCGACAATACACGTTTGCTCGGCTAAAATTTCCCAGGAAACATGAAAATTGGAATGAACCTGATTGAAGCCAAGTCTTATTCACCGATTTATAGCCAATAATTTCATGGTAATGCACGATACGGCAAAATGTCATGTAGCCAAAGTCGCGCATGAATGCTTGGCATAGGTAAATATTTGAACGATGATATGGCCGGCAAGGAGTACCGATTTTTATCCTATAGAACATGTGTGGGGCATTCTTAATAGAAGAATTCGATCTCGCGTTCCAGCTCCGAAAACGGTGGAACAATTCCGTGGGCGCTTTTAGAAGAATGGGAAACGATCTCACGGTGTGATATCCAATAGATTATCAAAAGTATGGGACGGGGGATAACAGCGGGTATTCAAGCTCGGGAGGGGGTGGGGGGGGGGGCAATACACGCGACTAAAATGTTTTTATTAGTTAATTATGATTATTGTTGTGTTTATGTTTATGGAAATTTAAAATTTGTCAATGTTTGGTTTTTGTTTGAAAATTCGAGAAACATTAACCAGATGTTTAGAAAGAGTAGGCTTTACCTACATTTTCTAAGATTGTTTTCAATGGCCTTGAATTTGGTTTTTGTTACATGTTTCCAGCTAGTGCGGTTCAAGTGGTATTCACATTTGAAAATTTAGTTAAAAATCATGTTATGGGATAAGTAAAAAAACTCAGCAACATTGTAACAGATCGTAGTACGAGAGATCTGGTGCTCTATAATTAGCCGGATGAACTCAGGGTTTGCGTGGAGGTTTCCGGACATGAATACTATGCTTGAATAACCGCAAAGACAAAAAAAATTGATCAAAAAACCAAAAACACCTAAAGAACGACTGCGACATCTCCAGGAGCTAATGCAATAATAAATTAGGTGCATTCGTTAGGGATGACAGCTCCACTCCACTCGATCTCCGCACAGTCTGCTGAGAAGGCCCTCTTATCATCGGCCAGTCTTCCGTTTCCGGTTGCAACTGTCACCGATGCCAAAGGGAATAAGGAAGGGCGCAATCCCGACAGAACACGCGGCGATCTCACGCTGCGAAAGCCGTCATCCTTAGGAGACATCTAGTATTGTTCTCCCCAGCAGCCTTTCCCGATCAGCAAACAATCAGACATCAATTAATGATGCGCGACCCAAAAGTTGCGCAACAACACGATTATAGAAAGTATGCTACACGATAATATTTTGTAAGGTTGTTTTGAATGACCCAGAATTTGGTTTTTGTTTCATGTTTCTAGCTAGGCAACAGGTGAAAATTACCGAGATGCTTGGAAGCGAGATTCCAAAATAAACGGCAGCTGGGGATTTAAAAAAAAATTGAATTTTCTAATAAATGTATGGAGATAATTAGGCTACCTAAGTGTGTGTTGGCACAACAACTATAGGTCCCGAAACCTACCTTTAGAATTTTCTGATTAAAATGATTTTCAAAAAATTTGAATTTTCTATGAAATGTATGGAAATGATCAATTAATCGCGTTGACACAACAATTTCAGATCCTGAAGCATAACTTTAAAGGTATCAGGAACGGCAATCAAAGCAGAACTACAGATTTTGTGTTTTTGGCTCAGAATTTCCTGATTTATAGGAAGCCGATTTAAAAAAAAAATTGAATTGTTTATGCTTTGTATTGAAATAATCGAACAATTTAAGTGCGCGTTGGCACAACAATTACAGATCCAGATACATATCTTTAGAAATATCAAGAACTGCAATCGGAAAACAATTGCAGATTTTGGATTATTTTTGGCTCAGAAACGGCATAGAAGGATTCATTAATTTATGCTCCCAGTTTTGATCAACTTCAACCAGCCGATGTTATGATGAAGCTTCTTTGTATGTTTCACAAACAACCCCGTTCACATTCTTTAAATTAGCAAACGAAGTTAGAACTGTGTTTAGGAGCATTTCCAGATAAAGAAGCATTGTATATTGCTCGAATTCACTAAGTATATACACACGCCCCAAAGCATTGGATGCACGAACACCAGGATCTACTTCAGCCCCTTGTTTTCTTCTCATTTGTGTCGATGGATAACACGTGACATATTTTGATACTTCTGAATACAACAATGTTCTTACAACAGAATCCTTCTCACACAAGTGCAAAAAGGCGGTCAATTTTGGTTTAGGGCACTCGCACCTACTTTTTCGGCATTTTCTTTTGCAAAAGTAGCATGATCTAAATTTGTCCAAATGAATAAGAGATTGAATGACGGGTGGATTTCGCTAATAGACTTGAAAACTCAGATTGTATTATGCCAAACTGCTTCATTGCTGCTTATATACGTTCCGAAATTCACTTGAACACACTTCTTGGTAACATATTTGCGTATATGTATGCATATGCTTTATTGACTTTACAGAACAGCAATATTCAACGTTTTAGTGGGCTCCACATATTTTAGATAGAAGTGGACAGTAAGGATAGAAACACACCAAATTTGTTAAAATGTTTTATTGCCTGATATACTAGGTAAAGTAAGGTATTCTCGTGTAATATTTGTAACGCGCAATTTATTTGACCATATGCAACAACAATATCTTGTATCCAATACCATTTTGGTATTCTTGAATACCTGCTGTGTACGTAGTATTCAAAACCGAGTATAGGCACCGAGTAGGAATTTAAGAGATCATGAGTTCCTTCATCTGAATAAACACAGAACAAACTATGGGGACAATTAACCGGTAAACATGATGTCGAAGAGTTTTAATAAAATCGAACATTTGTTCGACTTTTACTTAAGTAAAGACAGCTTTAAACGTAGGTTGAAGCAACATTTTGCTCCAACCTAAAAATATTTTTATGTCAATTTTAATTCTTTTTTTGTTTAATTTAATTTTTATTCTACCCTGTTCAATATGTTATAAATTCAAGTCAAATTTGTAGACTTTTCTCTGTATAAATAAATAAATAAAAATCCGATACATTTTTTGAGTTATTGTGTTTAGCCCCATAGGCTCATGCAATCTTCGCTAAATTAAATTTTTAAAGGTCTAAAGGCTGTCGATACTGTCGCATGTACGTTCAATTTATATTGGCATAAAAAAAATTGTTCTATATCAAAAATGTGACTCAAAAATTTAGCCGAGATTTTTTTTTCGAAATTCAGCAACCATATTTAGATAAATAAATGTATTGCTTTTTCGTTGTTAAAAATGAAAAAACGTTAAACTAAATTCTTTTGGTCAAAGTTGTGGTGGCCCTGGATATTTCCCTGATATTTAAAATTCAAAAAATAAAAGAATTCATACTTTTCATTTTTAAATACGTACAGATAATACATTTATTTATGTATTGAAGATTCTACCAAGCAAACCAGATTTAGAATTTGCCCAGAGGTGGTCAATAGTACCCTTAACTGCACCTCAACCAGCATTTTTATTTTTATTTTTTTTTTTTCTACCAGCAAACCGAATTCGGAATTGGCCTGGAAGCCAGTATTATTCCAGGGTCAACTTGCATGGATAGGATTTATGCTCAGTTCATAACATCGGGAGCGACATAGGAAAAATACCATAGTATTTAAATGACATAAGCTTCTCATATTTGTTCTTTACTCGAATTGAAAAAATTCTTACTTTGAGCGCAGGGTCACCAACCAAAAAACAAAAAAAACAAAATGTTTAGCAATATTTTACCACAATGCCAAGCGCATTCTCCACTACTCTTCTAGCTCGAGACAATCTATAATTAAAAGCGATTTTGTCTAGCAGCAGGATCGACGTGTTTCGACCAGGATACGGTCGCATAAGGTTCGGCATCAATGGAAATGCTTCATCTCCGATAAGGACGAATGGATAATCCTAATCATCTCGGAGATTTTCAGAAGGTGGTAAGTTTAAATCGGTTCCACCGCATATTATCGCTCGTCCAAAATTACTCCTTCTAAATATATTGCTGCCTCCCACATGTCTCGGTGCTCCAATATCGACGAAAACAAATTTGTATTGTGCATCACATATGGCGAAAAGTACCATACTGTGGCTGTGCTTGTAATTCCTGTATATTGAACCAAATTTGCTAAATGTCTGAAAATTAAAAAAATAAAAAATTGTTAGACAACCTAAAATATACCTGAATTTAAAATAATTAGGTACTTATTTGTATGAGAACGTGCCTTCCGTTCATTGCTCCTAAACAATGTGGAAAATTCTACTGTTCGTAGAATTCCGTACTAATTTTCTTCCACATTGAAATATATGGGGTAGGAAAAACTATTCCCTTTAGAACATCCCACAATGATTGGCAAGGGTCTCGTATTATTACCGATATTGTAGATTTTCCCATACGGTACCCAAATCTTCCGAGTGATATCATGCTGTCACCACTGGCGAGATAACTGTAAAGAAAATATTTAATATATAATATACATAAACAGAAACATGGAATTATTTTTATAATTACCGAAGGGTCAGTGATAAACGTTGGCCTGCACTGATAGATCTCTCTCCAATATTTAACCTCGTGATTAGAGGGCCAACCATTGCCAACAGCTCATCGAATGCTTCGGGATTCATTCGATGGTAATTGGCGAAAGTTTCCGTATCAGTTAATCGCATTTCCCCGATGAGGTTATTACAAAAACCTTGGGCTTGTCGGTTGCGATTAACTGGGTTAACACTAAACCGTCTAACACTACGGTGTTGTACAGAACGGTTCTTGCGCTTTAGGTACATCATACTAATATCAAATTTAGTATAGAAATATCATTATTCAAGATATTTTCGATGTTTTGTCTTGATAAAGACATTTTGATTATAATAAATTTAATAAAAATAAAAATTAATGAAACCCGGTTAAAACAATTAGAGGTACATTTAAAGTTTATAGGCAAAAAATATTAAAATTAAAAACAGAAAAAACTTGTAAAATGAATTAAATATTGAATCGAGAAACAAAAAAACAAATTAAAAACGTTGTAGAAACCCGACAAAAAATTAAAAATACTTTTAAAATCTCACAATAATCACAAAACTAAAAAAAAATTGGTATTAACACAGCCAAAGCCAAACGCAAATTGAAATATGTAAAGATAAAAGTCACAAATAAAATGACGTACAAAATAGACAAATATTTTGAGCAAAAACCGACAGCTACTAACTTCAACTCAATACTATGGTTGTTTTTCCTATGTCGCTCCCGATATTATGAACTGAACTGGAGACTTTTGTCAATATTTTTAAGTGGCAAAACCTGCATCCAGTTCCTTATAGAAAATTGTGAAAAATTCGCGAAAACAAAAAAAAAAAATATTTAAAATTGGTAAAAAGCCTCTAGAGTGGTCAACAGTAATCGCAAATTCCGTTTAATTTTCCCAACTGATTTTATAAAAACTTTCTAATGATTTTTGAAAATGTAATTTTCCAGATTTCCCACGGGAAACTTGAATTGATATTTTTCGAGTAATAGCTATTAATAAATCACCATATAAAACGATTCATCTTTAGATATTCACTGTAGAGGCTGATTTTATTCCAATTTTTGGGATTATTCTGATTATATTTTCCACTAGTGGATCAAAATTTTTACATAAGACTATTTACAAATATTTTATTTGCAATACATGTATCCTGTTTACTTTCCGCTGAAAACCACTAAATTTTTGATTTTCAGGGGAAATGACAGTAACGTAATTTACAGTATCGACAATTTGTAATATAGATTTATAATAGAATATTTGTATAAAATCAGCCTCTAGAGTGTTCTGTCTCGAAATGTATTTAATTGATGTGACTTAAAAATCGAATTTTTGAAGATTTCCCACGGGTAACTTGAACTAAATTTTTTTCTGCGATAGCTATTGACAAGTCACATCAATATAATGCATTTTTAGACATAACACCCTAGAGGCTGATTTTATACAAATTTTCTATTGATTTTTGGAAAATCGAATTTTCCGAGATTTCCCACGGGAAACTTAACCGGAATTTTTCTTAAATTTTCGACCAAGCTCTTTCCGAATTCCTTGTCAAAATTGGTCTATCCCTCTAGTTTCGGAGTTATTTAATTTAAATGTTGTACAATAGACCAGAAATTCTCTTATTTTTTTGTACATTTTAATACTTTATTGTCCTATGTGACGAAATTATGTGAAGTAGGACACATCTTTTTGAAATTGCAGTAATTTTTATAAAATTTTTTAAGTTTTCTCGCTGATTTTTATGTATTTTTTGAAATTTTTATTTTTCTCACATTATCAGCATAATTTATGCCCGTCAAACCAGTGAAAAGAAAACGCACACCATTTCTCAAAGGACAATTTATTATTTCTTTAAAAATAATTTTGAACAAGAGACTGGATTCCCAAAGCCTTCAACTAGAGGGAAACATATCAAAAAAACAATAGGTGAGGTACACTTAATACAAATCCCCATGCTTGGATTCGCATTACTTAAGAGACGTCACGCAAAGACAGAACCTTGAGGCAGGTTTGTCAATTCAAAGAATGTACGAGTTATATTTATTTATTTATTTATTTATACTGAGTAAAGTCTACAAATTTGACTTGAATTTATAACATATTGAACAGGGTAGAATAAATATTAAATTAAACAAATAAAGAATAAAAATTGACATAAAAATATTTTTAGGTTGGAGCAAAATGTTGATTCAACCTACGTTTAAAGCTGTCTTTACTTAAGTAAAAGTCGAACAAATGGTCGATTTTATTAATAAGGAAGCGATACGATATGATGAACCAAAATATCACATTTAGAAAAAAAAATTCTACACTGAGTATAATTTACCATTTTTTGTGCCGAAGAAGGATGTTTGTGATATATGCAGTGTATTTCAAAATATTTCCGAACCAACCGAAAATCAAATTTCTGATTTTCAGACACATAAACAAAACAGTTGAATAAAACAGCGAAATTTCGGAAAAATGCAGACAAGATGCTTGTGCTTCAAGACAAAACAACAGCTTTCATTTCCTATGATTTGGAAAATGTTTTCACACTCCCGAAGGGAAATACCTCAAATTTTTTGTATAAAAGAAAATTTAGCAGTATAATTTAACGGGATATTGCCATTCGAATAAATGACTTATTGGTCACTATGGTACGAAAGCAAAAGCGGCAGAACGGGAAACGATATCGCTAGTGCCCTCATTCGCGACAACGCTCACATAAATAAATTGATATTATGGTCGAATTCACGTGTGTCCCAAAATAGAAATAGGATCAGAAGTTTAGCACTGTTAAAAAATTCTGTGAGAGCACAAACATAACAACCATTACGCACAGATTTTCTGTTCCTGGTCATTCACAAATCCAAGAACTTGATGCAGTTGTGTGTGTGATAAACAGGCACTCAAAGTATATAAGCTATCACAGTCCAGTTTCTTTGATTCGTAATTTAAGGGCAATGAAGTATCCAAACATTAAGTTAAAAATAATGCAAATGTAGTCGCGTGTGATTTTTATAAATTACAATTGGCATTGAATTTTACTGGGATAAATTTACTCATGGAACGGAAATAAAATATGAAAAAACGGATCTTTTAATACTAAAGTATAAGGAAAACTATGGGGAATTGGAAAATGAACATACAATACCGTTCATAGTACAAGAAAATCGGCGGGGCAAATCTAAAAATATTGCTACGACAACCAAACCTAAAAATATCGTTTTGGCATTTTTTAGTCAACATTTTTTTCGAGCTCCAGCATTAGTTCTAGTTCCATTTTTATTATTGAACTATATAAAGAAATGTCAGGCGTTTATATGAAAATTAACAACCCCTGAAAATTTAATTGGGAAGCTAAACGTTTTTTTGTTTAAACTTTAAAATTTTTTTTTTTTTTTTCGCTGGAGCTACATCCCATGGAGGGATTTGGCCGCTTCATGTCGAAGTTTCGTAATCATTTTTTTTTTTTTTATGGATAATGAGTGATTATTTCATTGATCCAACATTAACCAGCCGTGATTTTTTCATCACCCGCCGGGAATCGAACCCGGGACCTCCGGAGCTTAAAGCAAGCATGCTAACCACTGTGCCACCGGGGCGGCAACTTTAAAATTCGATTCCTGTAAAATTTTATAAATGGCATATAGGACAAAGTAGTACTCACGTGGCGATCTATTGTCAAGTCACATCAATAAAATACATTTCCAGACAATAACTTTAGAGGCTGATTTTATAAAAATTTTCGAATGATTCTTGGAAAATCGAATTTTCCGAGATTTCCAACGGGAAATTTGAACTGAATTTTTTGCCTACGATAGCTGTTAACAAGTCACATCAATGTAATCCATTTCCATAACACTCTAGATAGAGGCTGACTTTATACATTCCTTTCTTAGTTTCGCATGGAAACTTTCTCAAGTTTTACGAAATTTCCCACGGGAAACTTGAATCGAATTTTTTCCTGCAATAGTTATTGACAAATCTAATAAAAACGATTCAACTTCAGATACACACTCTAGAGGTTGATTTTATTCCAATTTTGTGAATTATTCTAATTTCCGATATTTTCCGCGATTAGGTTAAACAAAGTTTTCCACGTAACACTATTTAGAAATTTTTTTTTTACAACTCATATTCCATATATGAGTATCCAATTTAGTTTCGGCTGATAACCACAAAAAAATTTTATATTCGGCTGGAATGTTAATACTAACTACTTAACTTTTTACTTTTGGCTGGAAACTTTCGGCGAACTTTAACTGGGTGTATTAGGGTCACAGTTAAAATAGCCACCAATTATGACATTGCTATATTTTACAGAATATTGAGCAATAATATTCTCCAAACATTATAAAATTTACCTTTGCGCGATTTGTAGACCATAACCATTAATATAAGGCAAGATCCTGATTTAGCTTCAAATAAGACCATCTCCAGGCTGCGAACACAATATTTGTAAATTTATTTTGATGCCAACCCCGATCTAATATAAATGTCAATTTCACATCGCCATTTCTAGTCAGCAGCACTACTATCCCTTCGTTGCGTCAGATATATGGTCAGGAAGCCATGTTTCATCTAGACAAACAACGTTCAATTTCACTACGTATTAAACCAGATTTGACAGATATATTTTCATCACATTGAATTTGGTTTTCTGCAAGTAGTTCAAAAAAATTTACGGAACCATGCGACAGTATAATGGCACTTTAATCGGGGAATTAATTATTATCTAAAACCGATAAAACTAAACGAAAAGCGAATACAAAATAGAATAAATCAAATTGTTAATCAATTAATTCAATAAAAATGATGTTTGATTGATAGTTTCACCAATTAGTTATATAAGCATAAAGCAGGACTCAAAAATATAAAAAATTGCGTATCAGAATTGTTCGTAGGTAGCGTATACGATGAATACTTAAAATGTAACATACTTTTCTTTGTAAATTGATGCCGCCTCTCTTTCCCTCTTGTAATAATAAAAACTTGATAATTATAGAAAAACAAAATAATTTACCTAATTTATCATTTCCGTTTGTAATTTTGGAAAAAACAAAAAATAAATAAAAAAATTAAATTATTTAAATTAATTTAAATTTTTTTTTGTTTTTTATTTTTATTTTATTTAATTAAAATGCCAGATTGATAGATTGGTTAGCGTGCTAAAATTTTAATTTCCTCCAAATAATTTTTTTTTTTTTTGGAAAGCATTGAAAAACAAAAATAAAATCAATTTGAAATTTTTTATTTATTCCACCCCCTCTATCTAGCTCTCCGAACACGGAAAACTGAAAAAATAAAAATAAAAACTGTATATTTCAGTTTTGCATTTAGTCATATTGTGCGAAGGGACAAGGATATGGATGGGAGGGCATGGTGATAGAATAAATGATGGGCTGTTGAATTGGTATGCAATAGTTATAATTTGATAGTATGGTAATTAACCGATACTTATACATGGTGCGGAAAAGAAACGAGTACATATAGTTAATTAAGTGTGAGCATGCTGGTATTAAAAGCTTAGAGAAAAATTCCGCACGTTTATACCTTATAATAAAAAAAAATAATACGGGACTATCATTTTGCCCACAGCTGTAATTAAAAAAAAAAGTATCTCCAATAAGTGCTGCCACCTATTTCATTTAAACGAACTGATTACTTGTTTATAGATATGTAAAATAAAATAAGAAAACACTTTTTTAAAACAAACACTCAAAGAAAAGAAAAAAAACAAAACGAGACGATCGCGTGAATAATTTTGTCATTCAGCCAAGAAAAGATGTTAATCGAATATGTAAATATCATAATATGAATTATGAAATTATTTGTTTAAGCAAATAACACCTACCTGTATAGGCTAAAGACCTATTTGAAAAACTGGCGAGTATATACAGTATGTTTTGGTAATATGTAACAGCAAAGTGTATATGTATTAAACACTTTTCTAAGATACTTTTATTTCTTCATATACAATTAATTTCGGTTTAATTAACACAAGTCGCAAAATGATTTATGTGCGAATCGATTTGCTGTAATTTTATTACATTTATATTGGTTTGTTGTTATACGATGTGAGAGAACGGTAATTTTATTTATTATTATTATATTTTAATTAACAAAATATGTATATTGAAGTTCAATAGTAGTTTGTGCGCAAAGTAGGTCAATTATGGTAGTAGTTATAGGACAGCTTTAATGAACATTTCTTAATATTAAATTGAAATGCTTTTCTTCGACAGGTTACCTTTAATTAAGAATATAACTTGTTTGAAGATTTGAATGAAAAGCCCGTCGTTTGAGTTACACAACCTTGATAATAAACACCTTGGTAATATTGAACAAATAATTAATAATATAAACGCTTTTTATTTTATTAATTTTGAACTCTATGGAATAGTTTTCTTAATAAAAAATCCGTTTTAAGAAGTTGAATTATAGGAGTTATTTTATTAACTGTAGGTGTGGTTCTATGGCATTACCAATAAATCATAAATATGCACTTTAAACCAATGTTGTGACATTTGAAGAATTAGTTTGATCGATTTTTATAAGCCGAGCAACTTAACTACATTAATTATCATTTTGGGTAGCCTTAATATCATATTATCATAATTAGTATAATTACCGACCTTACTGTCACCTATTATTGAATACTTAAAACATTGTTAATTCATCACTTATAATTCATAGCACAGATTAATTGATTGCGATTGATTTAGAACATTGGCTGTGGTAGAACGAAGTACATTACTTGGTAGCAACAGACGATGTTTCAACTGTCTTAATCCGGGACATAACGTATATATGTACATATGATTGCAGAATGCGAGGCAGATGTAGTCAATGTGCTCGCAAACATAATTCGCTTATGCAAACGGACAATAAATTATCAAATGCACTAATCATTACAAATACTTCAATCAGTCTCAACGATTCATAACCTTGTCAATGTTAGCAGAAAGTATAACGTCGATAATGCAGATTATGTTATTAACATGCCAGCTGAAAATAAAACATATTGTGGTTATCAGCCGAAAATAATTAGGTTCCATGAATTGCAATGTAAAATTTTGTAAATAGTCGTACGTTAAAAACTTTGTTTAACGGGTTTAACCTAATCACTAAAATATCAGAAAATCAGAAGAATTCATAAAATTGGAATAAAATCAACCTTTAGAGTGTACATACATACATATATCGGAAATTGAAACGTTTTTGTTGGATTTGTCAATAGCTATCCCAGGAAAAAAATTCAGACCAAGTTTGTCGTGGGAAATCTCGGAAAATTCGATTTTCCAAAAATAATTAGAAAGTATGTTTAAAATTTATATCTTATTATATCTTAAGCCAGAAATAATTCAGTTATTTAAAATTAAAGAAAGTTTTATCGTTTATGCTCAGGTTTATCGACAATTCAAGGCCCAAGAAATATCAAAGTAGACGACAAATTGGAGCGCTAACACCAGCAGAACTTGAGATGAATTTTTTTAAGAGTATCCTTACTTGTAAAACGGCACTGAGAAAAATGTGTATTGGGGTTAAGCAAATAAAATATAGAAAACTAAGATTTAGGAGTTTTTCCTGAACTTAAAGTAATTTTCCCAAGTTATAAGAAATAATTTTTAGCCAAATTGTTAAAATTGATATAGTGTACAGAAAATTTTCCAATATATATTGGATGTTCTAGATAACATTTTGTTTTGGATTGGTATTACATTATTTAGATCAAAGCCCTATATAATATTGGTTGTCACCCAATAAACATAGCAAGTTCAGAATATTTAATAAGCATGACTAAATGGATAGAAATTTTACCTATACATATAGTTCTGCCAACTCTCTGTTAAAGTATTTTATAATTATTCAAATAATAAGTTATTTAGTGTTTAATTTTGGTTATGTTATTGAGTGATGCTTGTTAACCAGTGCAAGTTAAGAAAATCATAAAAGATCTAAATGAATCTCATCAAGTTATGAATGCATTATATGCGCTTAGGAAGTTATATTCTACAGGCACGAGTAAGTATAAATAGCAATAAATAAAATTATAGTTTATATATGTATTTCTAAATTAATCAAGTGCTCTATTTTCAAGATAATTAATAAAAATATAAGACGCCATTGAGTCATCATCTATTATGGGTATATTAACAATTTACATTGGATTAACTCCATATTTACAGAGTTAACGTCAAAAATAATAATAATGTTATAATAATAATTAAAGCAATTTTTCAATAGTTATTGGTATTTTTCCTATAACGTAGGCAAATATTGTAAAGTTTTTTGTTTAATTGGAAAATAATACTTGTTGCATCAGTTCTAGTTGTGATTTTCGATCGAACAGGTGCACTATAGTCTTTTTTGGTTGATTTTTTCAAATTAGTTTTGTGCCTTAAATATTAAGATTTAAAATTTAATAAACAAATATTTAAATTAATTAAAATCAAAACGTCGCGAAAAGTCAAGATAATCACTTGGACATGTAATCTAACTTAATTTAGTTATATTTTTCAACTTGATATACGAAGAATATGGTTCCGATTTAGCTCGGCTTGTATATTTTGTTAGCTTGCCTAATTTTTTAACAAATTTTTCCTCACTCCTTTCCTTCCTGTTTTTGTTTGTTTGCTTTACTATTTATTTACAGATAAAGAAGCAGATGCTGCCTCATTTGTTAACTATTTATTATGGCATTATTATCAATAAAGCGGATCCCAGAGCAAAGTTGTTGAAATTTTTTTAGCAAAATTGAGGAGGAAAGTCCTTTTTGTAAGAGCGGTTGGCGCACTGATTTTGTTTGCATAAAAACCAAATATGCATAAATACAATTTCTTAATCTTACTTTTTAATTTTTTTGGTTTATCTAATATATATTACAGTAACATCATTGGAATTGGAAGTCAGCAGTTCTGATGTAGTTATCACTAGTCTCTACACCAGCTCAACTTTTGTGCAACTTAAGTGAAACGATAGTTCTTGAAGTCATTTGTACGCCTATATAAAAGCCGTTTATTAATTACGAGGAAAACGGATACGAGGAGAATATGTATTGAAATAAATCTTAGCATACAATTAACATACAAACAGTTAAATGATTTAAATTTGGGATACAATGTTTGATTCATATGGGTTTCATAACTAATTTAGTTTGTGTGAAGTGGTTTTTGTATTTTGTTCAAGTGAGTTTAATAAAATAATAATAATAAAACAAATGTATTTAGTTTTTATTTCAACGCATATGTATGTGCCTATCTCTATAGGTAAATGGGCCCTACGCTTACTAATTTAAAGGTAATCATTCAAAAGTATTAGCATACTACCTATACTATTCCTAAGATTATAGTAATACCACCACCTTATCGAGGCTGAACGCCAATATTATCTGGATCATTCCGTAGTATTATAGCGATTTTCCCAAATTGGATTGTAAATATGCAATATTAATGTGCAATTTTCATTTTTTAATAAACCAGTGGTCAATCTCTAAAGGCTTGGTGACAGTATAATGGGATTTTTATCAATAATTATTGTAGCTTTATTGCCCAAATGTTTGATTAATTGCCATACATATGGGGGTTTCATTTATATTATTGGTAATTTTCCTCTATGTAAACTGCTTTTCTTTCGAATGTTTAAGTAGAATCGCCAATACTGTTTAGTTAAAATTCCATAAAATGCGGTTCATTATATTTTTTGAATTAGTTTAATTTCCTATACAAATAAGAATTTCGCCGATTCGATTGTTTGAAAAAATATAGGGCATATAACTAGAATTTCTTGTTGTCCCAAAAACGCCTATAACTATTGTTAGAAAGTACGTAAAAAATAGGGAATTTTAACAATAATTTTTTTCAGTGGGTAAACCAATATCCACAAAAGGTAAGCTGCCAACTCAATCCGTTCCTGGACGCCGAAGGAGTTATGAGGGTCAGAGGGAGAAAAGAAAAATCCGCATTGCCGTATTTTATAATATGTTTATGTATGTAATTATCATTCCGTCAAAATCACCAATTGCCACATTCATCACATAAGAAACACACCTCCAGTATAAACATCCAGGCCCACCGAACATTTAAACTGTTTGGGTAATTAGGGGCAAAAACGTTGCAAAGAACGTGTTTCGAAAATGCATAAAATGCTTAAGACAACATCCAAAAATGATCAAAGAAATATTGGGATAACTGTCAGAAGACTAGGTCTGACATTCGGTGGCATTTTCGGTGTCGATTTGTGCGGGCCGCTTAAAATTTATCCTATGCTGAGAAAAGACTCTATTCCGGTTCATAAGTAGAAGAGGACTGCTAAAAACTTTGTGGGAGTAAAGAACTACATACCTCCAAGAATTTTATAATTTTATAAGCAATAATAATAATGCAAATATTTCAAGTCTTTTGAAGGATAAAATCGGGTGGAGATTCATTCTCCCAGCAACACCTCATCAAGGTATGTAATGGGAATGTGCAGTCTAATCTACCAAAATAGAGATCACATGAAAATCGAAGGCATTCTCAACTCTGGGCCAATTTACTCCAGCCACAATGATAAGATAGATTTTCTTATGCCTGAAAATTTCCTAATAGGCGCTCAAAGCACCAAATACCAGAGGCACCACCCGAGCAAATGATAAATCCACATTCAAAATGAATATTGTAAAACACTTGTGTATCAATAATTCCGAACAATAAAAAAGTTATCACTTTTTCCAGCATTTGAATCGGATGACGATTCAACCCGAGGAGTATGTTTAGATCCAGTTAATCACCTGAAAGAAAATAAATAAATTAGTTTCAAAAATGTCAACAATTATTCCAAAAGTAATACATAAAATTAGTAAAAATCACTTAATACACTTTCATGCTATCGGACTATTTAATTATTACTTATAAATCTTCACAGAATCTTGTTACAAATACGAATAATCCAATCGTCTTTTTATACTACTGTGATTAAAAAATAGCAAGACTTTTTCTTTCAAATCGCGCGGGCTTATCCAAAAGAGGAGATTTTTTTTGTTAAGTTGGTAGCTTTAGTATTTAATGAGATGCGCTTGTTTACTTTCATCTAAAAAAGAGCATTTTTTTGATTCTTAAGGAAGTTCGCATCAAAGAATTTGCATCAAGTTTTACTTTCAAAATGAAACTTCAGCTTTAAAAATATTTGAAATGTTGGAAAATGCTTTTTGTGCCAATGCACTGTCCAGAGCGAGTGTTTTTGATTAGTCCGATTTATTCAAAGAAGGCAGATAACGAATTGAAGACGATGAACGTCCTTGCCGTTTTACGACGTCTACTGATGAATGCCAAGTCAAGGAAGTCAAGGATATGGTGCTAAAATATTAAAGAGGCCAAAGATTTTGGGCAGACAACTCTTGGTTTTTGTATCACGATAAGGCGCCGTCTCACACTGTATTGGTTTTAAGTGACTATTCCGAAACTCAATAAAATCTCTCCGGGGACATCATTTTAACTCGATTGAAGAGAAACAAGCCGAATCGAAGAAAGTTTTGAAACTCAATCCGGAAATCGACTTTAACAACTGTTTAGAGTACTGAAAGAAACGTTGGCATTACAGCGTATTATATCCGAAGGCAATTACTTTGAAGATATGAAATTAATTTGAAAGAATTATAAGCCGTTTGTGTTTTATTTAAAGAGTCTTACTACTTTTTGATCACAATGTTATATCTAAATAATGTTCGAATACAATTTAGCAAGGGTAGTCTTTTAGTTCAATTTAGTAATTATCACACAAACCTAATTGGCACCGCTATCCTAGTTAAAATTACTGTTACATTTTTGCCTTGTCAATCAAGGTTCGAATGACTGGATTGTGAATAAAACAAAACAATTCAATTTACCACCAATGAATTTTTTTACACCAAAAATTAATTCAACCGAATTTGTTTACAATAATTCACAAATTCGCTTATTATAATTTTCGCAAAATTTTACTGTTTACTTATTGTATCGAATTGTTGTGGACTGTATAAATTATTTTTTTTTCTTCTATATGTTAATAAGAACAGTTTTCTTGGTAGAACGTTATAAATTTATTGTTTTATTTTGTGTTTTTTTGTTTATATAAATGTGATGATTACCCTTGATGTTACTCGTATTGCCGACCAAAAAACAATAATTAATATTTTATTTATGTACAAAAGAGAAAAGTAAAAAATCTACAACTTTTAATGTTCGCCACTAGGTAGCAAATATACAACAATATTGGACGAACTAACAGAAACTTATACAATTAAAACATAAGGGCAATATCGACAATAAGTAACTTAACACAATGTTAACTAATTACTGTGAGATTCTTGAACATTTCCGCCCACCTTGGAAGAGGCTGACGGGTCGATTGCAATCGGTAGCTTAATAAGTTTTGTAATGTTCCTTCTATAGGAACCCTTGCTCGTTTTCACTTCATAATTTCGGATAATACCATCAGTTGAACCTTCACCCTTGACTATTTTTGCTGTTTAAATATTCAAGTTGAAATCTTGTCCAAAATGATTGTACCATGCGTTGCACATGTTGCCAATGACTAAGAATATTGGGTTTATAATGTTCAAAGTTTGGCTCAGGCAGAGCCCGTAAGGCTTCTCCAATTAAAATGTGTCCAGGTGTCAACACGTTTAAATTATCTAGATCATCGGTAACAGCGCATAATGGTCGAGAGTTCAATACTGCTTCAATTTGACAAAGTAGTGTTGTTAACTCTTCAAAAGTAAGC
This sequence comes from Tipula helvola, assembly GCA_963556165.1. Classification (NCBI taxonomy): domain Eukaryota; kingdom Metazoa; phylum Arthropoda; class Insecta; order Diptera; family Tipulidae; genus Tipula; species Tipula helvola. Next base: position 103,355,177 of record OY744481.1, read on the forward strand.
GTTTGATTATGACTAATACGCATAAGGTGGTATTTTGTACTACGGACTCCTGCTTCCCAGAGACCTCCTTGATGAGGAGTCAATGGTGTAATAAACTGCCCATTGATGTGTTCGCTGGAGGAATAACTGATGACATCTGGATGTTTCATTAACTTCGTTAGCTCGTGTGAAGCCCCAATGAAGTTCTTGGCGTTGTCGCTAAGAATGACCGCGGGAAGACCGCGACGACTGACGAATCTTTTGAGCGTGGCAATAAAGGCATCAGAAGTAAGATCACTCACAGCTTTCGTTGTTAAGCAGATAAATATGCAAATATAAGATTTGAAAGTTTTCTGAGATCTGCCTTTGATCAGTTTAGTTGTAAGTGGTCCTGCATAATCTATGCCCACATTTAGGAATGCTCTTCGAGATGGTTGAACTCGCAGAGCCGGTAAATTTCCCATCAGTTGAGAGGATTCATTCCTCGCAAATTTAAAACAAATAATGCACTTATGGATACAGCTATTTACCAATCTTCGACAGTTGATAATCCAATAATATTGTCGAATTAAGAACAACGTTAATGATGTACCTGGATGTAGGTTTATTTTGTGATAGTACTCTATAATAAGCTTTCCCACTCGATGATCTTTTGGAACGATGACAGGATGTTTGGCTTGTTCAGGTATTAACTGGATAAGTTTGTACCGAAGATTTTTTTTGTTCACTTTGTACTTCTAAAATATTTGTTGTTAATGAAGTTGGATTCGGAAGAGTTATGGAATTCAATATAGCTCTAAGAAATGCTGGGCCATTCCACCACAAATCGGCTTTAGCTAACTGCGATGGTTTAATGCCCCTTGATGCTAGGTCAGCCGGATTGTGGCTTGATTTGACATAATTCCAACTATTTCTTGGAAAATGTTGTAATATTTCAGTCGTTCTATTAGCAATGAATGGCTTCCAATCACGAGGCGGACGTGATAACCATGCTAACACAGTAGTGCTGTCGCACCAAGCAAATATTTTCATATTGGAATCAATCTGGAAATCATTTTGAACTGAACATAGTAATTTTGTAAGAAGTGCGGCACCACAGAGTTTTAATCTGGGAATTGACACTATCTTAATTGGTGCCACCTTAGTTTTTGACATCAACAGCCTTATAGAACATTGTCCATCAGGGTTTATTGTTTTCAAGTATGCAACGGCAGCATACGCTACATTTGAAGAATCACAGAATCCATGAAGTTCGTAAACGTAGCTGGTGTTTTTGCTGGTGTCACTGCGCGAGGTATCTTTAATTGTTCAAAGTAATTAAACTCCTTTCTGATTTGAAGCCACTGGAATGATATAGATGCTGGTAACGGGTCATCCCATTGAAGTTTAAGCACCCACAATGATTGAAATATAATTTTAATGGATATTATGGCCGGTGCAAGCCAACCCAGGGGGTCAAAGATCCTTGAAGCATCAGATAACAAGGGCCTTTTAGTATACGTTGATGGTTGTTGAGGCTGCACTTTAAAGCAGAAATTGTCAGTATGTGGCTCCCAATGAATTCCAAGAACTTTAGTTGAATTTCTTGATTCTGGTTCTTCAATTGGCAGACTTCTAATTTCCATATGCTCTTCTGGAATGGCTCTTAGTACTGACGGTAAATTAGACTTCCATTTTCTCAATTGGAAACCTCCAGATTCTAACACATCAGTGATTTCCGTGACTAATTTAACTGCCTCGTTGACCGTATCTGCACCTGCCATTAAATCGTCTACGTAAAAGTTATTAGTAATTATGGCCGCCACCTCTGGATGGGCATCCTTGTTGTCATTTGCTAACTGATTGAGTGTTATCGTTGCTAAAAAAGGAGAACAAGACATACCATAAGTTATTGTGTTTAATTGGTACTAATATTTGACGATACATCTGCTTAATATCTGCGGCAATAGCTATGATAGGAATCCGGAACTTTAATAAAATAGACGAAAGTTTAGGCTGCACAGTTGGACCTACCATTAGCTTATCATTGATGGATACCTGTGTAGACGTCTACGCAGACCCATCGAATACAACTCGTAATCGAGTACTACTGCTGTCTTCCTTTATTACCGCATGGTGGGGCAAGTAATAAGTTCCGCTAACTGGTTTATTGATTTCTTCCCCGTAGATTTCCGACATATGGTTTAGCTTCAAATATTCATCCATAAATTTGGAATATTCAGCATGTATAATTGGGTTTTTCTCAAATTTGCGTTCCATCGCCGTAAATCTAGATAAAGCATTATTGATTGAATTGCCTAAAATAGCTGAGTCGTTTTGAAATGGCAAGCTAACTGTATAACGTCCCTCTGAATTGCGATGGTGGGTTGCATTAAAGTGTGTCTCACAAGCGGCTTCCTCGGCAGTACATGAAGTTTGAGCTGATACTTCCTCCAGTTCCCAGAACCTGCGCAACTGATTATCAATTTCAATTTCTGGTTGTAATTCGGAAGTACATTGAAATGATTGCACTTCAGATTCACTAGTATTGAAAGAACCCGCCAACACCCATCCAAAAATCGTCTTTTGAGCGATTGGCATTCGTGTATGTTGAATTTGATCAGGGCAAATGACGTTGAAGAACAAATCAGCTCCAATTATTACATCTACGTTAGATGGCTGGTGAAAATGTGGATCAGCGAGTTGAAGATTTGAAAACGAACTCCGGGTTATCTCCAACTTAGATGGAGGAAGTAGATGAGTTAATTTCGGGAGAACCAATGCATCAACGGACAACAGGATATTTCGGTTTAGCTTTGACGAGATTACCAGACGGATCAAGCCCTTTGTCATGCCAGCTCCAGATGCGGCTATTCCAGATATGGCAATCTTAAAGGGCTGTCTAGGCAGCATGAGCTTCTGAGCACAGGCATTTGAAATAAATGTAGATTGAGAGCCGGAATGAAGTAAGGCCCGGAATTCGTGGAACAACCCGTATCTGTCACGTAATAAAATGACAGCTGTAGGTAACAACGAGGTGTAATTCCTTGAATTGGTGCATGTAACTGCTTGCATAGCATGAGCATCATTACTTGAAGTCGTGATTGGTACTGGATAACCTTGCTGGGTTAACGTTGTTGATTGGAGATCTTGTGATTGAACAGTTGACGGTTGATTAGTTGCTTCTGGGTTAGCTTTGTTGATAGAAGAAATTGATGGTTGAAGTGTTGTAAGTTGATTTGATGGTTCTATGGTGGAACTGTTGATAGTAGAAATGCGCGAACTTGGATGATTCTCGAATGACTGATGCGCGTTGTGCAAAACCGGTACGAACTGGTCATGTAACATTGTGTGATGTTTATTACTACATGTAAAGCAAACACCTGTTGATCTGCAATTGTTGGCGTAGTGGCCTTGTTGAAGACAATTGTTACAAAGTTTGTTCTGATTGACTAATTGTTGTCTTTGATTAGGAGTCATATTGTGAAATTGAGTGCAGCGATAGAGCAAATTATTGTTGCTACACAAAGGACAGTTAATATTTCTTGACACATAACTCGTTTGGTATGAAGAATTGCTTTCCCGTTTTTTAAACATTTTTCTTGACCCTAACATTTCCAATTGATTGGCCCGGTTGTTTAGAAATTTTATCAACTTATCGATGGTCGGTGTTTCATCATCGATAATTTCTCTTGCCAAAAGTTGCTTTGTTTCGTGATCCATTTTCCTGACGAGAATGTATACTAAGAAATGATCACGTTCTTCTTTCCCTAAAGCTCTTAGTGCTCTTAGGGCTTCATCAGAACGGTCAGCCAATTTCCGAATATTTGCCTCATTTGGCATGATAACGGCTGGCTGCTCTATAAACATTTCAACAAATATAGTTATTAATGGACCAACGCGATTGTAGCGAGCTTGTAGTTTGCTCCATGCTTCTTCATAATGATTTTCATTTTGGCTCAATAGGTGACTGACTAAAGATGCGGCATCTCCAGTCAATAAGGTTTTAAGATGTTGAAGTTTCTGGCCTTTGGATAGCGTGGTCGAATTATGAACGGCGACTTGAAATAGATCAGAAAATGTTGGCCATTGCATTCTGTCCCCAGAGAATACAGGAATGTTTAACTTTGGTAGAATAACATCCCTTTCAGTTTGCTTATTAACGTTACGAAATGAATTGCATGAAAAAACGATTGCTGTTGTTCAACGAGTTTGTTGAATGAACTGGATAGCTTTGTGTCAGGTTTAGGAACATCGGGTTCAAAGGCTTTTAATAGTGCCTTTGTGGCTATATACACATTTTCTATTTCACTGAACTTTGATTCCACATTTGGTAGCGTAGAAAGTTGATCTTCTATATTACACAATCGGGTAAAATTCTCAGCTAATAATTCTTTGTGAGTTTGTATTTCACCAGCCGTAACGGATTTGTCAACGGTTTTCGCGAAAGCGTGTGGATTTTCGATCGAACGAGCCAACCGACCTTGAGACGCCAGTAACAGCTTAGAGTCTGCCATGATTTAGCACTTGATCACTCAAAATAACTTTAATTATTTATTTAATTTTTAGGTCTAATTGTGTTTATATCCACCTAAATTGACATACGTTATACATAAATACAAAATCTCACAAGTCACGAAATCAAAATATCAAAAGTTAACCAAAAAATTTCACTTTATAATGTTACTGTTTTATTGCACAGACAATTGTGAGATGATTATTAAAAACAGTTATTTCAAATTGATTTTACAGTTAATTTATATGAATATCACTCTGATAATTACCAAATATGGTTAAGTTAAATTAATTTAAATTAATACGAAATGTTGAATACTTAGCTGTAGATAATTCGCCAATGTGTCAACAATATTTGTCTATCCGCCATCCGGCTCGAAGGACCAACTTTGTATCGAATTGTTGTGGACTGTATAAATTATTTTTTTTCTTCTATGTGTTAATAAGAACAGTTTTCTTGGTAGAACGTTATAAATTTATTGTTTTATTTTGTGTTTTTTTGTTTATATAAATGTGATGATTACCCTTGATGTTACTCGTATTGCCGACCAAAAAACAATAATTAATATTTTATTTATGTACAAAAGAGAAAAGTAAAAAATCTACAACTTTTAATGTTCGCCACTAGGTAGCAAATATACAACAATATTGGACGAACTAACAGAAACTTATACAATTAAAACATAAGGGCAATATCGACAATAAGTAACTTAACACAATTTTAACTAATTACTGTGAGATTCTTGAACACTTATAACTTTTATAACGAACTAAAACACTTTTTAAATCATTTTTTGATTCCTTTTTAATCTTCACACTATTACTTTCCAGAAACTAATGCTTAATTCGAACTCGTTCGTTCCTGTTATACTCAAACCAAAACTTCTCGAAGTATCATGATTATTCCGGAACAATTTTATCATGGAAAATTCCATTTTAGTACAGTAGAACTTCGCGCTATCAATTAACTTATTCTATTCTACTCTAGGTGTCACCGTAACATTACGCTATTATGGTAACTTATTCTATTCTTAGGCAGGTGTCACCTTAACAATATTTCGTACATGTACAGTAGAGATTTGAACGATTGGACAGTGTTATATTTGAAATACTAGTTCTACATCGAAAAGTATAATGAAAAATATTTTCAGTGAGAAGTACATACATATATCCGATTCATGTTCCTTGAGAAAGAAAAAATCACGTCAACATCTTTCCATATCAACTAAACTTTCTCACATACCATTTTCGCCGTGAGAACATCATAAATATGGAAATAAAATTTTATAAAACTAAATTTTAAATTAAACGCATTAAACGTGCATTGAAACCATAATATTGTTACTCTGACACCTAGGATAGAATAGAATAAGTTAATTGATAGCGCGAAATTCTACTGTACTAAAATAGAATTTTCCATTTAAATGTTTCTAAACTGTTCTTACCGGAACAATCGTAAAATTTCGAGAAATTTTGGTTTGAGTTATAAGGAGCGAACGAGTTCGAATATGAACATTAGTATTTGGTAAGCGATAAAGTGAAGATTAAAAAAGGAAATTAAAAAGTGATTTATAAAGTGTTTTAGTGCGAAATAAAAGGTATAAGTGAACAGTAGAATTGTGAAAAAATAATAAAAAGTGATTTTGTCAATAATTATCGTTCAAAATTGTGTTGAAATAATTTTTGGTGTACAGTAAATAAATTCGTTTGTGATAAATTGAAGTGCATTATTTTGTTCACAATCCAGTGATACGAACTTTGATTGACAAGGCAAAAACGTAACAATATTTTATCAATGCAAATAACAGCTAAATAAATGATAAAAGAGATTGTAATTATTAGATATATTTATCGCCCTCTCAAAGGGAGGTGTAAAAATATGATAAATCGCAGATATATTTTTTTTAAGAAGTTTTAATTAATAAATAAAATTCAACTGTACGGTTCGTTTTATTTATTTCACCACTAAATTTTATTTCACAACTTCTTTATAATTTGCTTTCGTTAGCTAATCACCTCAATCGCTTGTTATTCGCCTTTTTCTTTGTCGCTTGTAGTCGCTTTTGGATTCGCTGGAAAAGTGCCTGATTTTTTCTTTTTGTTTCATTTTCTCAGCTTGCTCAAAAAAATATATCAATTACAAATAAACCAAGCGATTGCTTACATTTAAATTCGCGATGTGATGTTAATCAAATAAAGTAGAATAATTGGCGTTATTAAAGTGATTTTACAAGATAAGTTGAGTTACAATAACATTTGCTTTTAATTCAATTTTAATTTACTTATTCTAGCTGGGAATTAATGCATATCCAACATAGACCGCCCCGTTGACAACGCCAGTTGTAAACTACATATTTGGTAGCTTGCATACTTTGACGATTGGTCGCTTTATTGTTGATGATGGTGTTTTAATGGTAGCAACGCGAATTAATCCATTTCCGTCTGGATGAACATCTATAATTCTCCCTAATGCCCATTTACATGATGGTAAATTGTCTTCTTTAATTAACACCAAATCATTTAGTTTAATGTTATCCATTGTTTCAGTCCATTTGTTTCTTTGCTGAAGAGAGTTCAAATATTCGACGTTAAATCGCTTCCAGAAACCCTTAACTCTTTGTTGTATCTGCTGCCACCGGGATAATCGCGATATTGTTATGTTTTCAAGATCAATCTCTGGAATCGCTCCAATTGTTGATCCTATTAAAAAATGCGCTGGAGTCAGAGCTTCAATCGTGGTGTCATCTTCTGATAAAGTGCAAAGCGGCCTCGAATTCAGGATTGCTTCTATTTGACCCAATAGGGTCGACATTTCCTCGAATGTAAAATTACAATTGTTGGTGGCCTTGTTCAAATGCGACTTCACTGATTTCACCGCCGCTTCCCAAAGCCCGCCAAAATGAGGTGCTGCTGGTGGTATGGTATGCCATTGGATCAAATTTTGTGCCAAATATTCTGCAATTAAATAACTAAATGGTTCAGACTTTAACATTTTGTATACCTCGTTTAGCTGTCTCCTCGCTCCGATAAAATTAGTGCCATTGTCACTGAATATTTCATTTGGCACTCCTCTTCGGGATGAAAATCGTTTTACTGCTGCAATAAATGCATCGCTGGTGAGATCTGTTACAGCTTCCAAATGAATGGCCTTTGTAACCATGCATACAAATACAGCAATATAACCTTTTGAAATTTTTGCCGTCGTCCCTTTTTGGTAGCTATGGCTATTGGCCCAGCATAGTCTATCCTACATTTACTAAACGGCCTAGCTGGTGTTTTTCTGACTGACGGTAAACTTCCCATTAGTTGTTTTGCAGCTGTAGCTCTTTGTCGGAAACATTTTACGCATTTCTTAAATTCGTCTCTTACAAGCCCTCTACCTCTGACTATCCAGTATTTCTGACGGACAAGATGGGATGTTAAAGAAGGGCCTGGATGTAGATACTTAATGTGGACATAGGAAATTATCATTCTACTAATGATATGGGATTTTGGTAGAATGATCGGGTGTTTCGAGTCATATTCACTCATTGATTTTTCCAGTCTTCCTCCAACTCTAAGAATGCCATTCTCGTCTATGAATGGTGTGAGCGGTAAGAGATTACTTTTCGTATTCATAAAATTCAGCATTCTGTACGTATTTTATTACTTGTTTGGTTGCATTTGCCAGTTCCGTGACGGTAAATGGTGTACATTTTCTCTCAACTGCCTTAACTCTGTTGTTTGTTATAAATCTGTTGATAAAACTTAAAATTCTTATTAATTTATTAAAAGAAAATGTCTTGTTAATGAGTTTATCAATGATGTCTTCTGGATTTTGGCAGTGAAGCACATGAGTTGCAGCTGATACTTTGTTTCTCCTTTCCAAATTTGTATGGCCGCATACGTCATCGCAGGTTGGCCAAGAGTCACTCATCAATTCTAACCAAGCAGGACCTTTCCACCACTGTTGTAAATTTAAAAGTTTCGATAGAAACACTCCCCTGGAAGCATGATCAGCTGGATTTTGGTCGGATTTAATATGATTCCAATGTTGCCTAGGCACTAAATTTAATATTTCCGAAGTTCGGTTGCCGATGAAAGTTTTCCATTTTACTGGGTGATCCGATAACCATGCCAGGACTATCGCTGAATCGGTCCATGCATATATTTTTTTCGTTGATGGCATCGTACCTTTAACTGCAACTAATAATTTCTCTAACAGATAAGCTCCACATAACTCCAATCTGGGAAGACTAACTTGCTTTATTGGAGCCACTTTAGTTTTTGAAGTTACTAAAGCCACTTGAATTGACCCCCTTTCGTTTATAGATCGACAGTATACTACTGCAGAATAGGCTCGTTCGCTTGCGAATGAGAAACCATGTAGCTCTGCTTCGCTGCTGGGTACATGTCTCTGGATGCTTAACCTTTGAAATTCGCTGAATTCTTCTTTTAATTGGTTTCATATCCTCGCAATATCTTCTGGCAATTCATCATCCCAATCCAGTTTTCGCAACCACAGCGTTTGGAATAACATTTTTGCGATTATCGTAGACGGTGATACCCAACCTAACGGATCAAATATTTTGGATGCACTGGAAATTAATGTTCTTTTAGTTAATACTGAAGGTTCAGATAGTTTGACGTCGAATGAGAATGTATCTTTTGAGGAATCCCATTGAATCCCTAGAATGTTTGTATTTGCTTCAGCTTCTTCAATTTTCAGAACAGCTTCATGTGTGTTCGTTACATCTGCTAAATCCTTTGCATTCGAAATTCACTTTCTTAAACTGAATTTTGACTTTTCTAACACCATTTGAATTTCCCGTTTAAGTCGTTCGGCCTTTTCAATTGAATCTGCTCCTGTAAGTAGATCGTCAACATAAAAATCGTTTCTAATTAGGTACCTCAGCTATATCTGGGAATTGGTTATCCATATCAAACGCAGCTTGATGAAGGGCTCTTATGGCTAGGAAGGCTGAGCTGGCTAATCCAAATGTCACTGTGGCAAGCACAAAATGTTTCAATGCTTCACTATCCTTTTCGCGCCATACGATTCTTTGATACTTTTGATCCTCTTCTGCAACCATCACCTGTCTATACATCTTCTCGATATCCGCTGCTAGAGCGATTTTGTGGTATCGAAATCTGATCAACGTCGACCAAATTGGTATGGTTGTATTGTAGGCCCAACAAGCATGTTATCATTTGTAGACAACCCATTACTGGACTTGCCAAGACCCATCGAATACTACACGAATTTTCGTTGTTTTGCTGGATTCCTTCACGACGCAATGATGTGGTAGATAAAAACATGCTCCGTTGTCGACATATTTTTCTTCATCATGTATCTCACGCATATGCCCGAGCTCTTCGTATTCTCGCATTACTCGGACGTATTCACATTTTAGGGTTTGATTGGCGTTCAATTTCCGTTCCAAGTTATAAAACGCCTTTCCGCAATACGAAAAGAGTTTCCTAATTTAGGTGTTGTTTCTCTGAATGGGATTTTAACAATGCATCTACCCTCTTTATCGCGTCTGAAATTAGATTTGAAATGTGTTTCGCATTTTCTTTCCGTTTCTGTGAATGGCTCGCAGTTTGGAATTTCTTCCAGTTCCCAAAATGTTCGCAGCATTTCATCATTGTCGACATTCACATGAAAATTGTAGCTCAGGAAATTTGTTTGTGCAAGATTTACAGCATCACATTTTAAGTCGCCGCCTAACACCCATCCAAACATAGTATTTTGTGCCACAAGTGTTGTGTCACATTTTTCAATGCGACCTTCTCGTAATACATTGAACAATTTGTCAGCTCCAATCATGACGTCAATGTGGTTAGGTTTATTATAATCGGGATCTGCAAGCTTCAAGTTGTTTATGTTGCCATATCCTTTTATGTCGAAGCATTGGCTTGGCAATTGAGTAGGCAATTTGTTTAAAATCAAAACTTCAATTTCTATTTGTTGCCGATCATAGCATGATGATAAATTGATTGAAGTTTAACCCTTTGTATGTGTTATATCAGATGTCAAGCTCTTTATAGAAATATTCGCATTTTTCCTTGGAAGCTGCAAACGTTGCATACATCTTTCTGAAATGAAAGACGCTTGTGCCCCTGAGTCCAACAATATTCTGCAATTCTGGTAGTTCCCTGAATGGTCGCGAATTTTAACAACGGCTGTTGGAAGTAATGCCTGAAAATTGTTTGATAGTGAAGTATTTGCGTTGATTTTACTATCTTCGTTATTCGCGTTGATTTTACTATCTTCGTTTGTCGCGGTTGTCGTAGTTTGATAGTTTTCAGTGAGCTCCATGGTTGAACTAGATGCCGCTTTATTGCCAGTTGTCGTATTTTCCGTTTCGGGTTTGTGTAATGTTGTGTGGTGTTTTGCTGTGCATTTGGCACATCTAAAACGAGACTTACATACCGCGGCTTGCTGATTAGGATTCAAACAATTGAAACATAATTTTTGTTCTGCAATGAATCCTCGTCTATCTGTTACGTCCAATTCAAGAAACTTCTCGCAGATGTGTAAATCATGATCGGAATTGCATTTACGGCAGACTGGAGTCTTGGATGTAACATGCATTACCCTTACGTTTTGTGCTTGCGGTTTTGCAGTTTGAGTTTGGCTAGGCCGCTTCACTTCACAATCACCCAAGGCATTGCCACGTTTCTTTAGAAAACGTTTGAACAGCTCCAGCGTTGGATGCTGAATCTAGTTTGTTAACCAAAATTGAAATTAACCACGGATCTCTGGTTTCAGCTGGTGGCCCTACTACTTTTAGACCTCTCAAAACTTCTTCCATTATATCGGACATATGATGTAATGCAGTAGATGATGGTTGTACTATGCTGGGTTGTTCCGTAAATCGTTTTAACAAGTTAGCTACCACATATCGCTTATTATCATAACGTTCCTTTATTATGGCCCAAGCTTCTTCATAATTCGCATCCGTGATTTCAATGTGCCTCACTAAAGCAGCCGCATCACCATTTAACAAATCTTTCAAATATTGGAGCTTCTGAGCTCCGCTTATGTTTAATTTTCTTCCTACCGATGCCTGAAATTAGTCCCTAAATGAAGGAAACTCGGAATAAATTCCGGAAGATATGGGAATATTCATACGTGGTAATCGAATTTCGTCTTCACCATTCCGTTTGTTGCCCTTTGCTTCTTCTAAGAAGCTCTTTTGGTTAACGAGTAGATCTTGCATTGTATAATTTCCGTTTTGCTCACTCATTTCACCCTGAAATTTAAGCAGCTTGGTTTTCAGCAAGAAGTAATTGTCTTCTATTCCGTCCATGACCTTGCTGTTTTCAACATCGAATTTAATTCTGCCTTCCAATGACTTGAATTCGGACCATTCTTCTTCCAATAATTGAATATTAATGCGAACATTATCAATATTTTCCTCGGCGGTAAATTTGGCAACGAATGTTTCAATATGCCCAATTCGCTTCGCAATACGGTTGAGACATCGAGCGTCCGCCATTGTTGTAAATTCACTTATACCAATTATAAGATGTATATGTATCTACTTATAAGGGTAACCTTATAGATAAAACGCACCAAAATTTATAGTTTATAACACTTAAATTAATTTTCTTTATGCAACTTAATTGTCTTATTGTAATTCGTTTACACAGTATTTATTATAAAAATCGTTAAGACGCCATTAAAATTGCAAAAATGTTTTCGCTTAAATCCTTTACTCGCTGTTGGATTAAATTCTACAAGAAATCGCCAATTTTACTCGATGAACACTACCATCGGCCACCGAGATTCGGCTCGAAGGACCATGTAAAAATATGATAAATCGCAGATATATTTTTTTAAGAAGTTTTAATTAATAAATAAAATTCAACTCTACGGTTCGTTTTATTTATTTCACCACTAAATTTTATTTCACAACTTCTTTATAATTTGCTTTCGTTAGCTAATCGTTCGTTAGTCGCTTTTGGATTCGCTGGAAAAGTGTCTGATTTTTTCTTTTTGTTTCATTTTCTCAGCTTGCTCAAAAAAATATATATTACAAATAAACCAAGCGATTGCTTACATTTAAATTCGCGATGTGATGTTAATCAAATAAAGTAGAATAATTGGCGTTATTAAAGTGATTTTACAAGATAAGTTAAGTTACAATAACATTTGCTTTTAATTCAATTTTAATTTACTTATTCTAGCTGGGAATTAATGCATAGCCAACAGGAGGTATATAGAGAGTTAAACCAGTTTTCGTCTGTACCTATCAAAATGTAAAATAAATTATTGAAATGGCCAAATTTTATTAAAACTAAACTAATTATTTAGAGATTTTGGAATAAATTGAAATTTTTTAATAAATTTGCTTATAAATTAGTTTTAAAGTAATTTATATTATAGTTTGGTTGTGCATTTAATATTAAAATTTCAAATTTAGGTCTTATAAAACTGAATTTCCATATTCATTTATATTCTCACGACCAAAATACTCGGTGAGAAAGTTTTTTTCATATGAGAAGATTTTGACGTCCTTCTCAAGGAACATGAATCGGAAATCTATATTTCTCACTGAACTTTTCACAGAACGAGAACTGAGCCCCAGGACCAACTTACCTCGCCCTGTCATTAGCTATATCATTAGTATACCGGTAATAGTTGTCGCAATCCTTTTTAGATTTCATTTTACTCTTTGTAAAATACCTAACCCACCATGCAGTTTTATCTTAAACATGAGTAATCTTAAAAATTATTTGTATTTTGCTCTGTTACAACACTACTAATACCTACTGCCAATTTTCGACGATACTCGCATTTATTTTTACAAATCATGTTTTCTTATAGACGGTAATACTAATGATGAACATGGTGTGATAGTTTGACATGATCTATTTGTAAACTGCATTGTTTGCAAAACTATTGTACTCAAAGATATTTTGCTGGGATAGTATGTACTTGCTCGTGACTTTTCCGATAAAATTTACAGGCAACTAAAACAAAAATGTACTCAATTGAAATTCAGTCTGGATACATAATATACCAAGCTATACATACATTACTTTACACACATATGTATACAAATAGTGTACAGCAAAATTTATTTTTATTGGTCAATTATTCCAACTTGTTTATTCAATCGTTTTATGCTGATTGTTTCAAATCAATCAAGCATAAACGTTTTTCTTTATATTTTTCCTCGTTTTCAAGTTGAAAATAGTCTTTCCTTCGTAGCTCAACATTTTCGTATTCTTATCAATTTGAAATATTTTTTTTTTTAGTTTTGTTATGTTTTGTGTACAATTTCCAAAAGATAAATCTGGTTTTGAATTTTCGTACAAAAAAAAAAAGCAAGCATTATGATTATTACTGTTACTACTACTATTACTATTGTTATTATTTTGTTCTATTTCTAGTGTCTTTATGTTATTATTATTATTATTATTATGGTGTTATTTTATATCTATCGATAGTTTCTTATTTCTATTGTTGTTGTTATTGTTGTCATTATAATGTATTTTTCGATTTTCTTTCTTTTATTTTTTTCCAATAAATTTTATTTTTATGATCATGTTATTGAATATTAAATTAAATTAAATTAGAAAATAAATTTATTTTTAAAAATGAAAATTATAGATTGTTTACACTTTGGTTCGGTTCTATCTAGAAATATACTCTATACATACATACATATATATTCTTGTAACATAAAAATAAGTTATTCAAATGGAAACCGAATAAAAAAAGCTCATAAGCTTTTAAGTGGTTGATTTGCATTTCTATTTATTTCGCATAACAGAAGATGTACCATTGAAAATTTAAATTCCATATAACCTTAAAGGCACGTTTGACATTTCTTGAACATAATGTATATTATTCGAGTGAACTAAATAATTATTCGAGTTTTATTATAGTATAGTTTACTACACACAATTCTTGGGAGCCATGTATGTTGTTTTTATATATTCACAGTATTTTAATTATAATTTAGTACTACAAGGGAAAGCACACAGGAAAACAATGTATTCAAGTAATCGGAACAAAAAAAGATTGCTCCTCGTAGGCATTAAACCTTTAAAATTTTGTCAAACAATATCCACCTCATGCTTACACAATCTATTTTTAGCAATAGCTCATTTACAATAAAATGTACAGCAAGAGGTGAAATAACATTAAAAATTGATGACTATAAGAAGGTTAATAAAAAAAAAATAAAAAATTACGTATTGCCCATCAATCACGCCGCTCCAGAAATGTTGCCTTAAATAATTCCGTCCAAAATAATTTGCTATGGAATTGAATTCCCAAGGGAAACTCCCCTAACATAAAAGGATTTGTTTAATAAGCTGCAAGAATTTTTGGCCGAAGTTAGAGGACACACTACAATTTCCAATAAAGTTGTTATTTTTAGCTCCTTAGAGAAACCTCCATTTCGAGAAGTTTAAAAATAACACCTACCACGAGCATTGAAACATTTTTGGAAAACATTTATATTTTTTAGAAGCATACCGAATAAAACTACATATGTACCGTCTGATCAAATTCGACCCGCACTGGTAAAAAGAAGAACATTTTAGTGTATTTTGAATACACATCTTTATTATGTAATACTGGAGTTTAGGTTTTATGATTTTTAAAGCTTATTCGAAGGCAAATTATATTACAGCGGTTGTACCTAAAATTGTAACATTATTTACCGGTAGTACGGTTTTATGACAAAATTGACTGATCTTTACAGTTTTAAATAATTTATATACACACAATCCACGTGAATGTAGAGTGAATATAACCTAAAAGTTTTGTTTTTGTGAAATACAAAATTGTCGGGAAAAGCCGCGTGATTTACCTAAATTCAATATAAAATATTAAAAGTCGTGCTGAAGTGAATATTTTTAGTCGATTAGTGCTTAGTGAGAAAAGTGGTTAGTGTGGAAATTGTATGAAAATATCTCGATTCGATAAAATTATCGATACATTTAATTGGTGTGGGACCAATTTTTCAATGAAATACCTGAAATTTTTACCGTCGGATAGAACATTCAGGCGGAATTAATCGAGTGCAAGGATGAGATGATATTCGTGAGGAATTCAAACTATATAAATTGCATGGTGTTGAATGGGTATAGGGCCTGTCTGAAAAGAGGCAATGAGGTTAAATGTCAGGTAAGTGATTTTTGGATTTTTGGTTGTTTTGAGGTTAGGAGATGCTGGAGTCAAATGAATTATGATAATCTATAGCAGATATCACTGTAATTTTCCATAATAAACTTGCGGTCAATGGTATGTAACACAATCCCCCAAAAGGGATTGTGTCAGCAGAACATAAAAATAGCGGTCTGGTTGCGGTATAGTGCTGGCTACAGCTCGTCGCTCGGCGTGAGGTTTACCAGACATATTTTTATGATTGAATAACCGCATGAATAAACTGAACGGGACAAGAAAACTAAACGTACCTTTGCCACGAGCCACAGTGGTAGATAATAATAAAGTTTGTTGTGTTTCAACTAAGGATGACGATGTCACTCCGGCGACCTCCACCCTAGCCGCCGAAAGGGCCCCCTTGTTCGCCGGGCCGCCTACCGGGATGCCGTATCTCGGTCGCGGCGGACACCGACGCCATAGGAAAGAAGGAAGGACGCCCTTCCGACAGACCTGGTCGAAATCCCCTAGAGTGACACCCCCCCAACCCGAGCAAAACACACTCCGATATCAATTCGCCATGGCCCTAGGTCAGCATGAGGTCGCCCCCCCCCCATACATCACGTGATCACAACGAAAAAAGAATTAACAAGACATGGCACTATTAACACTGCACTTGTGAAAACTAAATGTAAAAACCAAACCCGAAATTATATTACTCAAACTGTAATTAATGCAAAAAAAAAAATAACTGACTAATGAACGGAAAAATTATGCAACTGAAAAACAATGGGAATAAAATAAACTGTTAACCATATAGCTCGAGAAGACAAAAACAAACACGTGATGTGAATCGATATCATGGGGTGTGTCGTATGTGACGCCACCCGAAACCTGTACCAAAAAAAATACGGTAATAATGAAACGCAAAACCCCAGTCAAGTTAGGATTAACAATATTGAAATATAAAAAAAACCACGCGGTGTACCTGTACGTAGAGATTCGTCCGGCTCGAAGGACCACAAAAACTATGTGCGTTACACAACCAACGCCTTACAATTTTCACAATTATATTTTGAAAAATAAAAAATCTAATTTAGTGGACTGTAACTTTTTGTTTTATTTTAATTTTATTTAATTTTATTTTTATTTATAAGGCAATTGATTGTGCATGACGTGTGCACATAGCAAAATCTCGACGTACAGTGATTGTTATGTCATTGCTTCATTCCCATTTTTCCCGTCAAGCGTTCTGTTCATTTTTCTTTTTCTTTACGTCTACAAATTGAGTTACATTTTTTAGTACAGCTAATCTAGTACTATTTTCTTCTAATCATTTGAACAATATGTCAAAACATAAATTGTCAATAAAGCTAAGGTAATTATTTACATAAATTTGTACATAAAATTGTTTATAATTAATATTAAATGAATTGAATAAACATTTATCTTACAGGCTACAATCATTCTAAAGGAGATACAGTTTTTAATTTAAAGATAAGTATAAATTACATTAGTTTGTATAAAATAAATTTTAATCAAATTTTGTTTTTATTTCAGGTTAGATTACATAAATATTGAACTACAGTTTCCCTTCGTATTGCGCGAACCTTTGAAGTTTTGGCCATCTAATTATCATGTAAAACCAGTGAATTAGTGATTTGTAGTTTTTATTTATAGTGTATTAAATAGTGCAGCATAAAAATTGTGTGTATTAAATACGTTGTATGTCGAAGCAAAAATATTGTTTAATTTTTTTTCTTCCTGATTTTCGGTTGCTACCAAACAGTACCCGTATTCTTATATATTTTTACGGGACACCTTACCTGAACACATCAAAAAATTGGCCCGTCCGACCACAAAATACAGCGCCGACGCAGGATCTGGTGCAGCAGCTCCCTCAAGCACGAACCCCAACCTCCTTGAGTGGCAGGTTTGCTGCCACAAAACACAATAAACTCCAATCACCAGTTGTAACTATCGCAAAGTGGCAACAGCAAACTGTGCATTCATCACCGTTAAAATTTACGTCAAGATCACGGTCATACTTTATTCGAAGCAACAGGAATGTCTCCCAAAAGAAGTTTGAATTGTTTTCTTTCTTTCCCTTTTTATGGTATTTTTCTTTTAGATTTTTTTTTTCATAATAATGGACCATCAAAAAAAAAATTCCTCTTCAAAAATGATAAAATTTACACAAGAAACACCAGAATTTAGAGCAATAGTATGTTCATATAATTTTTATTCATATTATAGCACTACATAATACTCGATAAGATACTTTTGGAGTTTTTATTTATTTTCTACTACTCCACAGTAAGTCACAATATAAAATCAAATTGTTTATTTTAATTTATCATGAATATTTTGAAAAACAACAAAACAAATGTATATTATATATGTATATGTATATGTACGTGTCCGCTTGGCACTTAAGAAAATTTATATCACAACAAAAAAGTAGGAAACCCATTACAGTGTAACACAATCCCCCAGAAAAGAGGGATTGTGTTAAACAGAACATAGAAATAGAGGTCTGGTTGCGGTATTGCACTGGCTTAAGCTCGCCGCTAGGCGTGGGGGTTACCAGACATATTTCTATGCTTGAAAACCGCATAGAGATAAAACGAAAGGGTTCAGAAAAATTATCCTACCTTGCCACGACCACAGTGGTAGATAATGATAAATTCGGGGTGCGCTCGACAAGGACGCCGGTGCCACTCCGGCAACCTTGTTCAAGGCCTAGGTCATCATGAGGCCACCCATCCCCACGTGATCACAACGAAAAATTTACACGCACATAACCTTATCTATACCACACCTGAAAAGAAAATTTGAATGAAAAACCACAAAAAGAAATCTTATTATCCAGCACTGTAATTAAGAATGAAAACTGATTTTAAAGAAACGGAACAATGATTGAGAAGGAAAAAATTTGCAACAAAAAAAACCGTTAAATAATAACCAAAAGAAAACGTGGTGTGAATCGATTTTGGTGCGGCGCATGTGACGCCACCCGAAACCTGTAAACCGCGAAAATTTATGAAATTTAAATACTATATAAAAAAATATAATAAAAAAAAAACAACAAAAAAAACCAAGTCTGGTTCACAAAAATTAAGAGAAAAAAAAAACACACGGTGTGGGCGGCGTTCTTTATATATTTTGGCCGTCACACACCTTACCTGCATATATCAAAAATTCTGGCCCGTCCGACCCAAAACAGCTACCAGCGCCGACGCAGGATACCGTCCCAGCAGCCCCCTCAATACACGAACCCCACTCCGTTCGGCGGAGTTGCTGCCACAAACCCAATATGTCAACAAACAATTAACCAAGCAAATTAACTAGGTTTGAGCCGTTTTACCATAAGATGGTGTATACGATATATGTATTCATATTACCAACTGGTTGAGATTATTTAGTTTTTTTTTTTTTATTGTGGTCGAAAATTATTTTTATTGTATTATTCACTTATGTTCAACAATGCCCAACTATGGTTGTAAAATATATGGGCACTTTAATTTTTACTGTTATTTATTGACTTTAAAAAAACACACCATTATCAATATGGATTATTAATTTTACAATTAGTTATACAAATCAGATTAAAACACTTCACCAATTAAGCAACGTATCACAAGGGTACAATCATTCTGAATCAAACCTCCAAAAATTCCATTTTTTTAGTAAAACAGGAAAAGTTCAATAATATATACATTTTTATTATAACCAATTTTAAAAACAACAACATGGCCACACTGGCTCAATATTTTTTTATTACAAAAAAATTGGAACAGCCACACACGACATTTAATTAGAAAAAAAAACTTTGTGTTTAGCGCTTTAACTATTCACCAAAACACGATATTAATTTTTATAATCCCAAATTTATTCGCCATATACGGCTTTTACATAACTACTTTCATTTAAAAAAAAAAAAAATGATTTATCTTTTTATTTTTTTTTTTTTCACAAAAAATTTTATCACTTAAATTTTCCAAATTGACTTTTTACTTTGTCATTCAAAATTCAAAAAACTAAACTGACCGAGAACTTTCTTATTTAAAAATCAAAACTAGACCACCTTTACTTTATAAAAAAAAAATACGACGTACCAAAAAATTTTCCCCCACCCAAAAATTAACCAAAGCAAGAAACATGTGAAAACGCCAGCAAACCAACATCATTGATAACCAATGATAGTAATCATCACACCTGATAAAATAATAAAAAAAAAAAAACACCAGCAAATCAAACTACTCAACATTTCTATATGACCTGAAAATTTAATGATAACATTATTGTAAAACTGCAAGCCAAACGTTGTTGATAAATTATCGTACCGAAAGAAATCCCAAAAGGAACGGCAAATAAAACTCCAAAATTTGTCTCACAATTTTCTTTTTGTTTTATTTTGTAAAACCAAAACGAAATGTTGTTGTTGACTTTCCAATTATTATTAAAAATGAATTTCTTGAATTTTTCACAATTTTATTTTTTATATATTTATTGATGATTGTTGTCGCTTCGACGGTTCAAGAAAAAGAGAATGAAATTTATTTATTTTAGCTATAAGAAGTAGTTTTTTACAATAGTTTTTAATTAATATAATTTCCGATAGATGGTTTAATCTATAAATTTAAAACGTAACTCATTATTTTAATTGAGCTACCAAAGCGACTACGATCACCTTTACAAATTTCAATTCAATTAATTGTCAATTGTTTTTGTTTACAATATTACGTGATACAATGCAAAATGGTAATTTTAACTTTATTTGAATTAATGAATTATTTATTTCAGGTTGGATTTATTTAATGGATATATAATTATAACTAACAAATTAATAAGATAAGTATTCAATAAAAAGAAATCAGGAGCTTAGAATAATAAATTTTGATATTTGATTTCAGGTAAACATCACAACAAAACAATGGAAACAACAATCAAGTTCAAGTTCAAGGATAAGTTTCAAATGTATTTGTTGTGAAATGTTTGTGCTAATGTTTTGTTTTGTTTTGCAGGTTTGGATAAATTCTTTGGATTGCGAATTTTTTCCTGTGATGTCAACCAGCTCCAGAATCTATTGCTGTCAATTGATGCGTCTGCAACAATTATTATGATAATAGCACTAAAATATCAAAATATGTATAATATAAAACGGCACACTAGCAAAACAAACCACACATCAACCCACAAACTCCCTAATACATAAATCTCAATCTAAGTCAATACTCTGCTCCACACACATATCAAGTCCACCAAACCACCCTTCTGCACCAAACTAATACTTTATAACCTTAAACAAACGGCCTAGTATGTACATCAAATTCACACACAAGCCAAGTTCTCAACCCATCATGCCGAAGTTAACCGATTTCTACACAATCATTCTTACTTTTCATCATATTTCTCAAGAAGGATCCTTACAAACGTAGGAATCCTGTAATGCGCAAAAAAAAAACACAACAATCACTACAACTCAAAATGCACTTTCCAACAAAATATCATTACGGTGTCATCAAGAGGAGGATACAGCAACTCAGAAACAGCAAAAAATCACACAAAATTGTTAATCTGTTATCCAGCCATGCTCCACCAAAGACTGTAACATTTAGGAGGGAGAACAATGAACCCAGATAGTACGTATGTTGTACCAGCAGGCAGTATTATCAGGTTCATCAAGAGCCTGAATAACGACTGGACGCCCACATGACCCTCCAATAATAACAATAATATTCAGTTATGCATTTTGCACGTAAACATCTATTGGAGAAAACTGAGATTATTCTAGAACTTTAAAATGTTATACCATGTGCACGTAAGATATATAATTCTTACGTGCACATGGAAAATTACTGAGATTTACAGTTTAAACTATTAATTTTATTATGGTCGTAAACATTTTTGGAAAGTTACTAAGATTGTTATAGAACTTTGATTTGGATATATAAAGGGCGAAAAAAAAATCATCAAAAAACAGTTGTAATTTGACAGTAACCCAGTGAAGCATAACAGAGCAACAAAGTAGCAATTCAAGCAGCTTGACAACCAAGTGCAAAACAAACCCTAGTGAAACGAACAAGAAATTGTGAAACCACAGTGTTAAAAAAATAATTTGTACTATAATTTGTGTAAACTAAAACCAATTAACCCCAACACCGTGTGATAATAATAATACCATCAGTTTCATAAAACAAACATTTAACAGAGGTGTGCCATTTATTTACTGTAAGTACATACTGTATTATATAAACAAAATTAACACCGCAAAACTTAAAAATAACTAAATCATCAATACAATAGGACCATACCAAACACTTATAAAACTATCACTCTACAAATCAGAGCACTAAGCCAAATTCAGAAGATCCACCATCAATTAAAAGTATTAAACATCAGTCCAACAACAATGAATAGGATGAAATAGTATTAACAATGGTGGAAGAATTAAATTTAATTCTAAAAATTGCAATAAAACCTAATGCACTCGAAACTGATGATTTCGGATAGCTTAAACAGAAATTTACACTTTTCAAACACCCAAAAAACCGGACTATCAATCTTGAGAATCTTTATGACGTGCAATGCACAGTCAAACCTACTTCAATGCCGATCTAATTGGAAGAAAAGTCTCTTATTGCTTTGGTGTTTCTTAAATATCATTATATTTAGGGCTCGTATTCTCGGGAATCCGGGTATCGGGTACCCGGGTATTTACCGAAATTTTTAACTACCCAATACCCGGGTAGTTGCTTCGAGTATCGCGAAAAAAATCATAAGTACCCTGCAAACTTCCCGTTATTATCTTCAATATACATATCTGAACCCTCTAAATCAGCCGTTAGAAAAAATATTTTTTCAAAGCACGTAGACACGCGCAAAAATGTATAACTTATTCTAGATTGCCAGACACGGTGGGACACACTTATTTCGATAATCAATCAATTTCTAAAATTAAAATATTGTATTACTGGCGCACTCGGTGATTAGCCGAAAAAATTATCGACAAGAAGTATCTAGAAATATTAAGGGAAACCTCAGCCTTGAACCACTTATGCTAGCGCTACAAGAACTAAGCAAAGAAACGCGGCATTAATAACAGCTCAAAACACTTCATTTCAGCATTTAAAATGCTAAAGAAGATTTTTCCTCAAGAACTGTTTGTAAATTTGAAAAGCAAAGTTGATGGACTAAAACAACACAAACAATGGCCGAGCAAGGAAATAAGCGGATTTAAATTTTGGATAATTTATTTACACGAAGCACTACTGAGTTACTGACTATAAACAATTTTTTATTTACATCAACGACCTGTGAGTTGGTGTTTGCAGTAGCGGGAAATATACTTTCAAAATTTTTTTTTTTTTAAATATTTTATTAATTTAAAATAATAGTGAATTATAACAATTGAATTAACTAACCTTTATTGAACATAATATACATATACATAACATATTTAGATAAGTTAAATTGTTTGAATTATACTCATTTTACCTGTTTTCACTAAAACAAGTGTTAAAACATGTTTACCTTTTTTTTTCGGGTAACCCGGGTACTCGGGTATTTGGTTAAATAACTACCCGTTACCCGGGTACTTAATGTTCGGGTATTTTACGAGCCCTAATTATATTAGAGCTAGTAAGATAAAATTGTAAAATTAATATTTAATTCCTTTAAAAAATTTGAAATTTTGAAAGATCATAATGAATTGACCTTACGTGATAAATAATAAACGAATTGTGATAAATACTCGAAAATTTGATTGTTTTAAATATTTTTGATATTGGGTTTTCAAAATATTGGACCCGGATTCGTCGGGTTTTAAAAACCCGGGTTTTCAGAAAACCTAGCTCTAAGTGCCTGGGACCACAGAATTTCATAAATTTGATTTATTTTCTGTTAGAGTTGATCATGACCTACTCAAAATAAGTTTCCGTTAGAATGGCCGGCGTTTAAAAACACCAGGGGTGACATGTTGTACCATCACTTTCGATTCGTATTCGATGATATTTTGTCTCTTGTAACAGGGATAAAATTCTGCTCTATTTCGCTTTTTCAATTATGAATTTGCTAAAGATATCTCAGCGTGCTGGAATAAAACAGCATTCTATTTCTACTTTCATGCATCACTCTTTATCACAAAAATTTTTGTTTGCGATATTTTATCGTTGTGAAGAAAAGATAAAGTATACAATAGGCTGAATTCGCAATAGAAAAATCATAATGATAAAAGGAAATAGAGTACTATTTTGTTCTTGTTACAAGAGACAAAATACTATCGAAAACGAACCGAAAGTGATGGAACAACATGTCACCCCAGGAAAAATCCGGGAAACTCGTTATACGATAATTCTCTTGTGTTATATTTTTAACACACATTTTACATAGAACAGTCGAATCGATGCCTCCTAGATTTACTTTGAAGTATATTGGTTGTGATATTATATAAACTCATTCATAAATACACAACAAGTATGTTTGCAAATAATTTGCTTATCCTATGCCTTTCTCGTTCTTTCTCGTATAATGTATGTATGTACACAAAGATTACAAATCGCCAAAACCAATATAATATTTTCGGTTTTTGTGCTATTTGGACATTGGCGGTTATTATAAACTTATAGTAAAATAAATAGTAATCCTAATTGAAAAACCAAAAAAGCCTTCAGCCACTACTCGTACGTGCGACAGAAGTAAACTTTTAAGATTTAAATGTGTGCTAAATTTTAAAAGGATCGTGCAATGAGGCTTCATAAATTAAGATTAAATTTAATTATTTTATTAAATATAAAATGTATTTCGAGATTATGAAATGAATACGTAAGTATAACATTCTTATTTGAATTGAATCAGTTTCACTCGTTTCTTATTTAAATCAAATACGAACTCTATACATTCGAATTTATACAAGCTGGATACAAGCAGGATGATAGCAGAGGTCATTTCCAACCAAAATAGCCAAATGAAGTTTTATCAAATTGTTGATGGTTCAAAAGTTATTCCACTTTTAGTATTTTTTGGTGAAATCGCATGAGCAGCCACTAAAAAATTAATTTAAAAAAAAACAACAGTTCTTTTGTTTATCTTTCTTTTTTAATACGATCTTGAAGTGTTCCTTTCCAATAAAGTCATTTTTATAAACTATATTATCTTCTGTCATATTAAAACAATGGTTTCGTGAAGTCTTTTTGTTTCCCAACAATTTTTGTTGATTTTTAAGTGACTCTGGCGGAAAAACAATGTACTATGGAAAGTTGACCAACTATCAGAAACATTTGTGACATTAATGCAGATTCTAAACTGGTATCATGCGAACGAATATTCAAAACCGAATGGTTTTTATCAATTGTTTAACAAGGTAAGTCCACAAACAAGGTAACCACTACTAACAACAACTGTAAAGTGTGCACCAAAACCAACAAAATTGTATAGTATTTCGATACATCGATGTATCGATGATTTACTCCGATGTTTTTTCTACATCGATATTCGACAGTTCGATGTAAGTTCGCTTCGATGTTGCATCCCTAATTGCAGCATCATGCAACATCATGCAATGCAAATTTCGTTGCACGATGCAACATCATGCAACATGTTGCACCACCATGCAACATCACGCAACATCATGCAACATCATGCAACATCATGCAACATCACGCAACATCACGCAACATCACGCAACATCATGCAACATCATGCAACATCATGCAACATCATGCAACATCATGCAACATCATGCAACATCATGCAACATCATGCAACATGTTGCAACATGTTGCGTGATGTTGCATGATGTTGCGTGATGTTGCGTGATGTTGCATGATGTTGCATGATGTTGCATGATGTTGCATGATGTTGCGTGATGTTGCATGATGTTGCATCGTGCAACGAAATTTGCATTGCATGATGTTGCATACGAAATTTGCATTGCATGATGTTGCATGATGCTGCAATGATTTTTTTTTTTTTTTTTTATTTTTTTATTTATTTTCTTTTTTAGTTTTTTTTTTTTAATTTTTTTTTTGTAATTTTTTTTTTTTATTTTTTTTGAAATGTGGTACAAAAAAAAAAACTAAAAAAAAAAAAATAAAAAAAAAATTTAAAAAAAAAGCTAAAAAAAAAAATTCATTGCAGCATCATGCAATGCAAATTTCGTTGCACGATGCAACATCATGCAACATGTTGCAACATCATGCAACATCATGCAACATGTTGCAACATCATGCAACATCACGCAACATCACGCAACATCATGCAACATCATGCAACATCACGCAACATCATGCAACATCATGCAACATCATGCAACATCAGGCAACATCATGCAACATGTTGCATGATGTTGCATGATGTTGCGTGATGTTGCATGATGTTGCATGATGTTGCATGATGTTGCGTGATGTTGCATGATGTTGCATGATGTTGCGTGATGTTGCGTGATGTTGCATGATGTTGCAACATGTTGCATGATGTTGCATGATGTTGCAACATGTTGCATGATGTTGCATGATGCTGCAATGAATTTTTTTTTTAATTTTTTTTTTAGTTTTTTTTTTAATTTTTTTTTTTTTTTTTTTTTTTTTTTAAATGTGATACAAAAAAAAAACTAAAAAAAAAAAATTTAAAAAAAATAAAAAAAAAAAATAAAAAAAAAATATAAATAAATTAAAAAAAAAAAAAAAAATTCATTGCAGCATCATGCAACATCATGCAACATCACGCAACATCACGCAACATCATGCAACATCATGTTGCATCATGCGAAATTTCCATTGCATGATGCTGCAATGAATTTTATTTTTTATTTTTTAAAATTAAAAAAAAAATAAAAAATAAAAAAAAAAAATGGAAAAAAAATGAAAAAAAAAATGAAAAAAAAATGAAAAAAAAAAACAAAAATAAAAAAATTTTAATTTTTTTTTTATTTTGTTTTTTGAATTGTGGTACAATGTAGTTATCAGTCAGTTGTCATCATGCAACAAATGCATGATGCTGCATGCAACATCATGCTGCATCATGCAACATCATGCTGCATCATGCAACATCATGCTGTATCATGCAACATCATGCAACGAAATTTGCATTGCATGATGTTGCATGATGCTGCAATTAGGGATGCAACATCGAAGCGAACTTACATCGAACTGTCGAATATCGATGTAGAAAAAACATCGGAGTAAATCATCGATACATCGATGTATCGAAATACTATACAATTTTGTTGGTTTTGGTGCACACTTTACAGTTGTTGTTAGTAGTGGTTACCTTGTTTGTGGACTTACCTTGTTAAACAATTGATAAAAACCATTCGGTTTTGAATATTCGTTCGCATGATACCAGTTTAGAATCTGCATTAATGTCACAAATGTTTCTGATAGTTGGTCAACTTTCCATAGTACATTGTTTTTCCGCCAGAGTCACTTAAAAATCAACAAAAATTGTTGGGAAACAAAAAGACTTCACGAAACCATTGTTTTAATATGACAGAAGATAATATAGTTTATAAAAATGACTTTATTGGAAAGGCACACTTCAAGATCGTATTAAAAAAGAAAGATAAACAAAAGAACTGTTGTTTTTTTTTAAATTAATTTTTTAGTGGCTGCTCATGCGATTTCACCAAAAAATACTAAAAGTGGAATAACTTTTGAACCATCAACAATTTGATAAAACTTCATTTGGCTATTTTGGTTGGAAATGACCTCTGCTATCATCCTGCTTGTATCCAGCTTGTATAAATTCGAATGTATAGAGTTCGTATTTGATTTAAATAAGAAACGAGTGAAACTGATTCAATTCAAATAAGATTGTTATACTTACGTATTCATTTCATAATCTCGAAATACATTTTATATTTAATAAAATAATTAAATTTAATCTTAATTTATGAAGCCTCATTGCACGATCCTTTTAAAATTTAGCACACATTTAAATCTTAAAAGTTTACTTCTGTCGCACGTACGAGTAGTGGCTGAAGGCTTTTTTGGTTTTTCAATTAGGATTACTATTTATTTTACTATAAGTTTATAATAACCGCCAATGTCTAAATAGCACAAAAACCGAAAATATTATATTGGTTTTGGCGATTTGTAATCTTTGTGTACATACATACATTATACGAGAAAGAACGAGAAAGGCATAGGATAAGCAAATTATTTGCAAACATACCTGTTGTGTATTTAAGAATGAGTTTATATAATATTTATCACAACCAATATACTTCAAAGTAAATCTAGGAGGCATCGATTCGACTGTTCTATGTAAAATGTGTGTTGATTTATTTTCGTCACACGATTTGTTTTCCGAATATAAAATTTATTATGTTACATTTACACGACCATCACAGAATTTTGTTTCAATATTCTTTTCTTTTTTTCGAATCATACCCTGCCTAAAAAGTTTAATTTCACAAATATAACACAAGACAATTATATAACACAAGAGAATTATCGTATAACGAGTTTCCCGGATTTTTCCTGGGGTGACATGTTGTTCCATCACTTTCGATTCGTTTTCGATAGTATTTTGTCTCTTGTAACAAGAACAAAATAGTACTCTATTTCCTTTTATCATTATGATTTTTCTATTGCGATCTCAGCCTATTGTATACTTTATCTTTTCTTCACAACGATAAAATATCGCAAACAAAAATTTTTGTGATAAAGAGTGATGCATGAAAGTAGAAATATAATGCTGTTTTCTTCCAGCACGCTGAGATATCTTTAGAAAATTCATAATTGAAAAAGCGAAATAGAGCAGAATTTTATTCCTGTTACAAGAGACAAAACATCATCGAATACGAATCGAAAGTGATGGTACAACATGTCACCCCTGGTGTTTTTAAACGCCGGCCATTCTAACGGAAACTTATTTTGAGTAGGTCATGATCAACTCTAACAGAAAATAAATCAAATTTAAAAAATTCTGTGTACCCAGGCACTTAGAGCTAGGGTTTCTGAAAACCCGGGTTTTTAAAACCCGACGAATCCGGGTCCAATATTTTGAAAACCCAATATCAAAAATATTTAAAACAATCAAATTTTCGAGTATTTATCACAATTCGTTTATTATTTATCACGTAAGGTCAATTCATATGATCTTTCAAAATTTCAAATTTTTTAAAGGAATTAAATATTAATTTTACAATTTTATCTTACTAGCTCTAATATAATTAGGGCTCGTAAAATACCCGAACTTTAAGTACCCGGGTAACGGGTAGTTATTTAACCAAATACCCGAGTACCCGGGTTACCCGAAAAAAAAATAGGTAAACATGTTTTAACACTTGTTTTAGTGAAAACAGGTAAAATGAGTATAATTCAAACAATTTAACTTATCTAAATATGTTATGTATATGTATATTATGTTCAATAAAGGTTAGTTAATTCAATTGTTATAATTCACTATTATTTTAAATTAATAAAATATTTAAAAAAAAAAAAATTTTGAAAGTATATTTCCCGCTACTACAAACACCAACTCACAGGTCGTTGATGTAAATAAAAAATTGTTTATAGTCAGTAACTCAGTAGTGCTTCGTGTAAATAAATTATCCAAAATTTAAATCCGCTTATTTCCTTGCTCGGCCATTGTTTGTGTTGTTTTAGTCCATCAACTTTGCTTTTCAAATTTACAAACAGTTCTTGAGGAAAAATCTTCTTTAGCATTTTAAATGCTGAAATGAACAGTGTTTTGAGCTGTTATTAATGCCGCGTTTCTTTGCTTAGTTCTTGTAGCGCTAGCATAAGTGGTTCAAGGCTGAGGTTTCCCTTAATATTTCTAGATACTTCTTGTCGATAATTTTTTCGGCTAATCACCGAGTGCGCCAGTAATACAATATTTTAATTTTAGAAATTGATTGATTATCGAAATAAGTGTGTCCCACCGTGTCTGGCAATCTAGAATAAGTTATACATTTTTGCGCGTGTCTACGTGCTTTGAAAAAATATTTTTTCTAACGGCTGATTTAGAGGGTTCAGATATGTATATTGAAGATAATAACGGGAAGTTTGCAGAGTACTTATGATTTTTTTCGCGATACTCGAAGCAACTACCCGGGTATTGGGTAGTTAAAAATTTCGGTAAATACCCGGGTACCCGATACCCGGATTCCCGAGAATACGAGCCCTAAATATAATGATATTTAAGAAACACCAAAGCAATAAGAGACTTTTCCCCCAATTAGATCGGCATTGAAGTAGGTTTGACTGTGCATTGCACGTCATAAAGATTCTCAAGATTGATAGTCCGGTTTTTTGTGTGTTTGAAAAGTGTAAATTTCTGTTTAAGCTATCCGAAATCATCAGTTTCGAGTGCATTAGGTTTTATTGCAATTTTTAGAATTAAATTCAATTCTTCCACCATTGTTAATACTATTTCATCCTCATCGATCAATATTGGCTCTTACAAATTATCCGTGGAATTGACTTCAGAGTCCGAATTTTGGAAAAGTCTATTAGGTGTGTAGCTAAACTTAAGTCTTGTTTTGAAGGAAAATTAGGTTATTTAAACGGCTTAACAATTGATCAAATTTGAATGCATTCTATCATTTAGCCATTACTTGATGTTTGGCAGCAATTCAGTCGAAATTGGATTTTTGCAATCCGCGAAATTTTTCTTCATGTAATTCAGTGTGATGCCAGCTGAATAGAGAGTTACAACTCTAATCGTTACGACTTAGGACTTCAACTGCCAATTTGGAACATGACTGAGCGAATCAGAAATGCGTGTGCTGAAATTCAACCAAACACACTTCTCAGTTGTGTACAATCATTGGAAATGCGTATTAATAAGTGCATTGAAGTCGCAGGCCATCATTTTGAACACTTATTTTAAGCTAAAATTATTTTATTCACCTGCCATTTACATTAATAAATTGTTTTGATGACGAATTTCGAGTATTTCCAATGAAAACGTGATGTTTTTTATTTCAAACGTATTGCAGAATCGAATGCGTGTGTTCTAAGAAGAAGAAATTGAAAAAATTGAATTTCGTCGATTACAACGCCATCTATCATGAACCGAACAACAATCCGTATCTGCAATAAAAAATATGGCTTCCTATCTTAGTTTAAAAGTTACCCCCGCCCCACCTACAAAGCGGGGGTGGGGGACTATTTGTTTGCACTAATGTATTTCCCCCGCGGTATGATTAAATTTTGATTATGGACATTTTTTCTGTAGAGTGGCTATTTTTCGAGATATTTGATCGTCTCCGTTTAAAAGAAACACCCGGTATACCGGGTGATTTTTTTAACCTGATACACTCAAATATCTCGGAAAATAAGCACTCTACGAAAAAAATGGTAGAGATCAAAATTTAATTATTCCGCGGGGGAAATACATTAGTGTTAAAATTAGAACCCCCTCCCCCTCCTTGTAGGTGGGGCGGGGGGTAACTTTGAAACTAAGATAGGAACCCCTATTTTTTGTTGCAGATTCGGATTCTACGGCTAAAAATACGTAGGATTTGACTGAAACATTTTTTTCGATTCATGATAGATGGCGCTGTAATTGACGATATTCAATACAAATTTTTTGAATATAATTAGTAACCACGACCAAGGTAGAGTTCCGATTTAAACTTGCGAGGATTTAAATGAAAGCGAAAGATCATAGTCATGATATAGTAAGACCAAACATTTATAGAAGGCTGCTAATTAAACCATAAGCGATAAGGTTCCATGAGATTTTATCGACAAATCTGGACCACTTGCGAGATGTCAAAGAGAAGTAATAAAATCTTAATAAGGGCATTTAATTTTAATTAATTTACTATTGTTTTACTAATTATATTCAAAAAAAAATTATGGAATATCGTCAATTACAGCGCCATCTATCATGAATCGAAAAAAATGTTTCAGTTAAACCTACGTATTTTTAGCCATAGAATCTGCAATAAAAAATAGGGGTTCCTATCTTAGTTACAAAGTTACCCCCCGCCCCACCTACAAGGAGGAGGTGGGGGTACTAATTTTAACACTAATGTATTTCCCCCGAGGAATAATTAAATTTTGATCTCTACCATTTTTTTCGTAGAGTGCTTATTTTCCGAGATATTTGAGTGTATCAGGTTAAAAAAATTACCCGGAATATATATTCCATTTTTAGGCATCTCAACTCAAGCGAAGCGCTAGAGCGAGAAAGATGCCTTATATCCCCGCTATTGATGTCTGTTAACAAGTATTAAGTCGAAAAGTACTTATCCGATTATCATGAAACAAAGACAGACTTATAGACCTTGATCAGATAAGAAAAAAGTGGTATGGCTAAGATCTTTAGGTGATCGGATTCCAAAGTTATAGACGCTTAAATATTTCCTTCGCAATACATCCACGTAATAAACAAAAACAATAAAAGTACATAATAGAAATTATAGAATACATACTATGTTGATTCCGAAATCACCAGTTACACTGGTCAGCCGGTGATACTCGTCGAAGGAAGACGTGTTTTGTCTTTCTCCGCAAAACAAAATAAATAAATAAAATAAATTAATTTAAGTGAAGTTTAGTTATATTAATATATTTTTTTTGTTACAGGTAAACATAAATATAATATTTTTAGGGATGGAGTGTTATTTCTTTGTACTTTTACATAATAAAATATTTTTCGTGCTGTAAGGCTTTTTATTGATAAATTTAGTGAAGACACATATAATTTTTTTGAAAAGGTTTTTTTTCGGGATGTTATTTCGGGATGGAGTTCACATCGTGTTAGTAGGGACACATTTTTAAAAGACATTTTTTCGGGCTGAAGAGGCTTTTCGGGCTAACTTCACATACATTCCCACAATGGGCCTTTATGTTGCAAAAAAATTGTCCCAGCTTTTATTGGGTTGGGAAAAATGTTGTTCTTATTTTGATGCGTTCCTAAAGTAAAACCAGTTTTGTGATACTTGAAATTTTTATTATATTTTAGTTTATTAAGCCATATACATAATATGGCAACCATACATTTGTATGTGTTATTTTGTTTGACCATTTTTTGGAGTTTTTGAGAACAAATCTGAATCCCGTCTCTTTTCAAATTCAAAGCAATTGTTTTTGCAGGTCTCTATTGGACACAAGTTTATTCAATTAAGCGAGTTCTACAAAGACTGAAACAAACGGTAGTCAAAAATGTGTGGGGTATAGCCTTATGTCATCGTAGAAGGCGAACAGTTGCCTGTTATTGCCTATTTTGAAATAATTTTTGAAATAAGTCGAGATTTTAGAGGTAATTTTCAGATTATTCTCGAGATTGAACACGATACCAACACCAAGATTACTGAAGTAAATTCTGTTAGAGGAGAACTGTTAGAGATTATTTCGAGACTCTTCAAAATTTTAATAGCGTTGTGCATTGCATTATACAATATTATCGAAATTACAGGCAATTCAATAATACCGAGATTACTTAGACTCTTTTCGAGATATTTGAATAATAAAACGAACTCAAAATCAACTATAAGTATGACTGTAAGAAGTAGAAGGGATATATAATCAACTCTCAAGTGTCTATATGTCTGACAGTAACCGTGCAGTTTTAAGAAAACAGAAATTATATTTATTAATGCAACCCTTGGTGTGTAAACAACAGAGAAGCGATAACACTTAAACTTGTGAAAATATCAATATGAGAAGCTGTTTACATTGTGATTAGAAACAACTGTGAGTTAAATCGATATAAAATACAGCTGACCACCTTTTCTGAAACGAAAATTTTTATCTTGAACACACTGAAAGATTGTTATCATCGCGTTTATGGAAATTAAAATCAATACCAATAGTATTTGTGTGGCTGTTGTATTAATGATTTTGATTTATATTTTTTTTTTCGATTCAAGTTTTTTTTTAGTAGAATAAACATACAAACCAACTGGTTAAACGTAAACAAAATTTTTTTTTCTAATTTTACTTTTTATTTTTAAATTGAAAAATTGTAAATTGAAAGTACAATGCACCGTTGAATATTTTTTTATCTATCCAAACAATTTTTAATGATCATATTTTTTTTCTAAATATATTTTTCACGATTTGATTGTTATCTATTTTGGGTTTTGACTATGTTTATAATTAATATTAAAAAAATAGACGGAAAATTTAAAAAAAAAATCTCCACCGATAGTTACATAAAATAAGCTTCTCGTGTATATTATAAGAATGGTGTATTGTATATGTTAAGAAGGTCAAAAGGTTTGATAAAATCGCATATTTGAAATATGGACGTAGCACGCATGTAAAATTAGTTATAGGTTTATGGATACAAAATTTTTTTAAATAAATTGTTCGATATTATCACATATAAAAGCCTCAAATACGTATCCACGTAGAATAGTGCATAGTTGTAGATCAAAACGATTTCGTATTATGGATGTTACACATTTGATTACTTGAGGTTAATAAATTGCCTACGTCGACAAATAGTTTCTTACTTAATATGATGTTAATGCAATGATACAAGAAGGCCAAAGTACTACTTGTATGGATGACTAGCTGAAGCACCCGGCGTTGTCCGAGACATTTCTATAGAACTTCAAATTAATTGTAATATTTTTGATTAATAATTGAGCATTGACTTCTCAAATTCAAGTATATTATCATATTAATTTCATTTAACCATTTATCTAAACTCGTTTCCATCAAATTCTATGTAAAAAAAAAACAAAAATGTTGAAAAAAAAAATTGTACCTAGACCCCTCTGAAAATAGTCAACGCTTTTTTTACACGGTATTTCATTTAAAACTTTTTACTGATTATTTGAAATACGGTTTTACGTACAAGAATCATCCGAAATAAGGTTTTATCAAATGATCCGTAAAAAAAATCCGTGTAAAAAGTGTTAGGTGTACTATGATACTATGCTAATAAATAAAGCAATGTATGCAAAATATTGCAAATCAAATTTTTTTCTGTTTTTATTGAACTTACGTTTGTATACCATTCAAAATGAGGTAAATTGAAACCCCCCTAGACCCACCAATGACCGACCTCTCGGGTCTGTATATCCAGTTAATTTATTATATAAACTCAATCTCGTGAATAAAAAAAAACTGTTTCGGGTACCTATATCTAGGGCTGGACCCCTTCAAATCTAGCATCTAATGAGACCGTTCGGCAAAGTTTGAATTTTATTGGATATCGGTATGGAAATGTATAAAGAGCATATATTGTATATAGATACATATATACATTTTCAATTTTTGTTAGTTTCGTAATATGATTCATAGTTGAAATTTTGTTAAAAAACCTAAGCGAAGCTTAGATGTGCTTGATTTGTATTACTCTAGTACTGAATACACTTTATATATACTAAATTTATATTCACCACAGTACAGGTGCGACAGCGCTCATTTGCTTCACCGCTGAGGCCGAATACGTCAGGACTTTTTAGCTCCTATCGTATCGTAATTGACAAAACTAATCCTAAGCCCCTAATCGCTGCCATTTTGATCTGAATTTTATATCCCCACGAAAACAGAATGTAAAGTGAAGGGACTCTTTGTAGTGGTTTTGGATTCAATTGAAACGTGATTCATATTCCAATTGTGGGAAAATGAAAACTGAGAGCATAAGAGAGAGAGGGAACGAGAGCAAAAATACCTTAGCAAAAATACCCAAAAGAGAGCTATGAAGATTTTCAAGACGCCATCCTCAAATTGTATCTTCACGCACATAATTCTATTTTCAATCCAGAAATTTTTCATTTACTAATCAGAAAAAAGGGTCCCGGGCTCCAATTAAATTTGGGTCGTTAATTATTAGTATCAGTCAACAGTCTCCAGAATGTAGATATCCTAATTATTCGGATAGTTGTAATCCGATGTCCTGCGGCAATGATTTTCCTGATGTGTTTGCTATCAATAATCCACGCTTCCTAAATTCAGAAAATATTGGGATTATCCAGGCCCTGATCATTCGTATACATTATATAAACAGTCTCGGAAATATTTTATTTTGGGTGCGGTGCTGCGTACAAGTATTCTCGCCGGATTGCAATACTTATTAACGACTCTGTTCGGGAAACTCAAGACGAAAGGATGGAAACATTTGAGAACCTTACCTTTACATCACCTGCTCCGAACCTGCTCGGAAAAATGTGATTCTGAACCCAATAGGGATCTATGAAACTTTACTTCGTCGACCACGTCCCCAACAACTAGATTAAACACTAATCCAAACATCAAATCGAGGATGTTGCCGTCTTATTCTACAATAATTTTAAACAATTATCTGACTAATTCCGTCATTCGTTTGTAAAAATCACGACTTAGGTTAGACTTGGTAATTAGTAACACAAGTAACATACGTTTCGTCAATCAAATTTCGATTGGGTTGGATCATGATATTATGTTGTTTTAGGTTTATGACATTCCTGAGAATTCTACGCCTATTATTGCTGAATTCAGAGATTACAGTAAGTGTAATGAGGTAGAACTTTGATGGACTGTGATCCAATGGCTTGGGATCCTTTAAAAAAACTCCAAATTAAAATCAAAAGCCACCTTGGATTAATAATGATATCAAGACACGCAATAGCGTTACAGGAATTTGCCTTTAAGCAGTGGAAAAAATATAACACGATTTTTTTTACAACGTATACAAAAGGGCTAGGAATTTAGTGACCAGAATGATTAGTAAGGCGAAATCAAATTAAAATATTTAAATGTAGCGTTTCAAATTGTAACAAGTAATGTACAAAACTTAGGGCTGAGTAACCAAAAAAACACCAAATATCATTTCCTTATCAGTAGATAATCTAAATAAATATTTTTTCCATATTATGAGTACTAGACTGTGCATCCTGATCAAATACTTTCGATGATGACTTCTCATTTAGTAATATTGATATAGAGGAGCTTAGACAAGCATTGTTCACTGTTAAATCAAACTTTGTTCGTCTTGACGATGCCCCTTTAAGGTTTATTAAAGTAATCTTCCCGCAGGCATTGCCCCTTATCTCTTGAATATTGTTAACACAATAATCACGTCTTCTAAATTTCCGGCGTGTTGGAAAATTACAAAAATAATTCCTGTCCTATAAACATATTACCGGTTTTATCAAAAGTTTTTGAACGGATATTACAGAGAAAAATTTCAATCTGCGTATAGGCTTCACCACAGCACTGAGTTTGCCATGTGGCATGTTTTCGATGGCATTAAAAGGGAAATGGATTTTAGCAAAGTATCTGTGCTTGTTTTACTGGAGTTTAATAAACCCTTTGACTGCCTAAATCATCATCGCCTTATCAAAAAACTTAAAGCAAATTTTAATTTTAATTTAACCTCGTGTCGGCTGATTTTATCGTACCTTACTTACCGGAAGATCGCAAGAGGTACACTAATGGTATAAATATTTCAAAGCGACTCAGTATAGGTAATGGGGTGCCACAAGGCTGTGTTCTGTTTACTGTATTTATCAATGATTTACCTAAAGTCAAACAATCACTTATACGCTGATGATGTACAAAATGAAAATAGAGTCCCTTATGTTAAAACCTTAAATAAAGATATTAGCTCTGTTCTGAAGTCGTCTAATCAAAATGGACTATCAATTTGAATGAAGACTCAGTCTATCACCATATAATAAACGTGGCTGCTTCCCCCAAATACAGTTGTAAATGGTATAAACATTGAGAATTCAGATACAGTATGAGATTTAGGTCTTTATATTGATCGGACTTTCTCGTGGGAAATGCATATTAATATGATACGCACTAAAGTATTTAATATTTTGCGTTTATTGTGGTCGTTAACTAAATTTGATTTTTCGAGCTAAAGTGACGGCTGGTTCGCTCTTATATTTTACCTCATATTACTTATTGTGGTGTGGAAAAAGACGCAACTCCGGAAAGTTGAGGACGTGTAGATAGTATTTCTGATTTTCTTGATTATCATGTTTCTTTATTTATTTTTAATGTGCTAAATTCTAGAGTACAACTGCGATCTTCCAGACAGAATAATTTAAGCATTTACCTATTTGTCCGGGGAGTCCATATTGTGTAACATGCTACCATCTGATTTGAAAAATGCTGCGTCGTCGAATAGTTTTAAAATGAAATATTATCAGACTTATAATATTGTACGCTAAAAATTATCTTTTGTGAATGGACCTGCATTCTTTTATTCGAGTTTTAGGATATGGCTGTCTATTTGTTAATTTGTAGCTGTTTTAATTTATATTGTATAATTTTGTTTGCATTTCTATTTAATAAAGGCTAGAGGGAAGGGTAATTTGTGATTGTTTCTGTTTTTGTAATTATAGCCCAAAATTTGTATCTATACGCACTAATAACATATAATTGTAAAATTTATAATAAACTTAAATATGTTAATTTAGATTAAATAAATAAATAAATAAAATATTTTTTGAGAAATATTTAAAATTAAACCTTAAGATAAAAAGTAAACGTTTAATTTAAGTGAAAATGATATACAATCCAGAACTATCACCAAAAATGTGTCCAGCTTGCCTCTACGAATTAAGTATCTTGCGGACGATATGGTACTGTACTATAGTACTATATAATCCAAACAAAACCGTTTTCTGAACCTTTCACTTTCATTATGTATTAACCCAGACGATTTATGACAATGTGACGTTTCGACACACGGAAATCAGAAGTTTTTGATCGATAAGGCACTATACCTATATACTCTCGTACTCATAGATAATGTGATACATAGTTGAACATTTTTAGAAAGTCATGCATTAAGTGAAATCAAGAACTGTTGTACTTTATAATCAAAGTTTATATTTGTTTTTGATAATATTTAACTGGCAAAACTTTCACTAATCACATAAAGGTATATGTGACAAACGTGTCTCTAATGTCTTTGTTTTTGATAGCCCACATTTTGTTAAACAAATTGAAATCCTTTATTTTCTTTTTTTTTATTTTAGGTACATACATAAAGATGAAGATCCCACCTGTATACATAAAAAAAAAGTAAATTTATTTGTCTGAAAGTGTTTTGTCTTTAAAGTGGTGTTATAATATTAAACCATAAACAACATAAAGTGATGTGTTTTTTGTTGTTGTTGTTGTTGTAATGATTATTTTACGAAATGTAAATAATGTACTTCATAATAAAAGAAATATTATCATAAAATTATCATAAGTTTTCGAAATGAACATAAATTATGTGTAGGTGGTTATTATTATTTTTATTACTATTATTAAAAAAAATAAAAATATTTTTTTGTCGTCTTATTTACATTGTGTCTTATATACAAAAACGACACACATACATACTTATATACAATCCATTGTATATCTTATGAACCAAAAATATAAAAAATAATTATGAATAAAATTTAAATAAAATTTAAATTAATTTTTATTTATTGATGTTGTTGTGTCGTGTTATAATAGAAAGATGCCAGTTTTCTACGCGGTCATATGCAAATTAGATTAGTTTACGTACGTTATATGTCTATCGATCTCCTAATGTTGTGCTATATCTAGACAGATTTTGGTTAATTGGTTGGATATACAACAATGTATTATGATAATTTGTTGATTAATTTAAAATTTTGTTATTTGTATTGCCTTGATTTTATAATACATAGTTAAGTTGGACCACCTCCATCCAGTAAAAAAGAAACCTAATTAGCAAGTGATTAACTTAATAACAAAAATTAAGTCGATTGTCTAAAGAGTAAAATTTATTTGTAATTCCTGCATTAAATACTCTCGATATTATTTCGTAAAACTGAATTGCACTTGAATTTGATATTTACGTGATACTATTAAAAATTAAAGTTTTTATACTTAGAGTGTCGTTAGATCGAAGAAAAAGCCTATATAAGCAGCACTCCTTAAGAGGGAGACGGTACACTGAAAAAAAAAAATTGTGTGCCAGAAACGATTTTCTGCATAACTTCAACGAAATTTCCATTAATATTGATCCGACGATTTCTTCGTTATGATAACAGCAATTATTTAGTAAAACATTAAAAATTTAATTTACGAAATATTTGTTAAAATTAAAACAAATTAATTAAAGTATTATTACTCCATCAACAGAATATTTGTGTCTCTAATAAAATTTTAATAAAATTTAATACTGATGGAAAACACTTCGTTGTAATAATAACAAATATTAATTAAAATTATTCGTTAATCAGATTAAATCTTAAATAATTAGAAATTTAAAGAACTTTCTTTATTGTAGCAAACATTAATCAATGCTCAAGAAGTAGAATAATGAAATAGTACTATTAATAACAAACTAAGAGTTACTATCAGAAATGATGCTGAATGAACTTTTGTTAATAATATTAAAATCAAAATGTAGAATAACGAAGCAGCGTTACTATTAACGAACTAATAATCACTCACAGAAATGGTCCTGAACAAATATTCGTTAATAATATTAAATTCATAATCAATCCCCAAAAGATAGAATAATGAAATACCTATGTAGTAAACACGAATCACTGATAATTCAGTATACTGAATTATTAGTGGTTTGTGTTTACTACCTATTTCATTATTCTATCTGTTGGTGATTTTGATTATGAATTTAATATTATTGAATTATTTAATATTTTTATATAAGGAAAATGGTGTTGAAGGAATAAATTAAAATATATTGTATAAAATTCATTGTTTTTTTATCATTCAACAAAAAAAACATATTTAATTAAAATTAAAATTAAATATAATTATGTGTATATGCTATGTACACACAGAAAAATGATCCCGTAATATAGAATAAAATTGACGTGATTTCCCTATGGTTTTCATCCAAGAGGACTAGTTCGTTAAAACTACGTGAAAGATCACGTTAAAGTAAAACGTCAATTATTTAATAGGAAAACCAATGAATTTAACGTGAAATTTAGTATTCACTGTTTAGGTGAGTTCACGTTATTTTATAAAGTGAAAACAAGATGTTTCCTTCTTAATTTACTAGATCGACTCGTTGAATTTTTATTTGAAATCCATTTAATTTGACGTGGGAATTATTAAATAATCAATAAGATGCTAAGTATTTTTAAAGTGAATTTTCTTTATTTATTATTTTTAATTATAAAAAAAAATTTATTTGTGTTTTACATTTCAAATTTAACATAACTTAATATAACTAATCAATATTATTATGTACATATTTAGTATCGTAAATAATATTAAATTAAAAAATTAAATTAAACAAATTCAAGAACTATTGCATATTATTAATTTATCTGCATTAATTTAATTTTTTTATATAATATTGTAAACTACATTTTATCAAAATATCTTTTTAATCTAATCACTTTCTGGCCATTTATTAATTTATAGATATGTATTGGTGGGCCATCAAACTCTAATATATTATATAAAAAAAAATTCAATGATTTATCTTCTTCAACAATGAAGGACTGATAATGTTCTGAAAATCGTGTAGCTCTCCACGACGTGCAGACAACATAGCACTGATCATTTTTGAAAAATATATCTAAAATTTCTAGCACTCGAGGTGTATTATTCGTTTCCGATGTTATAGTAATTATGTACCCTTTTTTGTACACTACTCCCCTAAAAGTTATAATATCTGTATATTTAAGAATAAAATCTGTAATTTTGGAAATTATTTCTAATGACGAGAAATATACTTTTAACCTAATATCAATTTTTGGAAAGATTTATTCTTAGGTAATATTACTTGCGGTTGGAAAAATGAGTTCATTGAAACATTATGGGAAAAGCGCAAAGCGGCTTTAATTGCTAATGTCAGGGGAACATGAACTCTAGAGTTAATAGCAGAAGCATATTTTTAATGTAATTGGTTCTCCGATTCGTATCTGAAGCACCATAAATATTTTAAGGGGCCTAGATATCTTATGACCGTCGGATAATGCAGACTTAGATGGAATTTCGGTTTCAATTTTTCATTGAATAAATGATTATAAAATCGATGATGACTTTCTATTAGGTTTTTGAGCTCTATCAACAGTTTATCATTGTATACTGGTAATAATAGTAAATCTAAAATCTTGATTATGTTTATTAAATATTTATAAACATTATCGTTCGGAATAACTAAATCCCCAAAAATAATAATAAGTATAAAGTGAAACAAGCATTTCATCTGTCTCGCATTAATTCTTAAATTTGCGCTATCTATGTGATGTTTCTCGATTGGCATACTAATGTTTCCTATTTCCGTTTCTCCATATTCAAACATTTGTTTTCGATAATTAAATGTTTCAAGCGTAAAATATTTTTTTTCATAAATAAAGCAATTCAAAATATTTGATAATGCATATTTACATATCCCGAGGTACCAATCATGCATTAAATCACAAGCAATATTTGATGTAACGTGGAAATCCTCTAATTGGTTAAATATTGAATTCTCTTTTATCCCAGTTATTTTTGAATTATTCGTTAACAAATCTTGGTAATAGTTTGTCTTGTTGCGTAAAAATTCGGAATGTTCAACAATGTCATGCTCAGCGTCAAAAATGACTTATAACCCAAAACTGTATTCAGAGCCAAGTTGTCACCTACTATTTGACCTAACTTAAATTTTAGGTTGTAAGTTTCTCCTGAAACTTTTATAATTATTTCTGTTGCTTCTAACTCCTTTATAACATCTAATAAAAGCTTAAATGACATACTAATACCAAATTCCTTACAATCACTGGTTTTTATAAAAGCGGCTACAAAAATATTACTTAATATTGACTGCTGATATTGAGGAATGACTGGAAACGAATAATATATCCCGCAAACTGAATGTCTCCCAGATTTAGACCCTAGTGGATCATCGATCCCAAAGTCATCAAGATATATGAAAAATGGAATTGTTATACATTGCTTGGATAACGAAAGATTTTTCCAGAAATTACCATTGATAAAATTGTTCATATTTCCAGAATTTTCTAAAACTTCAATAGTTTTTAATGTTTCTGTAAGTATGTTGCTTGTCTCAAAATATCTTGTTATTTGAAATTTGATGTCTAACAAGCAACCTTCTATTTTATTTTGAGTAATAATAGGTACACCCTTTACTATGACTTCAGATAAATTACTACTAATTACATAAATATTTTTGGTGTTTTGTATAGTAATTCATTTTCAAGTTTTTTTAACAACTTATATTCTGTATCAATTTCCAAAAATGGTTCTGCAATATATTTGAGTACTTCATTAAAGTTTGATTGAGTTTTGTTACAGCTATCATTAACATATAAAGAAAGTAATTCCACTAACGGTTTTGTAATTAATTCGGTAACCGAACCTTGAATGTCTAAGACATCTTTGCGGCTAAATCCAACACGATTATGGAGTTTTAAAGGAAAATTTAAAATTGAATTTTTTACTCCTACTAAATTGATATCATTTTTGTCTAGCTTATCTTTCAAATTTGGTTTAATTATTTCAGTTGGTTTCGATAGTTCATTTCTAATAATTAAATTCGTACTCTCTGATAGTGTGTTATTAGTAGTAGATTTCAATACCGTGAATTTTTTTAAAATGATAAATAATTTCGTTAACAGTTGCAAACATAGATTCACATAAAAAACATCTTAAACTAGTTTGAGGCATTTTGGATTTGAGTAGTGTTAATATTTATTAATTTAGTTTTTTAATAAGTTTATTAAATTACTTCAGAAAATTTTTCTGATTCGAAACTAAAAAAAAAGTTTTCCAAAAATGCCCAAACTAGTTTACTTACATTAGAAAATTGCAATTGAAATACATACACCATTTTTATAACTACATCAACACATTTCCTGAAAGACCCCATTTTATATTTCAATCCATCAACATATACGTAGAAGTGTTCTAACTTTCCTAGAGTTTCTCCAACCACAACAATTTTTGGTTGAGTTTTATTTTTAA
Source organism: Tipula helvola (assembly GCA_963556165.1). NCBI lineage: Eukaryota > Metazoa > Arthropoda > Insecta > Diptera > Tipulidae > Tipula > Tipula helvola. Next base: position 103,398,584 of record OY744481.1, read on the forward strand.
GCTGTTTGTTGTTTTCATTCATTTCTTGAATTTTTAATTGAATATTGTTGAATGATGTAACGTGTAAAACGAAATCATTTTGTGCCTCAAGAATAGTTGGTTTGTATTTTTTGTTGAACCTCCGAGGTTGTAGAATTGCGTGTAACAACATACAAATAATGCAATCCTTTGAATCTGAAATGTATTACATAAATATTTTCACAATTTATTTAGTTTAAATAAATATCAAAGTGATGTAATGACAATAAATTTATGACAAATGCAAAGGCAACACTATCATACTATGGAAATTGGATTTGTACACACATAGGCAAACACACAAACAAAAACAGGAACAACTTTAGTATTTGTCAGTCACCCTATACACCTTTTGGAAAAGGAGCCCAAAGTTTAGCCCAAACTAAAGTTTAGCCCAAAAACACAAAGAAAACCCACCCTCACACTCACATACACACATACACGCACACACACACACACACACACACACACACACACACACACACACACACACACACACACACACACACACACACACACACACACACACACACACACACACACACACACATCCACATACACACACACACAAATACACATCCACATACACACATACAAATACTCATCCGCATACGCATACGCATACACGAACACAAAGACAAAGCATACACATATGTATATATCACATGTCGTACGCGGAAACTTAATCCTAAAGAAAAGTGTAGAATTTTTTCTTACTTTGATCCGTTTCCTCAGTTATGATTTTCAGTAAATTCAGGGATGCTTTATCTTTAATTTCGTTTGCAAATATAGGCAGAATTTTCATCGAGAATGCATCAAAATTAGATAAAAGCATTTTTGATTTATTGGGAAATAAAAAATCGAAGTCTATTTCTATCTGTAAGTAAATAATTCAAATAAGTTTTTATAATGTGATTCCATCTCATGATTTTACCAGTTAGTATCCAGTCTCATCATTTATTCTTGGCCAGGATAATAGCAGTTCTTGAAAACTAATCGAATTTTCAATATTTTGAAAGGCAGATAATCTTAATGAGGCTGTTTTTTTCCAGTTTTCACAAACTGCGTCCCATTGTGAAATATTACTATAGAGCCATATCTTTATATCTTCTTGGTCATCTACAAATATGTACACTTTTGTAAATAATAAATAAATTATTTTACATTTGGGGCATTACTTACCATTATTTGAAGTAAAGCATGAACTTCTTGTATTTGTTGAATTTGTTGCAGAGTTTTTTATGTTGCCAGTTAAGCAGAAACCACTTATGTTACTCCATTTCGATGATAATTTTCCAGTTGGATTTTTTTTTCCAGGTTGCCGTGGCAAAAAGTACGTTGTCTTAGAGAATTGAACATTAAAATAATTTTTAATACCGAAAATATGCAATACATATATGTACATTAGACAATTCAATTCTTACCGATTTTTCATTGGGGAAATATTTTTCGATCGCAATAGCCCATTTCTCCATATCAGAACAAGACATTTTTTTATTATTTGTAGTATAATAATCTACTAAGCAATTAGTCAAAAGCTTTTGATGCTTATGATCCAGCTTTTTTTTTCGACATAGTGGGATATGATATTTTGGCCGTTGATACTACTTTGTAAAATTATTTTTATGTCGTCGCTGGTTGGTTCGTTCAATGGCATAGGCAGTATTCCAACTGATGATAACGTACTCTGCGGATATTGACGATCACTACACACAGCGCTGCTAATGTTTTCAAGCCAATTCAAAATTTTTTGCACTGGTTCACTTGATGGGTCATTCAATGAATTTACTGGAATGTTCTACAATATCAAAACGATGTAAGTATTAATGCTAAATATTACCAATGTGTTATATTTTATAATCTAATATTTTACTTACTCGTTCTTCTTTTAATTCCCCTAATTTTTGTTTGATTATGGACCGTTGCCCAAAAAAACTTTTGTCCAATTTATTAAATATTTCGTTAATATCCTCATTCGACATAGATTCTATACACGCTATAGAATTATAACCATATTCTTTTAAAACAGCACAAGTTTCATCTTTTAAACCCCATGACTTAAAAATTGTCTGGGCTTCATTAATTTCATTAGAATCAAAATGAACTGATGCCACTAAACAAAAATTTCCTTCTAAAATTTCTACCTCATTATCCTCAACAATTGTAATTCTATCACCACTATATTCACTTACACTTTCCATTTCTAAATTGATGTCCGAATTTTCCATTTTAAAGAAAGTTTAAGCACAAAAATAAGTGCAATATAAACTATTGCATCAGAACAAAAGAAATGAGGTTATCGTTCGATCGATATAACAGAAATTATCATACAATTATATTTCACTCTTTTTGTCATGAAAGAGACAAACCAGAGTTTGACTATATATCACGTGAAATTTACGAGTTTACTTGTAAATGTTGATATTTCTTCTCTGCGGATCCTAAATATTTTCTATCTTTAGAGAAGCATCTCTATTTTCCACTCTGTCAATTTTACGTGAATTATCACTTTCAATTAAGAGGATAAAATATTAAAAATTAATAGGAATTCACATTATTTGCCGAATATTAATGTGAAATCTCTACATTCTGATTTACGTGACGATCTTTTTAAAATAACGTGAGTTTTTTTTCTGTGTGTATGTATGTACATATAATAAATAATAATAAAATTTATTCTCAATTAAAACTAACCAATTCAATAGGGATTAGAAACAAAAAGTAATTCAGCTTAACCTTAATTTTGGAACTATTGCCAAAAAAATTAATTAATAATTAAAAAAAGACAGTAACACAGGCTGCATATTAATCATTTAATTACAGCACACTATTTATTTAAAAATAACGAGGGAAAAAGAAGGAGGTTCACTTTTCGTGAAAAATAAACTAACAAACTAAATTTTTTCGAAAATATAATATTATATAAAACTTTAGTATTTTAATTTGTGAACTTATAAATAACTATTTTTGCTTTCACTTAGCAATTTTCTTAAAAATAAAATGACATACATAAATATAATTCTTGTAAAAGTTCAAATTAATTCTCAATTATTATCTCATAGTGTGTGTCTAAAACTTCCTTTTTTAAAAAGTACGGAATCCACTAGAAATTTCGCGGAGTTCGGTAAACAAAAAATACCTAGATTAGAACTTATGTAATTTTCCACAAGGAATACAATGGTGACCTTGGATGTGACCTTGAACCTCACTTTTAAGGTCATTTTGAGAGCAAGGTCATTTCTTAAAATGGAAATCCCAATTTTTGCAAATCATAAGCATTTAAAATATATTCTTTCAGGTGGCCTTGGTTGCTCATGGGAAATACATATTCGGACGTAAAATTTTGCTGTCTTTCCGAATCAGATGTCAAAAATTGGGGTTTCCATTTTACAAAAATGACCTTGAAGATGAGGTTCGAGGTACATCCAAGGGCAAATGTCAATTGAATTTCTTGTTGAAAATTACCTAAGATTTAATGAATGTAATTGTTTTTGACCGAACTGCGTGAGATATCTAGTGGTTTCCATACTTTTTCCTCACCCGGAATATATATTTTACACTTAGCCTATTAATTATTAAATTAAATTACATTTTCTATATAAAAACAACTAATATTAATTTTATCAGTCAGACATTTTTTAATTTAATTTTAGTCTTTTAAGAGCCAACAGATTCGGACTAAATTGGGTATTTCATATTAAAAATTTGATTTTATCTTAAATATGGAATCTAAACCGGAAACTATTGTTGGCCTGTTATACTTAATACTATCAAAAAAGCATTAGGAGCGAATTAATTGTCTCCTCGCTTAAATAAATTTTGTTGTTTTATGTATATTCAAATATTTGGTCACATGCTTGAACCGTAGGCACAAATATTATGAAAGTTTTTTGGAAATCTTCGATTTAATTTCTTTTCCATTTGAATTTATTTAATAACTTTTATTTGACAGCATCAAAACTCCATGAATGACAAAGGGCGATATTATCTTCTCATCTGCAAGAAAAAAAATATAAAAATAGACATTAAAATTGTTTCTATACTTTACAAGTTTTCTTATAAAAATTTACCAATACAAATATTTTTCTGCTGTTATGCATCTTTAGCTCCATTATAGGAGCAATATTTTTGATAAATGTGTCAAAATGTAGTAAGAAATTGCCACTTTCAGGGTACAGATTTTTAAAACCTATTTCTATTATTTTGGGTCCAGGTCATTATGTGTATTCCATTCATCCAATAATTCCGCTGTTCTGTTTTTATTATTTTGAAGAACCGATTTTCTTCTCTATTTGAATGAATCTTGTCAGGTTTGAAGAATAAGGCTAATGTTTATGTTTATATCGTATCTATTGTATTTCAATTGTTTCTGGATATTTTGGCCCTCAGATACACCAGATGATTCCAATTCTGGAGCTAAGTTAGAAGTTATAGATAAATAAATCTTTCTTAAAACGTTTCCAAACCGATTTCTCTTATTTTAATGAAACTTGAAAATCAAAAAATGGTTACTAAATATAATACATCAGTTTACGAAAGCAAATATTTAAATGCGTCATTTCTGAGTCAAATACGTCTTTTGTGTTGACGTAACACACTTTTTGTTTATTAATTATTTCATTAACCTAATATTAGTACTACTGAAAATTCATATATCCTATTCTCAAAAGCAATTTTTTGACCAGTCTTGCTTGGCAACTTGGGGGTCCCGGATTCCATTTCTGGCAACAGTAGTCACAAAAAATCGTCTTGATATTAATTTATTACGGCTTATATAGACATTTTCGTTGGTTTTGTATCTGCGCATTAACTCAAACATTCTGGCTTGTTTAAAATATTTGTGTTGGTTTTGATGGAAATCAGTAGAAGCTTTCCAGGCTACTTAAATTGAAAAGTAATGTTCTCTATTTTTTTAAATCTAGTTTTCGATTCGTATTTGTTCCGCTCCCACGAATTCTATAATCGGGCTGATTATTTCAATAATTTAGATTTAGTAGTTGTCAAATTTTCGTAGAATATTTTTTCATTTTTGCAGGTAAAATAAATATTAATATATTCTTTAAGTATAATTTTAATTTACCATCTGAATTTTTTGTTGTTTTTCTACCCTACTGGATTTGGTAAAAAATTATTGCTCCTGAACTTCGCGGTATAATTGTTGTGTTTATCATACAACTGACCTTTTGGTTTATGATTCCTTCTGCTTTGAAAACAAAGAGCCTGCAATATAGTAAAAAAGAATTATTTAGAATCTAAACATCCTACTTTTTGTAAAAATTCTTATTTCACCTTTTGTTGAAGGATTCCATAATATTTTGGAAATTATCTCGCAGTGATAAACATCCATTTAAAATCAGTTTGAATAAAATAGTTTACGATTAAATTTATTAGAGTAGTTCTATTTGCATCGGTTATACATAATGTAGGTTGGTTTTCGTGTGTCGATTTTAAAATAAAGATGTCCTCCAAAGTAGTACAATTTAGAATATCATTTAGCATAGCCTGAAAAAACAAACTATGTAATACTCTTACTGTATATAGTATTGTTAACTCTTCTTAACATAAAATGTATAATTACCGGTTTATTATGCATAGAATTCCCCTTATAGGGCTCACACTGAGAGTGTTTTTGGCCCATTATTACCATATTTCCAATAACGTTGAGTGATGTCGATTTCTAAACAGCAAACAAAAAAACAAACTATTTTTGTATGCATATGTTATTGCTACATATTAAAGCTACAATTGATAGGAGCATAAAACAAATTATGATCATAATTTGACAGTTTTTGTACTATAATTAATCATCCTGTTTACGACCATATTTAAGAATGTTACTATGAATTTAAAAATCACGGGAAATTAACGTAAATGTTCATCTCTTATCAATATAATTACTTACGCTATAATTAATTGCAGCATAAAACAAATTATGATCATAATTTGACAATTTTTTAGTTCTATAATTAATTATTCTATTTTCGACCATTTTAAGGATTATACATTGAAGTAAAAAGTAGGACAAATTATTTTGCAAAAACCATTGTAAAATGGCGTAAATGTTCATTCCTTAGCAATAACTTATGGATGTTAACGTCAACACAGAAAATCCAATTTATGATCATAATTCGACTTTTAGTCGAATATAGTCGATAGTCAAACTATGAACATAAATTGAATTCTCTGTCTTGACGTTAACATTCATAAAATGGCCTAGTTCGACAATTAAATATAAGTTATTGCTAAGGAATGAACATTTACGCCATTTTACAATGGTTTTTGCAAAATAATTTGTCCTACTTTTTACCGATCGCACGAATAATCCGCACATTTATAAGTTGAGTTATGTGTATGTATTTAAAACCATGGAAATATTTATAATGTGCAGCTTTGAAATGTTCAACACTAAGCTACACAGCTCATTTCTCACTTTAATGCACCACAAATAAATCAATAATATTTAATAAAATGTTGTTAAAAACACATTAAAAGTATAGGATGCTTAAAGCGTAGCTGGTAATTTCGTTTATGCTGTAAAATTAATTTGCACCAAAAGTTTTCTAAATTATCGTTTTAGAATGTTACTTACTTTGATTCGATGACATGTGTAATGCATATAACAACATACATAATGTTGCATATATTGAATATGACGAAATTGCATAAAATAAAATGTTTGTTGCAAATTTCGAAATATTTTTGATTTAAACTTATATATTTATATTCTTCCAAACATATTATAAACACTGAAACTTTTATTATCACTTTTATTTTCTTTAATTTTCTTTTAAAATTTAATTTTTAACTAATTTTTAGCTTAAATATCCACTTTGATCTAAAAACGATTCAAGAATAATTTTCTTTAGGTTTATTTATTAGCGTTACCCCAAGCCGCCGAATTGAACGAAATTGAGTACATTTAAAAAAAAATTCTTTAATATAACCGAAACTGCTTAAATATTACGCAACACAGTTAAAGTCGTTTATAGATAAATAAAGAATTTTTCTTAAATCGATTAAAAGTTGTTGAATTCAAATTACATTGTTATTGTAACATTTAAATATCACATTTAATAAAAAATTCGTAGTTACCTATAAATGATTTTAATTATGTTTCATAACAGTAAAGAGATTTATGTTGTACTAATGAATTTTCCATTCATTATAGATTTTAATATATTGGAATAAACTCAAATTGAATTTAGAATAAATAAATTTAAGATGGGTAGAAGTGGCTAAGATCCCTATAATAATGCTATTGATAGATTATATTGAAATGATAACCGTTATTATATGAACTCTAATTCAGATTTGTATTCCACTTAAGTTTAATTTCAGATTTAGCTAATGGCTGCAAATAGTAAAAAATAAAAGTGGAATTTTCTGTATACTGTAGTGTAGTTATACTGCATATAGAGTAATATCTTGCTTAGCTTAAAGGTTTACTTTAAATCTATATTTGTAATGATATGGAACAATATGATGATTAGCAACTTGTATCAACAGATATTAAAAACAGATATGGACAAAATACACATGTTTCAAATACGCCTGTGCACATGTTTCAAATACACCATCCGTGCACTGGGATAAAAGGTTACCTCAAATTAATACAAATCAGTTTAGTACAAAACACAAGGAAAAATTTAGTTTTTGTTTTACTAATACATATGTATATTTTATAAATGCTCGTCAAAAAAGCATTTTTACAACAATTTAAATATAATTGTGGACACAAATCATTAAGGTGCAAGCCTAAAATTCCCATTTTTCAGAAAAACATTTCTAAAACTAAGAGACAGTCAAAATCGTATATCAGTTTCCGAATTCTGATTTTTATAAACACTTATTACGGTTATTTGTAGTTGCTCGAAAATTACAAAAATTGATATTATATAAAATCGAATACGGAGATTTCCAAGTTATAATATTAATGGTATTGGCATTTCAATGTTTCCAGTTTTACACTTAGGAATATGGCAACATTACCTACACACGATTACCAATCTTCAATTTATTTACCGTGTATTCAAGTTGAATAAAGCAAATTATTATAATTTATTAATGTCACCCTGAAATAATACATTTAACAAATAGTTTCTTATTTATCGATAAATGATTTTAATTACATTTCATAATTGTTAAGAAATTTCGTATTATTTAAATAAAAAATAAAATATCAAAATTTAATGAAAAATTCTTTAATATAACGAACATTTAATTTGTTTCTTTATAAAATTTATTTGTTCTTGGGTTAAGTAACGTAAAAAATAATTATATTTACGAAATATTTTTAAACTAATTACAAATATTACATGCCTTTTAATTCTACACCTAATATTGTAAATATTATTCAAATTCTTCAGATATAAAAAACTGGAATAAAGAAGGTTTCGTTAAATGAACAATCTACAGTGGTAGACATTCGTATAAACGCACTATGTTTTTTGAATATATTTCTAAGAGTAAGGTGTTTTGATTTTTTTCAAGTAGTCTAGATTATGTCTATCATCTTAAATCTGTTGATAAGATAAACCATTAGTAAAAATTTTAATGTTTTACTTTAATAAATTGAAAAATCTAAATTTCAGGTGGACATTCGTATTGATACATTCGGATCAATTGTGGCCCAACATTCACGGATGGCACTTTTCAAATCTTTAATTGAATTATATTGCTGTTCATTTCCATAAACTTTTCGAGGAAGGCCTTCTAAAGATTTTCGATAGGATTGCAATCAGGACTATTGCCTATCCAAGATCTCGCCAGAAAGGTCTAATCCGCAAAGAAGCTATACACGAAACCGTCTATCATGCAGGCCATTGGATGTTCCTGTGAGGACCCGACACATTGCCCGTATTTTTAATAGTTCACCGAACATAAAATGGACAAAATTTTGGATCGAACCACTTTTAACGGCCATGCATACGAATAATCCGCTCAAATGTGCTCGTAAATACATGTCGTCGATAACGAATTGGCAGAGTGTGATTTTTTCTTACGGAAACAAACTTAATCTGGATTTTCCCGACTCCTACAGTTGCTACTGGCATAATTTGGAGGAACATGGCGTCGTTAGGTCGAAGTGTAATTTTGTGGCGGTGTGTTATGGTATGCGGAGCATTTTCTTATAACGAGGAGCTTCCCATATGCTTTATAACGACACGAATGAACTTCCGTATGTACGTGAAACTTTTGGAAGACGTTTTGATAAATTATCTGGATGATAACCTCAACAAAAATTATAATTTTCATCAAGACAATGCCGCGATCCATGCTTCGAAGGAGACCACACCGTGGTTTCTCGAGAAAACATTCCCCTTCTTGAATGGCCAGCTTGCAGTCCTGATTGCAATCCTATCGAAAACCTTTAGAGGGCCTTCCCCGAAAAGTTTATGGAAATGAACAGCAACATAATTCAATTATGGATTTGAAAAGTGGCATCCGTGAATGTTGGGCCACAATTGATCTGAAAGCCCTCAAAAATTTAACAAATTCAATGCCTTCTCGAATTTTCGAAGTTATTCAGAAAGGTCGGGGCTAGACCAAATATTAAATAAAATAATCTATGAAAAATTGCTAATTTTGGTTTTTATTTTAGTACATTATCAGAAGTGCGTTTATACGAATGTCCACCTGAAAATTAGATTTTTCAATTTATTAAAGTAAACCATTAAAATTTTTACTAATGGTTTATCTTAGCAACAGATTTAAGATGATAGACACAATTTAGACCACTTGAAAAAAATCAAAACACTTTACTGTTAGAACCATATTAAAAAAACATGGTGCATTTATACGAATGTCTACCACTGTAGTTGTCAATGCAAAGCTTATTTTGTTATTTATCAAATTAATAAATAACGATTTAAAATATGTAATTTGAAGAATATTAGTTATTTATATATTTTTTATTTAATATTATTAATGATGTTTACGTTATATTAAAAAAATTCTGTAACATTAACGATTTTTTTCTATTAAAAATTACCGAAAATCTCTTCGTTAATGCTACGGTATTTTTTTTCTCAGTGTATAGGTAAATGTTGTGGTCTCTCGTCTATTTCGATTGATAATGAGTACATGAAGGTCACAAAGGCTAGTTTCTTATGAATTTATTTTTATGATAATGAAAACTTTTACTTATTTTGCTGCTGGGAATTGTCAACGCATTGCCTACATTGTCGGCAGACAATTGATTAATTACTTTGTGTGGACTTTTTTTTTTTTTTTTTTTTTTTTTTTTTTTTGTAGATGAAAAAAAACCTTCAAAAGGCGAAGAGCGGAGCTACACTCCACCCAACAGTGTGAGACTTGACTCACTAAAAAAATCACCTACATACCACGGAAGACCCAAACCGGAACCGCTTCCGCATTACTTCGGTCTGGCCCGCACTGCTGATATCCCTCGTCCCCCTATTGCATCCTATGGATCCGCTAAACAACCCTCCTCCCTCTTCCGTAGCAATATCGTCTCTACATAAAAGGCTACTGCCCTCCATGCCTCTTCCGATTGAAGCATTACATCCACCACTGTTTCCGGCGTTACCTCCCCCACTAGTGAAGTGAGTAGCCTCCGTTCGATCAAGAATCCATCGCACCAAAAGAAAGTGTGGCATACGTCGTCCCGCGCCTCCGGGCAGTACAAACACTGAGGGGATCTCAGCTTTCCCATCCTGTGGAGGTAGGCCCTGAAGTACCCATGCCCCGTCAAAAATTGGCACAAGAAAAAATTTACCTCACCATGCCCTCTGTTAATCCATGGACGAAGGACCCTGATCAGTCTGGCTGTCCATCGGCCCTTATCCGTCGTCTCCCATCTACGCTGCCACGCCTCCATGGTTTCGACCCTAGCTCTGGTTGCAGGCTCCTTCCTCCCTATGTCCGCGCTCCGCAGATATATCTCCCGCCGCTCCTGTGCCAGCAGGTCGATCGGTATTACTCCGGCAACAGATAAAGCGGCAACATCGGATATCGTTCTATAGGCACATGCCATTCTCAGTGCCCCTTTCCTCTGAGTTGATAGCATTCGCGTCCGATACTTCTGGTGGGTCATAGCGCCAGCCCAAATCTCTGCCCCATATAATAGGATCGACTGCACCACTGACATAAGGACCTTTCGCCTACTAGAACGTGGTCCCCCCACATTGGCCATCAGTCTCCCCAAAGACCCAGTAACTACCGCCGCCCGCTCACACACCTTTCGGATGTGCTCCCCATAGCTTAGACGACTGTCCAGTGTGACTCCCAGGTATCTTGCTGCTCCCCTCGTGTGAATCACCTCCGTACCCATCGTCATGGGAATAATAACAGGTATCCTGCTCTTGGTAAGCATGACAATCTCCGTCTTGGGAATTGCCAACTTCAGCTCGTGACCTTCCATCCAGGCGTTTATTCTCCTCATCACCTGGTTGATCCTAAACTGGGCCAGCTCAGCACCTCTAGCCGTTATTACCACGGCGATGTCGTCCGCATAACCCACCAAGGATACATCGTCCGGCATTTCAAGCCGGAGCAAGCCGTCGTACAGTACGTTCCACAGGTCTGGGCCAAGAATCGAACCCTGTGCCACCCCGGCAGTAATCTCTTTTCTTTCAACCCCACTTGCCGTCTCATACAATAACCTCCTGTCCCTCAGGTAGTCATACATCACCCTCAATAGGTAATTCGGAACCTCAAATGACCGCCGCAGCGCCCCTAGTATATCCTCCCATCTCGCTGAGTTAAAGGCGTTCCTAACGTCAAGAGTAATGAGGAACACCAATGGTCTCGTCCGGTGACTCGCTCTCTCTGCCCGCGCAACCGCGCTGGTTACCTCCATAATGGCATCGATGGATGAGTGACCTTTCCGAAAGCCATGCTGCCTTGGAGAAAGACCACCCGCAGCTCTTATGGCTGAGTCCAGCCTTATCTTCAACAGTTTCTCCAACAATTTCCCCATCGTGTCAAGCATACAAAGAGGCCTATAATTCGACGGAGAGTCAGGATTCCCTCCTTTACCTTTCTCGACCAACGCGAGCCTGGCTACCTTCCAGCGTGCAGGGAATACTCCCGCTACAAGGCAAATATTATATAATTTGAGCAGTAGCTGTGGGCAACCCCCGTTCACAACCTTCAATACCTCTCCGGGAATGCCATCGGGTCCTGGGGCCTTCTTGTTTTTTAAGGATGCCACCGCATCAGTCAGCTCCTCCTCCGTGAATACAGGGACAATATTAACCTGCTCTGGAGTATCCTCTTCTGTCCTCAAGGCATGGGTTGGGAACAGTGTATCGACGATGTTTCGCATCACCACTGCATCCATCGAGTTGCATAAGTTCATGGAACCCAGTCTGCCCGTGACCAACTTGTAACCCTTGCCCCACGGGTCAACATCCACCTCATGGCAAATATTCTGCCAACATCGAACCTTACTAGCTCGTATGGCAATACTGAGCTCTTTCTTTGCCACCCTATATTGGTCTGATCTGCTTACTGCATCACTCCTATTTTGTGCTCGTTGAGCCCTTCGCCTTAGTTTTAGGGCGTTCCTCCTAAGCTCCGCAATTTCGTCCGTCCACCAATAGGCCTGTCGTCTTCCACTCCACTGTTTTCTCCGCGGCATTACTGCGTCGCAGGCTCGCTGGATAAGCTGCACGATTTCATCAACCTTAGCCTCGACATCACTCCTGGTTATATTGCCCTGCAGAATCAGTAGACCATTTCCAAGGTTTGCCTCCAAAAATGCAGCCAGTGCTCCTCCCTCCAGCCTACTCGTATTCCAACCACGTGGATCCTGGATTCTCGTTCGCTGCGCCGGCCTATCATCGAGCACCATAAAGGTGATGTAATTATGATCACTACCCGTGTAGTCCTCCATCACCCTCCAGTCCACCACCTTGGATGCTAGCATTGACGACACCAGTGATATGTCGGGAATGGAATTTCCGAAGCCAGGCCTTCGATATGTCGGAACTGAACCTCTGTTCAATACGATCAGGTCTAGTCTCGATGCCATCTCCATCACTAGCTTGCCCCTGGTGTCCTGCTGCAGCATACCCCATTCCAGAGCGCGCGCATTGAAGTCGCCGGCTACCACCAACTCCCCCGCTGTATCTCGAATTGCGTCCTCAAGTTCGTTCAACTTAGAGCGAAACTCCGCGATTGCGTCATTCGGCGAAAAGTATACACTAAAGACCGTCGCGCCCCGACTTCTAACCCAAACATATCCGTTGCCCGCGCCGTGATCGACAATGCGAATAAAACGGGCGTCAGCCACCCATATTGCTGCAGTGCCCAGGCGATCTGAAAACCAAGTCAGGAAGTTCCTGTCTCGATACTGCTCGCTAACGATCACGATTTAACGCTATACTAAGAATAGGATATTTAACCAAAATTGAAGACCCCAATAAAGCTACAGAAGTTTTGCAGGAGAACATTAACGGTATTCAAATATAGATGAAAAATGGCGAATTAAAGTTAATGATGCTAAATCTAATCATGTAACCTTTACAATGCGAAGAGATACATGGCCACCAATACAAATGAATAACCAGGATAGACGTCAAACTAATGAAGTTAAATATTTATTTATTCACCTCGCGAAACGACTAACATGGCGTTAATATACATGGACAAAAAGCAACCACTTACGAATGAAATATATTGGCTGATAGGCAGAAAACAAAGTTTATCGATTGAAAATCAACTACTACTCTATAAAATGGTAATAAAAGCTATTTGAACGTACGAAAAACAGCTGTGGGAACGGCAAGCAACTCGAACTTGGACATTCTTCAGCGGTTCCAGTCAAAATTTTTAAATTTTTAAAATTTTTAGTAGATGCACCGTGGTCCACATCAAACGATATAATTCACAATACGGGAAGAAATTCCAGTGTCAGGTATCACTCAAGATTAACAATTCATCCAAACGATCTGGCGAGCAAGCTTCTTTCTCACTACCATAACGAGGGAAAGAACAAAACATCACAACATTTTTAATTTGCCAAATAGGCCTTAGATATACCTTTAGACATTAATTTTTAAAATCTTAAATGAATTGAATCAATAATATCATAGTTAAATTTATGGGTTTGTAACATTTATACTAACTAATGTACGTGAGATTTTATCAAATAATTCGACCAAGACAAAATTAAGAGAAGACAAACTGAATGTCTCATAATGAGATATAGATTTGTAAAATAAAGGGGGAAAATGTTGAAAACCAGTCTTATAATTCATTAAAACTTGCAGGACAGGATAAATGATAAATTAGCTGCATTTTCTCGACATTTTAATAAATGCTAGTAAAATATTAAGTTTCCATGAAATGATACACAGAAATGCATTTACCGATGATTCCGGGTTTGGAAGGGCTGTTCCGATTTCAATTTAAACCAGAGATTTCCAAATTTTTCCTAATTCTTAATTCTTGAGCTCTAAAATTTAGTTGTTGATGATTCGCTAGCTTTAACTTGATTGGTTTCGAGATTATTCGCGATATACTAATTTTAGAGCGCAGATAGATCTACAAATGATGTAGAATAACCCCACTTGTAAATTCTATATGCGCTAGATGTAATTTGTATATCTAAATATAGATCACTTTCTGTCGATTGCTTGGAGTAATCTTTCTACTGGCTGGCAGTAGGGCGTTAAAATCAGACATTTGACCAGCAAGCAGTAGCTCATAGTGAGCAATTCCACAAAACACAGACACGTATCATTACTTTCCTTCTCGTTTCCGGGCGATCACCTTCATTCGACCATAATCTGTTTCGCTTTCCTTCATTGATTTTTTCAGTTATTGGCCGACCAGCGCGAGGTGCATCATTGCTATCAAATTTTCCAGATTTAAAACGCTTGAACCAGCGTTGTGTCACAGGTACTGATACTTCATCATGTTCAAAAATTATACTAATTGTTTTAGCGGCCCGAGTCGCTTGTGAATTAAGTTAATCAATAAGTAAAGCCACAGGCGGCTAGTCTATGAATGCAATGCATATTCTTGCATATGTAAAAAAATTCAGATTTGTTCAATTGAATCCACCATATAATTTACCATACAATTTTATGCACATAATTCATTATTCTCACCCCTTTCTAAAGGTGGCACATTCTATACAAACATAAAAAAAACTCCTAAATTCGCTGTTTAAATAGAAACTAAAAAATTTAAATTCGCAAAATGGATTAATTCAAGATTATTTGGAAGATCTCGGAAAAACTCAAATATTCTAGAAAACTGTAATCTATAACTCAGCATTCTCCAATCACACCTATCTTAACTCAATGCCAACCAAATCATGGAAAGTTTAAAAACATAACTCTCGATAAATCATTAATTATCTAACAAGATGCTACGGGAAATATCTCGAAAAGCTCGCATAATCTGAGAATTCTAGACTAATCTGAATATTCACAAAATATGTCGAATATTACAGAAAAACTTGAATAAACTTAAAATCCGAAGATAATCTCGAAAAATACCGTTGCAAAATCTCGAATATTTTTTAAAATATGAAAATGACGATAATTTGAAATCGAGACATCAACCTAAACCTTAGGTTGGGCAGGAACCAATAATGTACGCAACATTTGCTATTAGTAGTACAGTTTGGTGGACCACTTTGGAACATGCAGTAAGAGAATCTACTCCCACCGTCTAATAAATAAAAATAACCTTTCAGAGTGAAGAAATGTTTGAAGTCTATACTAGAAATCAGAATTTAATTTTACTTGCTAAGGATGTTGTTTAAAGTGAATCAGGATTCCAGAGATCTACAACTCAATGCTTGGCCGTTCAACCGTGTATTGTATTGTATATTTTGCCAAAAAAAACAAATTTTGGATTTGTTAATTTGGTTTGAAAAATAGTTAACTTCACTTAAAAAGGTTTAACGGAATTAATTTTAAAGGGAAACCGCCCGAACAACAAATTGCCGTTATCAAGTTGCAGTTATCAAGTGTTACAATAAGCGAGTTTGTTCGGTAATTTTCATTCTATTCTCCTAGATCAGTGGTTAAATAAAAAATAATTTTTGAAATATTTATGGTAAATTGTATAGGTAAATGTTGTGGTCTCTCGTCTATTTCGATTGATAACGAGTACATGAAGGTCACAAAGGCTAGTTTCTTCTGAATTTATTTTTATGATTATTATTATTATTATTATTATTACTTGAGGGCCATGTGGGGGCTCAAGCCACCCCGCACTGCGACCTAAAAGATCTTTTGTGCATTAAGCCCTACTTAATTATCCGTCCAGTCAATATTCAAGCTCTTAATGAACCTGATAATACTGCCTAACGGTACGTGATACATACTATTTGGGCTCATTGCTCTCCCTCCTAGATGTTTTAATTATCCGTCCAGCCAATATTCAGGCCCTTAAAGAACCTGATAATACTGCCGACCGGTGTGTGATACATACTATCTGGGCTCATTGCTCTCCCTCCTAGATGTAATAACATTTACTTCTGCTAGAAGAGCGGTAGCATTGGGGCTCAAGGACATCGAGAGGGCAGACCCACTCCCGTATATTCCTATCCATGCCTCGTCTACCGTTTTGATTTTACTCTTGCGAGTTGCTGGGACATACTATCTGGGCTCATTGCTCTCCCTCCTAGATGTTTACTGTTGGAAGTACTTCTACACGCGATCCATATTATCTGGGCTCATTGCTCTCCCTCCTAAATGTTTACTGTAGGAAGTACTTCTACACGCGTTACATACTATCTGGGCTCATTGCTCTCCCTCCTAGATGTAATAACATTTACTTCTGCTAGAAAAGCGGTAGCATTGGGACTCAAGGACTTTGAGAGGGCAGACTCACTCCCGTGTATTCCTTCCCGTGCCTCGTCTACCGCTTTGATTTAACTCTTGCGAGTTGCTGGGAATAAAAAAAGTCGCCTGTAGGTCACCCAGGTTTACTACAGGAAGGCTAAATAAAACTGGAGGGTGCCTGGTATCCAGAGTCCGCATATATAGACTGATTAACCTATCAGCCATTCATCCATCGGCATATGCTGTTCCACCTTAGATTAGGGATTTTTTTGTCAAGGTTTTCTCCTTTAGCGTCGTACTTTAGCCTGTCACCAAAGGCCACATTCAGCCTAATGGTTACAGTTACCGGTGGTTGCCACGAGGAGGCAGTACGTACACCTGCGCCTACTGGAAGTTTACGGAGCCCCTTCCAATAGACGCCAAACCACCTATATATTTTTATGATAATGAAAACTTTTACTTATTTTGCTGCTGGGAATTGTCAACGCATTACCTACATTGTCGGCAGACAATTGATTAATTACTTTGTGTGGACTACGCGGTACAACATTGAGTGCGATACGTCGATAATTGTATACCGTGCCAAATTATGATTCCAAAAATCATGAAAATATCTTCCATTTCTCAAAACAATTGCATATTTTAAATGCTGTTCCTCCTAGAATAATCCCAACATTGTCAACAAAAGTAAAACTATGTCAAGACGTTGATGATAAAGGTTATTATAAAAACCTGTTTTCTTAATTAGACAATTCATTACAATAAAACTAGAAAGGAGTCGATAATTTATTGAGTTGTTTCGTAGAATATTAAGTTTTTTTTTACATTTTGAGTACTCGAACACATTCATCTAACACAATTAACCTTGACATTTTAAAACTAAAATTCTTAATTTATCGTCTATACACTCGATTGTATTCTGTATACATGACCGTATATGTCAAATGTGGAAGGTTATTACAATCAAGTTTCAATTTTTAATTGGCCTCATCATAACTTTATTATGTATAGAGTCAATCGTTTGAAAACCAAACCCCAATATGTTTGATTTTAATTAAAAAGTATTTTATTTGGATATGCGCTCGGTCACGCAGAAATCAAATGTTTGATATTCAAAACAACACGTCCATTGTTTATCCACAAAATTATTATCAATCATCGAATATGTACATAAACTCGTATAAACATACCTACATAGATAGTCAAAGTTACTTATAAAATTTATTGTATGAACTCACCTTGATAGTTTTGAAGGTATATATTTCACTCATAATAAAAATATTTAAGTCTCGCTTGAGACCGTCTCATTATATATAAAAAATAAAAAAAAAATGCATTCTTCAAACTATTGTAAACACTCTACACAAAACTAAAATATATAGTCTCTTATATATTTATTATAAACTAAATATTTATTTTTTTAAAATCAACAAAATTCTTTTTTTATTTTTATGTAAATTAACTTTGATGCTACTGTATTTATTGTGCGATAGCCCATATGAAATATTGTTGTTGGATAACAAATTACAAAAAAACTAATTCTTATTCTCTGGGGCATAAGCTCTTGAATAATGTTCGTTTCAAGTATATGCTGCCGTTTCGTTATAGGGTCCTTATATATAAATGATTCGTAAATAAATTTAAAGCTTTGTATTCTATATACTAAATAAGGATCAAATAGTCACCCGTTATATGATTGTTTCCTAATGAATGACAAAATTTTATAAATTTTCTTAATGTTTGTACAGCAATCGTTGTATACGGGCTGGATGATTTGTCTTATGTAGGTGTATCTATATATACATAGGTGAACAGTTGAAATGTCGTATTTCGATTCCAAGAGCTGTTCTCTAGACAGAAGACATATTGTTTGAATATCTATATAAAATGACCGTATACAATAAATATCTCGGCAGGATGTGTATATACATATGTACAATATACCTAAATCATAGGGTACCTGAACACAAAGGACAATTAACCTCCATTTTTATTTAATTTCCTATACATTTTCCGGGCATAAATGAAAAAATTTAATTTATAATTAAAAGATGTAAATTGTAATTAAGGCATAAAGGTTGTCTGCGTAGTATTCAATATACAATATAAGAGAAAGAAAGCGATTTTTTTTGTCAGTTCAATTTAATATTCAAATCAGGATTTTTTTTGTATTTTTTGACTTGACTCGGCTCGTCTTATGACGATGGTTTTTTGTTAGTAAAATAAATTAATTTTTTTTTTGTATCAATCGCAGCAAGGTAGATTTTCTTATTGTGAGTTTGCTTATATTATATACAAGAAGACGATGAACGATGACGATGACATATATTGTTATTTTAAATCATTTTATATTTTTTGTATTGTTAAATATTAATGCATTTATAATAATATTTAAATTAATGGAAAATTATTTGTGTTTGTACAGCAAAAAAAAAAATTTAAAATCCACCCTCAGATATGTATATGTTGAAGACAATAGGCTCTTTTGCATGAATGAAATTTATTTATTACGGGTGTGTTAATTGTCATAAAAAAGGTCATAGCGGCATATTCATCATTGTAAGTTTTCTTTTTTTTTATATTTATTCTATAATCCAACTGACTTAATATAAATCATCTATCAACTTTTTATCATAATAAAATTCATGAACGTTGGGATGGAGCCTAATGGCTAGTTCCTGAGATTACAACGATTTATTTGCATACATATTTGCTAGAATGGTGTAATTTTTAGATCCCATTTAATAGGTCTATCAGTTTGATCCTTTACAGACATCTTACTGTCATCGGTCTGTCCAGCCTACGGCATATCTCTATGTTTTCGGCATATTACGTAATAACCTTATCGAAGTATTCTATTTTTAAGTCTCTATGGAGGTCTCCATTTCTAATAAACCACGGGTAGCCGACATGATGTCCACTTACTGTGGTAGACCAATATAGTGATTTAAAAATTAATAAAAATTGATTCTGTAAAGCAACAAATAATAATTAACCTGTCTTTTAAGTATAAATACTAGTTGCTTCGCATTCACACAAAATACGAATCGAGTTTATGGTGACTTCATAACGTCAATTTACGGTCTTACGTGAACCATTTTGGATTATCTACAAGAATCACCCTGCTCTTTATTGCTATATTGCTGCTATATTCGGTTCTAAAAATAATTTAAATTTGATCGATAAACTTGATTGTATTACAAATACTGTAACGAAACACTGAAAAATTCGGTTTGTTTGATCGACCGGCGCATTACCACTTAAGTTATATTTGTGCTAAGTTAACCTTTAATTATGGATAAAGATAGACAAAAACAATGTGCGGAATATACAAAAAAAGCATGGTTATGCACGCGGAGCATTCACTCGTCTAAAAAAAATCTATAAGTGATTTAGGCAATAATGAAATAGATTTGCAAAACGCTTAATCTTGATCAAATGATTATGGGCATCGATCCAAATATCGTAGCGGTTCAGAAGCAATTGCTTTGTTGTTGGACACGGTTCTTAAAGGTATGTCGCTCATCAAGAAGATGTCAGTTATGTCATAAGAAACATCATTCCACTTTACACCAGCCCGCTGATCTCAATATCCAATGAATTAACAGCAAATGTTTCAATAAATAAAGCAGGTGTTCGCAAAAAATCCAGTTTAAAACTCGAATAATACTCAAAAGGATTTCCACTCATATGTTTCCCTCTTTTCAAAGGATGCCTTCGATAAAACATCTAGAGTGCGGCAAGGTAACCCAACATCTGAAACTCTTTAACTCATATTTCATTGGAGCACTTCATTCGCCACCTTAATACGGCACAGCGCAATATCATCTCCCTAGAAAAAGACTTCCTCCGATCGAATTATTTCGAGGAACATCGTTGAGGCAGCCAAATCTCAACAATAAACAGCTCGGACTTCAAACTTTAGAAATTAATTAGCGTCTTGATTTGATCGCAGAAAGTGAACAAAAAACATCGAAATATTTTTTCAGAATTTTTGAAATTAATTACAGTAAGTTTTGAAAACACTGCCATATGTTACCATATTATGTGAACATATTTGTTTTACGTTTGTAAAGTTGGCTTAGTAGTTAAGCATAATTAATGAAAATTATTCAAAATCATGTATGATGCGTTTGAAACATTTTTTAATATGGACGGCCGTCACATATTACAATCGTCCACATTATTGAAGCATCAAAAGACAACGAAATGTTAAAAAGCTAATCGTGATAAACTTGAACATGATTAGATTACATAGTAGGTATAAATTAATTGGAAAAAAAAATAACCCGTAACAGAATCAGGAAAAGTTTAAGAGGAAGAGTACCAAAGGAGGAATATTTAATAGCAGTTGAAGAGACATTGCATAAGGCAGCATCACTACGTGCCACCGTAAAAAATACAATGTTTGCCGCGTTTCGCTTAGTCGATTCATTTTAAAATTGGAGACAAAAAATTAGATTCCAGGCAAAAAATTAAATGGCAGGTAAGGAATGAGAGATGATATAAAGAGAAATACCACTGACTAAAGGCCTTTTTTAGGTCTATCAATTTCAATAAGCCAAATGTGAATTTTTTATTTTTTTTATTTATTAGATGCGATGGCGCGGAGACAAATTTTGACCATAAAAGGGAACAAACAGATGGGAAGCAAAGGATCGGCGGAAAGAGGTTCATTAAAAATTTAAAAAAGTTCCATGAATAATTTTTGAAAGGGGAGCCGGTGAGTTGCATTGGGGATGCAAATAAATCTTCATGGAAATTTTATTCATGTACCATTTTTTAAAGCTTACAAATGCAGCTCAGAGCACTAAAAAATTAGTTGTTCTAGAAAACTATTAGTCCCATATTTCACTCCCAGTGGTTAATTTTTGTAAATAAAACGGCGTTCTGATGTTGATATTTCCTCCTCACTGCTCACTTAAGCTGCAGTCGCTAGATCGTAGTGTGTTTGGACCAACGTAAACCTTCCTCAACCATACCTTAGGCAATAGGATGAAGACAAAATGCAGGTAATACTAACAAGCTAAACAATGTTGGACAATCGAAACTTATGCTTTTTTTAATTTAGGTTAACGAATTCGAATTTACAATGTGCCCCGGGTTACCGCGCCGGTGGCACAGTGCTTACTGCAGTGATGGCATGCTTGCTTTAAGTTCCGGAGGTTTATGTGACAGTATGTTATTGGGGTTTACCTGTTTGCTGCCTAATATATAAAATAAAATGCCCGATATGGCTAAAATTGCGTTACAGCAAGCTGTAGTATCTAAAATCTACTACCTAAAAGTTTAGGACTTCTGGAGTTTGACCAATTGATCTTGCTATTTTTGGTGATGATGAATATTGTACAAGTAATGTCACAAATAGAGAACTGTCCGTAGATGAACAAGTACCAGTACCATCTTCGCAAACAGTATTACTTGCCTGGGTATCCAGGCAACTCAACGGATTCTTCTTTTTCTACCGAAACTGTTATCAATTACTCCTGCGCATGGAGGCAGAGAGAGGGACAGAATTATGATCCTTACTGATA
The DNA here is from genome assembly GCA_963556165.1 of Tipula helvola. Taxonomy (NCBI): domain Eukaryota; kingdom Metazoa; phylum Arthropoda; class Insecta; order Diptera; family Tipulidae; genus Tipula; species Tipula helvola. Next base: position 103,420,905 of record OY744481.1, read on the forward strand.
CACTTGAGAAGATCAACTTGGAAGAGGAAACAAAAAAGCGGAAACAAAATAAAAAAAAGACTCCTTAAACAAAATCAAAGTAAACAAAACAATTAAAAATAAAATTATATTGTACAAAGAAAAACTCTTCCTCGAGTTCTGAAGTAAAAGAGTGCTAATGATAATACTGCTGAGGTAAGTACTCCGAACCCATTCCAAATGAAGAATGAATACAATGCAAGTCGTGTCAATTTTGTCTTTATGCAAAATGTGTGGGACAAAAGTCCCGTAACCTTTTTTGTCAATGCCGCAACTGCGATTCAGAATAACTGTTAATCAAATTCTTATATTGCCATACCTAATATGTAAATATACATATAGTACTTCCATGTGAAGTTCATCGGTAAAGTGTTAGATGGCGATACTGATATTGTTTTCAATTTTTCAATAAATACGCCTAAATGTCATCATTAGTTCAATTCGTTGATTAATTAAATAGCTACGTTTATGAATACATAGATATTTTTTTTTGTTTTAATTCAACAAACACTAAAATAATACGATTTTTAAAAAATAATCCTGAAATTAAATTTTTTCGTAATTTTTATATATTTAGTTTACTGGAGTTTACTGGATGTCTGTAATCAGTAAATTTTATTGTTCTTCTAAAACTTATTTGACATTGTATGTAGATAACAAACTCAATGTTGTCCCAATTAGAGTCCCACATAAATTATTTCTTTTGGTGCAGAGTGTCACGCGAATATTTCTTTTGGCTCATATAACAATCGACGCCCGTTAAACATAAAGATATTCTTTAGTTGTAGATACCTCTGCGGTTATCTGTAAATATCCCAGCACAGTTGTGTTTTTAATGTGTAGCTGCTTTGTAAATCAAGGTTCACTTATCACTCGGAAAAATACTATTTTTAACTGTCATTGGTCTTCAAAACCATACCTAAACTTTTTAGATTAAAAATGCCGTAAAATCAAAAGTTCATTTTCAAAGGTCATGCGAATTTGTTTGGGATATGTAAAGCTAATCTTTTCGGAACATGTGAAAAACACTCATTAATCATTTAACATCATCGTAATAAAAACACTACGCAACATTATGCAACACAAAACCAGGGATATATATTTTGTATTTTCCAAAAACATGGCTAAAACATTTTGTAGAATTAGAATACGTCACTTCTGAATCACTTAAGCAAGGAGCTTTAAACAAAATCTAGAACTAAGCTCTGTTGAATTTATAGCAGAAAATATAACAGTGATTTTACAAAGACATTTCCTACCTAAGGCCCGATTGTATGAACACGGATAGATTAAAAAAAATCCGGCGATACAGATTAATCTTCAACCGACGATTTTTTTTTTCGTCGATTGTATAAACACGGATAAAAAAAATTCCATCCTCTCTTTATTGCAGTTTTTATTGCAGTTTATTTTGGAGTGTCAACACTTTTTTGACGTTTCAAATTTAATTTATTGTTTATTTACATTCTTATGTGTGTACTTATTGTACGCGAAAGTATTTTTTTAGGTTTTTCTTTTTCTACAATAGAAAAAAAAATTCGAGTTGGGCATTTGAAATTTTACGTTTTTTGATTCCTTCCGATTTTTTTTTCAATAAACGCAACAACAATCAAAATGTTCCGCCGAACCAAACAAATAAAATTAAAATTATGTCAAAAAAAATAAACAACATTTTCTATCCACTGTTTTAGTCAACAAAAAGAGAAGATAAAAACAGTGGATAGAAAAGAATCCTTGGATTAATTTTCGTATTTATCGTCGTTCATACAATCCAAGCGACGATTAATCCGCCGATTAATCTTCTATCCGCGTTCATACAATCGGGCCTAAATAAATGCAGCTTAACTTCTGAATTTTTAATTTGCCCTACCGGAAAACCAAAATAGCATGATACAGAAAATTCATGCTAATTATTTTCGACGATTTTTGTTTAGCTAGTAGAGTAAGGAAAATGTCACATTTGGAGTGCCTTTTTACGCCAAGTTTTTAACAAGTGGAATAATTTATAATTAGCACACAACCGATTAAAAATTTCAAAAAACTAGATTTCTGATGAAAAGCACAATCAATACAAATAACACTTCATTGCCTAATTTTGCTAAGCAATACCGGTTTTACCGGTAGTTTAACGAATTATTTTGTTCACAAATACATTTTATTACATGATTCATTCAGTCTAATTAAAAATAATCAAATAAATAAATTTAATTAAAAAATTATACCAAAATTGAATTTGAATTCTTATTTGAAGTTAAGAATTTTTTTATATAAAAATAAGTCTGATACTGAATCTTTAAAAAAAGGTATTTATTTTGCAATATGAACGTTGAATTTTTTCTTATCGTCGAAGATGAAGCCGCTTGACAATCTCCTACACAAAAAAGCCGTTGACCCAAAGTACCCTCTTCCATATTTTTCTGGTCTACTTCCATGGCACTCTCTGGAGCACTGCACATCGAAAAGTTTGAATCAATGTCTCTACTGTCCTCAAACACGTTATCTTCTTCTCCTGAAGATGCTTCGTCGATGGGTTCACAATGCTTATCTACGCTTACTAGCACTTCTCGGACGTTTCGACTCCACATATTATACGCCATCTAATAATACGTGAAAATCAAAAGGAATATGATAAACTAAACAAATTTTAACAACGAGCGCAGTCTTACTCACGACCAAAAACAATAAAACAACACAAAAAACGGCAAAAACAACTTTGAACAATTATTTCGTATACAATTCAATTTTTTTCAAAACCGATCACCTAGAGATCTTAGTCATATCACATTTTTCTTGTATGGTCAAGGTCTATTAGTCTGTCTTAGTTTCTTAAAAATCGGATAAGTCCCTTTCGAATTACTTTGTTTACAGACCGATATTAGCAGCGGGGATATAAGCAAAGCAACCTTGATTATACAAGCCATAATCTAAAAAACGAAGCTTTTATAAGGGAATTAGAAACGACGAAAAAACCAAAATTTCCATAGTAAAACACACAAAACATATGGGAAATCACTTTTTTTCCTAAGACAAATTTGTAAATGAAAACGTTGCAAATTCTTAATTATGATTTCTGAAATATTTTCATAAATGTTTAAATTTCAACATATATGAATCTCGTTTAAGTAAATCGTTTTCATTTTCTTGTAATAATTGATTTATTTAAACCAAAATATAAAAAAAAGTTCATAACAACAGCTTTCTGGTCAAATTAAAAAGAAAAGCTTACTACAAATCGTGTGCATTAAGTCAATATACAGGGCCTGTTTGATAATTCGCACTGTGCGGTGCAGTGCGTACTGTTTTCCTTGTCTACTTTGATTTATTTTCTAATGGTGAAAAAAAGAAAAAAATGTACACTGCACCGCACCGTGCGAATTATCAAACAGGCCCATAGATGGCAGTGGGCAGTAAACATTTTGAAAAATCGTACCAAAAATTGCCACTTGGGGAGATTTGAGTTCAAAAGTTGTAGGAAAAGCAAAACAAATTCACAAAATATTTAAGAACGTGTCATAATTTTGTGATTAAACAATCTTTTTCGTATTTTTCTGTATAAATCTGAGACATCTAACGTACACTAGTAAAACTAAAGATAAATTTAGCAAGTATTATTTTAATTCGTCAGAGCCAACTTTGATGTATTTTTCAAAATGAAACTTCGAAAAATATATTTTAGAAATAATTTTATTTCAATATTTCTGCAATTAATATTTACTTAATACCAATATACTCTTCTTGTATATTGCTGCTAAATATATGTAGAACACTTTTGTATAAAAATTTTGTAACATTTTTGCTTTTTTCATTGAAAAACTTGAAGCTAAAAAACACCATTTTTACTATGGATTCCTATGGAAATTAGTGAAAAGTTATACCACTAAAAAAGCTTCGAAAAAATACGTCATAATGATTATGGCTCTATACTCTAGAAGGCTCTGATATAAGGCGTCTCCCTCACTCTAGGTCTGCCAGAGTTGAGATCCCTAAAAATTACTCCGATTTTCACGAAATCGGGCTGATTAAATATAATATTATTTTTTTGCTAATTGGTTACAGGTATTACATTCCCTATTTGAAACCAATTTTAATAATAATAACATTGCAAAATGAAGTTTTTTGATGTAAGTACAATGTGTAATTATTTAATTTATGTTTTTTAATATTAATAATAATTTTATTTTTAGGTTTTACATTAAATTAAATACTAGTTGCGGTCATTCAACATTTGATAATTTTAATTGTTGTGTGGGTAAGAACAACTTCGTTTACAATAAGAAATTAAAATGATAATAATAATTCATAATTCTATAATTTTCAGTAAAGTTTGATTGAATATAATGTGAAAAACTATGATTTGTGTTTTACTTGAATTGTTCGACGACGATTCGGAATGATGTTATGTTGTCATCTTCAATGGGTAATAAAAGGATTAATTTTACACTTGGCCTTTTTGTGATACCTTTACTTGTTTTCACTGTAGCGACTCCTACTTGGCCATCTTTTTCGCTGTGAATTTGTTGTCTATTATCCAGTATGATTGTGAAATGTTGTCATATTTAATTAATACGAGTTGATCGACGGTTACATTTTCTGTTTTGTTTTTCCATTTATAACATTGATTCAGCGTACTTAAATAGTCCCTCGACCACGACCGCCAGAACGGTTCAACGCGGTTTTGGATATTTTGCCATTTGGAAAGACGATTTGCATTGATGTGGCTCAAATCTGGTTCAGGAATACTGGTGAATGGCTCTCCAATTAAAAAATACGTCGGAGTTAGCACATCATATAAAGTGACGTCATTAGAAACTGCACAAAGTGGCCTTGAGTTTAATAGAGCTGCTATTATGGGTAAGCAGCGTGAGCCTCTTCATAAGTGAGTGATGTGGATCCAGACACTCTGTAGAAGTGATTCTTTATGGATTTTATGTTCGACTCGAATAACCCTTCAAAGTGTGATGCATTTGGAGGGTTGAAATTGAATATGCTTTTCTGTGAGGATGGAATTTCGTATATTAGCTTTATGTGATTATCAGAGTTAAATAGGTCGTAGAGGAGGTGTAATTCGTTGCGGGCGCCAATAAAATTACTTCCATTGTCACAATGTATCTGACAAGGGATTCCACGGCGTGAAATAAATCGTTTAAGAGCGGCAATGAAAGATTCTGATGTCACATCAGTAAAACCGATACTAGGCGATCAGACTTAGAACTGCCTATTAGCTGCTTAAGAACTGCCTTAATTTCGTAATACTTATCTTCGAATTCATCGGCCTCAGATAGGTTATCAGAAATCAGCATGATTTGGTTTGCAATCTGGTGGAATTCTTTCCAGGGTTGCAGCATGAGATGAGTCGGAACCATCATGACAACCATGTTGTCGGTACATTTTTTAATATTGGAAATGGTACCTTTGATAACACCGCACCATTTAATAAAAAGCTTAACTGATAGTTATATGATTAATCACCAATTGGCGTGAATTAGCACTTTAGGCGTAACAAGTAGCGATCTCATATAATCGAAATTACGCGCACTGAATTAGCACTGTAGGGCGTAATAAATAGCGATGTTATATGATACAATCGAAATTACGCACACTTTTACACTCATTTCAAAATTGTATGTATAATTTCATTCTGTGAATCGCGAAAATAGAAATAGTAGCCAATAATATTATTGAGCTATCATTTGATCTGGTCTTGCAAGAAATAATTTTAATAATAATAACATTGTAAAGTGCAATGAAGTATTTTTGATGTAAGTACCTACAATGTGTAATTATTTAATTTATGTTTTTGAATATTAATAATAATTTTGTTTTTAGATTTTAGGCGTAAACAACGTGAAGGCCGATTTTAACATTTGGCTTTTTCTAATATTTTGTTTAACAGTTTTAGTTTAAAAGATGCGGTAAATGACAATTTTAAGATTTTGGATAAAATAAGTGTGTTTTTATATGTGTAACTTTTATTCCTGGAAGCTGGATACGTTTCTTTTTATGGCTAGAAATTCAAAAATCGTTACGTTTGTACCCATCCTTTTTATATTGCGTGTATAACAGGGTGTTCTCTAACAGGCCATCTCTGGGATGTCTTGCTTATAGCTTGGTCGAACACTCCAATCAATTAATGGCTATTTCTTACACCCTTATCTATTTAGAAGAGGAATGAGGCTATTAAATACATTTTAAATATATCGTATTGCATAATTAACTTTATTTCTAAAAGTTACTAGATATTTAGTAATATTTAACTTTCAATTAATAAAAACAATTAAAATTATTTCTAAATCTATTTTTATTTATTGAATTTATTCAAGAAATATTAGGTTGTTCAGAAATTAATGTAGGTTTTATGATTTTATTTGTTTCAACAATTTTTTAACAATAAAGAATTACGCAAAGGGTTTAACATTATACGTCATTTTAAAGCTTATTGTATGCTCTTTCTTACCACATATTCTATTTTTAATCTAAATTGTAGTTTCGTCTATTTTTAGACTTTTGAAGTTAAGATGTCAAAACAAGAATATCGCCAAATTTACTTATATGAATTTAAACTCAGCCGCAGTGCAGTACAAACGGCTCGGAACATCAATGAAGTTTGGGGCCAAGGAAGTGTTAACGAATGCACAATACAACGTTGGTTTCAAAAATTTCGTCGTGGTGGATTCAGTCTTAAAGATGAGAAAGGTCGGCGATGTCCATCAACCATTGACGACGATGAATTGAAGGCTTTGGTGGAAGCAAACCCACGCACGACTGTTCGAGAGCTTGCAGGGGATCTAGGCGTAAGTATTGGATTAATTTCGAAACATTTGAGTCGAATTGGAAAGCCGAAGAAGCTCGACAAATGGGTACCACACGAATTGAACGAAAACCAAAAAAATCGCCGTTATGAAGTTTGCTCTTCGCTTCTTTTGCGCAACAAAAGCGAACCATTTCTCGATCGAATTGTGGCGTGCGATGAAAAGTGGATTCTATACGACAACCGACGACATTCAGCGCAGTGGTTGGACCGTGGCAAAGCCCCTAAACAATTCTCCAAACCTGAGCTGCATCAAAAAAGACTATGGTGACTGTTTGGTGGTCGTCAGCCGGTATTATCCACTACAGCTTCTTGAATCCTGGCGAAAATATCACAGCCGAGAAATATTGTCAATAAATTGATAGAATGCGTAAAGAACTAAAACGTCTGCGTCCAGCAGTAGTCAATAGGAAGGGCCCAATTCTTCTGCACGATAATGCTCGACGACATGTTGCACAACCGACGCTGCAGAAGTTGAACCAACTTGGCTACGAAGCTCTGCCGCATCCACCATACTCACCAGACCTCTCACCAACCGACTACTACTTTTTCAATCATCTCGACCACATTCGTCGCTTCCAGAACTTCAGAATTCTATACTACTGGCATTAATAAACTTGTATCTTGTTGGCAATAATGTGTAGATTCTAATGGTTTTTATTTCGATCAATAAAATTTATTCTAAACTGAGATATGTCGTTTTAAATAAAATGGTTGAAAACCTGCATTCATTTCTGAACAACCTAATATTAGGTATAAAATATGCCGGTAATACAGAGTATTTTTCTGCTGAAATTTTTCACCTGTTTACAGTAAGGTAAATACATTCGTATACTACAATTCTCATACAGAACCAGTTTAACTTTTGATGGCTTTTCAAATTATTCAGTGATGCAATTAGAGCATTAAACAAATGGTTTATTTTATTTGATATAAGCGAAAAAAATTCCATTATACAAAACTACAGAACTAATATTTATCGAAAAATAAAATTGAACATAAAATTTTCAAATTCCATTCTAAAATTTTATGTTGTTATGTTAAAATTTCCGCAGCATTTCAATAATGTTTTTCATGCTTGTTTTTATATACATACATACATACATATTATTATATTATTTTCACACAAGCCATATAAATTTTCCAATATTTTCCAACTGTATACAATATTATATGAGTGCATGTATATATGTACGTATATTCAATACTATAAACTACTTCTGTGTTCATATTGAATATATCAGATAAAAAAAAAAATCTACGATTTTATTATCACACATAAAAAATAGTTTATCCAAACAAATTCGAAAAAATGTTTAAACTAAAAAATAAAAATTTCTAATAACGTTCTGTGTGGAAAATGAAAAATCTAAAATCCCCCAAAAAAAAACTAAACATTTTATCATCCAGCATTCACGTGAAATTTTTTTTTGAGTTGGTTTGGGTTTGTGTATTCTTGATGATGTTTTGTTATTCTCGTATGTGCATATAACTCCATTTACTTACATTATTCAGTTTTATGTATTTTACGTTACATATTTAGATTTTGTGCTCTCTATCTAACAAAGTAAATATATATATATATATAGTTTATTATAACAATAGATTGTATGTAATTGAGTTATGTGTGTTGAAATGAATTTTTTTTTTGTTTTGTTGATTATAGATTTAACATGAGAAAATAAATGAATAGTAATTGATTGTAATTTATCATTGATGTAAATTGAATTATATAATAATGACATAATTAGAGAGATGAGTACCTGGAAATTAAAAATTTAGTAGCTACATTGTATACAAGCTAAATTTATACATTGTGTGTGCATTTCACTACAATGTATAAATGTCGAATATAATTTACTATTCTTTATTCTTACTTTTGTATTAACTTATAGTTAGGACGTATAGTTTTATTTATCTAGATTCTAGACACATTCATATACTTTATGTCTACTTAGTAACTTCTTTTATCTTTTGCGTAACATAGTAACACCGTACAATTTGCGGTGCTAAACCAAATTTGAAGAGGTTCTAGATGTGGAAGGTTGCGGTGTGGTGACCACTTCCTCTTCATGTACAACATCTGTCCCAAGGAAGACGACTCGATCCGTTCGAAAACGGATTTAGTTTATTAGTTTGTGACTACAGTACGGCGGAAAAGAAACAATATGCACTCCATTGGCAACGGCGATATCGATGACTTCAATTGATAGATGCGAAAAATGGTTTTCGAGAAGCAACAGCACAGAGGAAGCTAACGAAGGTTTTGCGAATTTTATAAAATGGTGACTATAGCGCACAAACTCTTGCTGGTACATCCAACCCGAACCGCATAACCGGCAGTCACAACAGAAACTTTCGTACTGATAATCTCAAAACAAAAAGATCGATATACTCATCAGGTAGCTAAGGCATGAAACACACAGAAATGAAAAGTTTTCCTTGAGTTTTTTTGATTTAGTTTTTTTTTTTTTTTTTTTTTTTTTATTTAACAAATATTACAACTGAATACAATTTCATCTAGTAATTTATCTATATTAAATGATGTTAACTGTTTGAGGAGAATAACCCATCGGTTAGCTCCAGGTTGGATACTTCATTAATTTATCTGTCCTAGTTCTAAGGGCTTCGTTCTTCGAAGCCGTCTTACTGGATTTTGGTTGTTCAGCATACGACGCAAATCCGCATTTTCATGTTGACTGAGGCGCTGTACGTGTTTCCTAGCATATTTCTTAATTTCTTCACTGACGTACTCCATCTTTAGATCCTTATGAAGGTTATCATTCCTTATATACCATGGTGCGTTGACCATACTACGCAAGACTTTATTTTGAAAAGTTTGAATTACTTTTACGTTAGTTTTCTTGGTACAGCCCCATAGCTCTATACCATACGTCCATACAGGTTTCAATATCTGCCGATATAATAGCAGTTTATTATGTAATGTTAGCTCAGAGTTCCTTCCTATGAGCCAATACATTTTTCTATATTTGATGTTTAACTCTTCTTTTTTCTTTTTAACATGCTCTTTCCACTTGAGTTTAGCATCAAGGGTCATTCCTAAATATTTTGCCGTGTTTGCATGTGGAATAAGTTGTGAATTCAGTCGAACAGGTAACCAATTAACATTTTTGTTGGTAAAGTTTATATGTACAGATTTAGTTTCGTTGAGTTGAAGGCGCCATTTCTTCGTCCAATTACTCAATGAATTAGCAGCGTTTTGTAATTTGCTGGTTGACTCCTCTATGTTGTTTCCAGTTGCCAAGATTGCAGTATCATCCGCAAATGTTGCAATATTTGTTCCTTTTGTGCTTGGCACGTCTCGCGTATAAAGTATATAGAGTATCGGCCCCAGAACACTCCCTTGTGGAACTCCCGCCGATATTTTCTTTAATTCGGAGTATTCCTCTTCATGTTTCACACGAAAGCGTCGATCAGCTAGATATGACTTTAAAATTAGGTAAAACTGCTTCGGCAGATCTCTGTGTAGTTTATATTCCAGGCCTCGGTGCCATACTTTGTCAAAGGCTTGAGATACGTCCAAGAATACACTTGAGCATATTTTTTTATTTTCCAGAGCATCTTCAATTAGATCTGTGATTCTATGCACTTGATCTATGGTAGAGTGTCTCTCTATAAATCCAAATTGGTGAGGAGGAATGAGTTTTCTGTCTTCTATTACTGATTTTAATCTCTTGAGTAGTAACTTTTCAAATAATTTTGAAATTATAGGAAGTAGGGAAATCGGCCTGTACGATGTTTTCTTGTTTGGCGGCTTGTTAGGTTTTATAATCATTATCACCTCTGCCACTTTCCACTGGTATGGAACGTATTTTAATCTGAAGGCTGCATTGATTACTTGCAGTAATTTTCGTACTCCTTTTTCTGGGAGAGTTTTAACTATAAGTCCAGTGATTAAATCATAACCAGGGGATTTTTTTGAACTTAAGTTGTTTTTAATTTCATCTTTTAGCTCTTGTAGTGTTACAGGTTTTATGTTTAGGTTATCCACTTTATTTACTGAAATTATATTTTCTTCAGCTGTTTGCCTTGGGAGGGGTTGAAATGTGTTTTCAAGATAGTCTGCAAACAATGCAGCTTTTTCTTTGGCACTTCTAGCCCAAGTTCCATCGTCATTCTTAATAGGAGCTATTTGTACTTTAGGCCTTTTAAGACCTTTAGTTGCTTTCCAAAGGGAGTAATTAGTGTCTTTGTTGCCAGAAAGGCCAGCCAGGTATTCATTAAAAGATTTGTTCTTGACTTCTTTGATAAGCATTTTTAATTTGTTGCTTAAATAATTAAGTCGTGATTTGCTTTGTGGTGCTCGATTCCTCTGCCAGATTTTTCGAGCTTTCCGCTTTTCTCTAACCAGATCTCTCACTTCTACTGGGTAGTTGATGTAACTTTCCGTTTGATTACAAGTAGGAGGAGTACTCTGCCATGCTGCTTGCAGAATACTGTTGTTCAGCAGCTCCAATTGAACCTCAAGTTCTGCCGGAGTTTTAATTGGTACTTGTAGTTCCGTATTGTCTTCGACTATTTTCCAGAAGAGGTCCCAGTTTGTTTTATTATTTGTTAACCTAGGTAAATTTTCTTTTTTGATAATGGTATCACTGAGTGTCATAATGACAGGTGTGTGGTCAGATGAAATTCCTTCACTGTTTTCGAGTAATACGTAGTTTACAGATATCCCTTTTGTTACAAAGAAATCTATCAAATCTGGTATCTTATTTGTATCCGCTGGCCAACAGGTTTACCTCCAGACAGGAACTCGCAGTTTAGTGCCCGACCAGCTGCAAATAGCTCCTTACCCTTATGGGTTGTTAGCCTTGATCCCCAATATGTATTTTTAGCATTAAAATCGCCTCCGATTATGAAGTTAAAACCGAGCGATTTGAGTAACGTAACATAGTTTTCTTTAGTCAGATTATAACGTGGAGGGCAATATATTGAAGATATGTTGATTACGTTTTGACTATTTATTCGAACATTAATGGTGGCTACTTGCATAATTTCTTCTTCAATTTTTACTCCTTCGTAATGTTTGATGTTTTCCTTCACAAATATGTTTGAACCTCCTCTCGCTTTTCCTTACGGGTGGATGGCGTGATAGCACTGGTATCCTCGAATTCTAACGAATGAATCTTTTGTCAAATGAGATTCTGAAATTAGGCATATATCTATCTTTTCTATATTTAGGAAAATTTCTAAGTCTGGAATTTGTTGCAACAGCCCATTTGCATTCCAATTGGCGATTCTGAATGTGTTATTCATCTTCATAGATTAGTACATCATAGAAGTGATTTCATTCACTGTTTCTTGCTTATTTAACCGCTTATTTAAAGCGTCCAGGCTTCTTTCTTGTTTTAGTAGCCTTAAGTTTAATGCTTTTATATTCTTTAAAATTTTTTCAAGAATTAGGCTTTGACCGTCTTCGTTGTTACTTACTACTTCCCACTGTTGTACAATCTGGGAGTATGTTTTTCGGCCTGCTATTGCACTTGTTAGTGGTAGTTCTACCACTGGATTTTTAGATATTGTCTTATTATTGAACATCCCACGGTTTAGCGGGCCTTGTTGTTTTTTATTTCTCAGATTTTGAAGTTCCCTGGCTACTTCACATCCTCTATAATTAGCGGGATGCTCTCCATTACAGTTTACACATTTTGGAGGCGTAGCTTTTGTGAACCTACAATCTTGGGCGAGATGTTTTCCCGAACATTTCACGCATCTAGGCTCTCGTTTGCAATATTTCTGCGTGTGATTATATCCTTGGCATTTCTTACACTGAGGTATCAAGCCTGTGGATTTTCTTAACGCTTCTATTCGAACTCTCATGTTAAGGACTGCCCTAATATTGAAAAAATTTTCCACTTTTTCCGTGCTATTAAAAGTAAGCATAAACAATGGGAGCCCCCTTTTATTCATTTTAATCCCTTGATCAGTTACAGTTTTTTCTTTCTTTAGGATATTTACCGCATCCTCTATTTTGAAGCCTTGGTGTTTAAGGTCTTCCATTATATCCTGCTTTGCACAGGTTGGATGAAGACCTCTGGCCATCACTTTAATCGGACGATCATTTTTGTCCTCATATGTGTACCATTCCTTGCCGTCATCTGTCAGCTTTGAAGCCAAGGCTCTATAACTTTCAATATCTGTTGTATTGATTTTCCAAATATTGTTGTTCAGTGCTACAACTCTGTAATCTTTTGTAGTCACCGATTTCATTAACGATTGGATAGTACTATATTCAGTTACGTCAATAATGTTGATTGGTGGTGGAGCCTTTTCCTTAATTTTGGCAGTTTGGTTTTCCTGAGCTGGTACATTTTGCTGATTTTGATTTAATACAGCAGTTATTGAAGTGCGGCTTGAAGCTACAATCTCTGGAGAAGATTCTGCCTTCCGTTTTTTCGCAGGTCTTTTCTTCCTGTTCTTTTTTAAGATCCAGTCAGTTTCTTCTCTTAATTCTTCTTCGTCAGTGTGGTACTCTGTAGCACACTGTTCTTCTCTCATGGAAAACTGAAGCATCCTGTTCCTCAGGTTCCTTTGATTGTAAAGAATTTTTCAGTTTCTCATTTTCTATGATAACTTAAGAGATTTTACTTCGTTCATTAAATCCGACGTAATTTTTTCAATGTTACATAGTTGTCTGCGTAGTTCTGCATTTTCTATCTCAACTGTTCTAGCTAATGATGTTGGTGATCTTTGCACTATGGAACTTCTTCCAAATGGGTCAGAGTTCATCAGCTCTGAAGTATTGCGGTCGTTGGATATCGACGACTGGGAGCCCGCTTGCTCACCCCTCAAAGTCGCCGGCACTGGGTATCCGATTCCCTGCGCCGTAAGGTTATCTCGTTTCGAGTCCCCCATATTGGTTATTATTTTCAGGGAACCACCCTTAGCTAGTTTTGGTCCGCGAATGGTATTTTATTTCCCATTTACCCGCCCGACAAGTCAGTGAGAGTTTTCCCCTATCCGCCACCTGGGGACGCGCCCGATGGGAGTCTAGCAACTCCGCACGATTTAGTGAATTTATAATTAGTCCCTACGTTCTTGCCTCATACTTAATGTATGAAGTTGGATTTGTATTTTTGTAGTTTGGTCGTAGCTACCTGATGAGCAGAGATGGGCGACGTAGATTACGTGATGTTATCTACGCGGTTGACGACGCGTAATCTATTATGTAGATTACCTCGCGATTTTTTGCGTTTTTGGCGTCGACAACGTAGACAACGTCGACAACGTCGACAACCTACGAAATGATTAATTTCCTCATTTATCTGTTAATAAATAAGTCATTGTCTAATTAACCTAGGGATCAAAAAAAGGTTACATTTTGATAATAAATCACATAAATTACTCATTGGTACATGAACTGACTAAGTTTTTTTATTGTTATAGAGATGGCACTGTGCAAATTCTTAAATAGGGTTTATATAACTATAATTTTTAATTTTATATGTTTTAAAATATGTACATAGAAAAATATTTGTATTTCGTCTAAATTTAACGTTAAATTATCTAAGCTACTTTGAAATATATTGTATGCTATATTACTATTCATAATATGGATTAACTATACAATCTGCGGAAACAGTTCAACATTAAACGACTGCAGGCATAGAAAAGTTGTCGACGTTGTCTACGAATAGTCGACGTAGTCGACGAGTTGTCGACGGTTGTCGACGCATTCGCGTAAAAATTAGTAGTCGACGTGTAATCGCCCATCTCTGCTAATGAGTAGATCGAACATTTTGTTTTGAGATTATCAGTACGAAACCCAACTACCACACAGAAAGCTCAAGGAAAGGTTTTCATTTTTTAGAGTCAATACATTTTGAATTGACTCTCGGGTTAAAGTACGGGGGGATTTTGATATTTCTACTTTTTTGGTAGATATATTATAAATGACTGGCCTCTTCATTTTTTCTGATTAACAAGTCGAAAATGTTGTGAATGCCATTATTATTAATATATTATGTCTATAAAAAGCCAAAAGAATCTTATTGATCTCTCCGTTTTATGCATGGAGTGATGCAAACTACTCCGCGCAACTCCATAGGTTCGTGCAGTCGAAGCTGATTCAGTTGACTTCTTTGGGTTTGTCATGGATAAAATGCCTTAAAATACGCTAAAATGTTAATAGAATATTGTTACGTTTTTGCCTTGTCTATCAAGGTTCGAATCACTGAATTTTGAATAAAAATAAACTACTTCAATTAATCACCAACGAATTTATTTATTGAGCACAAAAAATTAATAAAATCACTTATTATACATAATTTTTACACAATTTTACTGTACACTTATTTTATATTTCACTAAAACACTTTTTAAATTACTTTTTTACATTACATTTTATCATGCGATACCCGGAAAAAAATAAATTGGTCCTCAGCTAAGAAAACGGACTTTTAATTCAAGAAAATATACTTCTTCTTGATTTAAAAGCTAATTTTCTTATTTCTGTCAAGTTTTTCTTAATTCAAGAAACACAATTCTTACATGAAGAAATATTCGAAAGGAATAAGAAAATTAGCTTTTAAATCAAGAAAAAGTATATTTTCTTGAATTAAAAGTCCGTTTTCATAATCTACCATTTGAGATATTGGCAGTAGCCTATTGTTATAAAGTGAAATTGTTGGTGTTCTCATCCTAAGGCACATGATGGCTTTAAGGGCTAGATTCTGGTAAATCTGTAGCTCATTCACTTTGGTTTTACCTGCAGATCCCCAAATTTGTATTAGGTATAATAGATTTGAATAAATATACGAAAAATAGCAATTTAGTGAAACTGCATGGGGAACAAATTTCCCAACTCGTCGGAAGACTGCTATATAGGGAGCTATTTTTTGTTTTATAGAGTTTATATGATGCGTCCACTTTAAGTTAAAGCTGAGATTCAACCTGAGATAGCAGATGTTATCTACCCTATTGATTTTTTCCGAATCTACAATAATTGACTCAAGGTCAATAAATATCGGTTGCCCCTAAGAGAAAATATTATAAATTTAGTTTTTGATTTATTAAGTCGAAGTTTATTACTGGTAAAGTATTCACTTAAGATTTTCAGATCAGTTTTCATTTGTAATTTAAGTTATATCTGTCATTAGCACCATAAATAATTGCCGCATCGTCTGCGAACAATTGAATTTTACCAGAAAGATTCAGAGAATATATATCATTTATATAGATAGTGAATAGCAGAGGCCCTAAAATGGAACCTTGTGGTACTCCACACTTTAATAGCAGCTCTTTAGATTCATCGTTTCCTATTTGAACGTAGTGTTTCCGATTGATTATTCAAGTAATCTTGTATAATAGCAAAAGAGCGTTTTCACTAATTCCAATACTACTTAATTTATGAATTAAAAGTATATGATCTATGCAATCAAAGGCTTTAGCCAGATCAATCAAAATGCACGAAGTGCATTTTTTAGCTTCTGGATTATTGTTTATAATTTCCATTAAATTCAAAATAGCAGAAAGAGTACTGGAATTTTTCTGAAAACCAAACTGGTTAGGATGAATTAGTTGGTTTAAATTCAAATAGTTCTCCAGTCTTTGATGGACAGTTTTTTCAAAAATTTTAGAAAACGTAGGAAGGACGGAGATCGGTCTATAATTGTTAATATCCAACTTAGATCCAGATTTGAATATTGGAGTTATAGTGCTATTTTTAGTTCATCAGGCAATTTGCTGCATAAAAAAGTTCGTTTATAAAACTGCACAAACGAGGAGTTACTGTAGAATTAACCCCCTTAATGAGTTTTGTTGATATAGAATCCCAGCCCGATGAACAAGATGACTCCAAACTAGAAATAATTAGCTTAATTTCTTCGGGTGTTGTGGGTTCAAAGTTACAAAATTTGGTGGTTACGCTACTATAAGGTAGAATGTTGTAGTTAATATTGAAACCAAATGACATACCAATATTATTGAAATATTCATTGAATCGGTTTGCAACTTCAATTCGAGTTGTGACTAATTTATCATTAATAATTAAATTAATGGGGTCTTGTGCCATAGTATTTCGATTATTTAAGATTTGATTAATAACAGACCACATTTTTTAGGTGTTCGTAAACTGTCTTCTAATAAATTTGTGTAGTATTTGGTTTTTAGGGTAATTTCTTTTTCATAAGATTGTTGTTTTAGATTATTAAATACGTTTTTGAAATACAAATTATTGGGGTACCGTTTCTTGAGCTGTAATTTGCGATTTAATAATTTGTTTAAGATCATTGGTGAACCACGGCTTGTTATAATCATGCAAATTTATCACGCGTTCCCTATTGGTGCTATTTTCTATAATTACATTTACCAATAAGTCACATAAATTTAGAAATGCAGTGCAACCCAGATCAGAATTTACAATATATTGAAATATCTTTTGTTCATTATACAGTTTTACCTGTTTGGTAATAATCATTCGTTTATTAGGGGTCATACAACGAATTAGTAGGTATTCATGATTTAGTGATCGGTTGGGGAAACGAGCACAAAAACCTGATATGGCACGGAAGACAAAACATGATCAATAATGCTACTGTTACTATTCGAAAATCGTGTTGAGTATTTCTTATCAATTTTGTTAATAATTTTATATGAAAATATTTGCAGGATAGTCTTGTAGTTAATCAAAAACTTTTAATTTTCACACTATCGCTTACCAAAAACTAATTTTCTAATTCGAATTCGTTCGTTTCTTATACACTCAAACGAAAACTCCTCGAAATTTCATGACTGTTCCGGTAAGAACAGTTTAGAAACATTTAGAACAGTTTTTATCATGGCAAATTCCATTTTAGAACAGTAGAACTTAGCTATCAATTAACTTATTCTATTCTATCCTAGGTGTCACTGTAACAATATTTTATGTCGGCATAAACGGTGAGATCTGACAGTCAAACAGACGCTCTAAATGAAAAAAGGGGGTGCTCACAACCGGAAATCACGATAATTCTCGGAGTAAGCAAAAAAAATGTGATGCGTTATGATCTTAATATAAATCGATGCGGCATCCCAAATCACAACTGTAGAAATATCGATAAAACTCACCTGTTTGAGATTGTTTACTTTGATTTATCGCACTTTTAAAATATTGAAAAATTACAATTGCGCTGATTTTTACGGACTTTTTTTCTAATGTGATCGCTGCGTACTGTCAAAATACAAGTACAACTGTAATCAGATCCAACATATTTGCATTCTGTCAAACGTTATGCAGTGGTGCTTACAACCGGAAAGTGTCCACCACCGGAGACTCTTCTGTAATTTATAAACAATCATGAAACAGAGACTTTTTTAGAGTTTAATAATTCATTAAAATTGTTAATACAATCAGGCTAATACGACAAAACATAACCGTGTAAAAATTACCCAAAAGTAAAAAGGTCGATAATGCAGATTTTGTTATTACCATTCCACCCGAAAATAGAAAGTTTTGTGGTTATTAGCCAAATAAATATAGAATATACTATATAAATTGCAATAAAAACTTTTGTAATAGTCTTACGTGGAAAACTTTCTTCAACCTAATCTTGTAAAATCTCGGAAAATCAGATAAATCTACCAAATTGGAATAAAATCAGCCTGTCTAGAGTATACATCTGAAAATGAATTCTTTTTATAATATAAACGCTAATTTTGTATATATTCATTGTTAATGTGAGAATTAACTTCTTGCGAGAATTAAAGAGAGCTTCTTTAATTTTTGAATAATAGGCACAACAATGTTAATTTATTATTTTAACAACACAATGTTACTACGAGAAGTAACCTTTCTCCGTTTTGATTACAACGGTTACAAAGTTTTAGATATGTACTTTAATTTACTGTTGTCTTCTCTTTGGGTGTGTCTTCATTGACCGCTCTTTTTCTTCTACCAAAAAAATAAACCAAAATTTGACAACCTAAAATCTGGTTCTCACACGACGATACCTTTTTTGTGGTTGCATAGCTTGCCATCTATATATTATAATCGGTTGATTGCTGCAGCAAATTTTGCTTACAAGTAACAGTGACATCTCTGGTCGATTAGCTTGTTTAGCGTTTGTGCGTTCATGTAGATACCATAATTTTGTTTTGAGACTATAACTCAGAATTGCCAATTTTAATATTGTTCCCCTTCAGGCAGCCTCCGTACACCAACACAACACCAACTCAACCCAAATGAACTGTTGTACAAAATGTAAGGCCATCACATAGAAATTATTATGGGTTGTTTCCAGAATGTTATTTGTCAATTGCTGGCCTTAACATTCCGGCCCCCGTTAAGGATTTGATTCCTTAACTTCCACTAATTTGATGAGTTTGGCTACAGGTCTGGTCAACGTTGAATTTGCGGTTTTCAATGTCACGACTCGCACTATATTATCGTCACCAGAATGAACCTTAAGAATGCGAGCAAGTGGCCACGATAGTGCAGGTAAATTTATGTCTTTGACGAGCACTACATCTCCAACATTTAAGTTATCATGCTGAGTTCTCCACTTTGTTCTCTGCTGTAGGTTGTTGATGTATTCGACCATGTATCGTTTCCAAAACAACAGTACTCGCTTCTGGAGTTCTTCCCACCTTGTTAGACGGTTATCAGGTGTTTCCGAGTTATCGATTTCAGGAACTGACAAGAGCGGAGCGGTCGTCAAAAAATGGGCCGGAGTAAGTGCCATGATGTTTCCAATGTCTTCGGTTACTGGAGTTAGTGGTCTTGAGTTGAGGATTGCCTCGATCTGACAAAGCAACGTCGTTACTTCTTCAAACGTCAATCTTGACCGTCGAGTAATTCGAGTGAGATGGTGTTTAACTGATCGTACTGCTGCTTCCCACAGCCCACCGAAGTGAGGAGACGCCGGAGGATTAAATTTCCAAGTGATTCCCCTCTCTGTAGTAAATTTAAGCACATCTTTGTCTGCTGTGCTCTTGTGAAGCTGTTGTTGAGTTTGATTGAGCTTTCGTTTGGCGCCAATGAAATTGGTACCGTTGTCACATGATATTGTGCTGGGGAGTCCTCTTCTGCTGACAAACCTTTTTAGTGCCGCCAAGAATGCATCCGTTGTTAAATTGCCAGCCAACTCCAGGTGGATTGCCTTGACTGACATGCAAATGAACACAACGATGTATGCTTTGACAACTCTGGCTCCTCTGCCTGTTTTCGTGGCAATTTCTATCGGTCCTGCTATATCAAGTCCGGTATGAGTAAATGGTCTCGCTGGAGTCACCCTTTCTGCTGGCAGATTGCCCATTAACTGATTTGAAGGATGAGAATTTAGCCTACGACAGATAATACAATCATTAGTAACTTGTCTTGCTAGTTTTCGTACTGTAACGATCCAAAATGATTGTCGGGACAGATGTGATAATAATGTGGGGCCAGGATGGAGATAAGTGAGGTGGAGGTACGATAATATCATTCTACTAAGGACGTGAGTATTAGGTAGAATGATTGGATGCTTTTGCTCGTAGGAGCATTCTGCGTGTTTGAGGCGTCCTCCCACTCGCAATACGCCATTGTCATCTATATATGGTGACAGAGATGTTAATTTTCCTTTCAGGATTGGGCGCCCTAGATTGAGAAGTCGAAGTTCTTCTGCGAAGTGCACTTGCTGGACTAATTTGCACAGGTGATATTCCGCCCACTTATATTCATCTGGTGTGATTTGGCCTGAGTATGGTACGTCGTCCAAAGCTTTTGCATATTTGCTTTCGCATAGGGCGACAAATCTTTTCAAGTAAATTAAAATTCGTTTCATTTTAGTGAAAGATGAAGTTCGGTCAGCAATTTGGGATACCAAATCTTGATCCATCGTAACCTTATGTACGCTTGCAGCGCGTTCTTCTAACATGTCACTACTTAGATGTTTTGCGTTATGCCAACGTCCTTGGGGCCATGTATGCTTTTGTTGGTTGAGCCAGTGGGGTCCGTCCCACCAGAGAGGATGTTCCTGCAGATCGGATGGACTGCATCCCCGCGAGGCGCAATCAGCAGGGTTGTCAGAAGACGATACATGGTTCCATTTTGTTGTCGGCAACAGGTCCATTATTTGTGTAGTCCGATTTGAGATGAATACCTTCCACTTGGATGGATGGTGCGATAGCCAATGCAGCACTATTTCTGAATCCGTCCAGCAATACACAGGAATGGACTGTAACTTCATGAATCCTACAACAGATTTAATTAGTGTGGCCAACAGCAAGGCACCACATAGCTCGAGGCGAGGAACAGAAATAGTCTTGATCGGTGCCACTCTTGTTTTGGCTGCAATTAATCGAACTTGTATATTTGAAAATTCGTCAACTGTTCTACAGTAGAGCACCGCAGCGTAAGCAGTGCTACTTGCGTCTGCAAATCCGTGAAGTTCACTCGTTGAGGGCGTGATATTTATCATACGAGGAATGTTGATTTTTTCCAATTGCTTTAGATTGCTTCGTATAGTCACCCATGCATCTATGGTTGCTTGTGGCAGCGATTCATCCCAATCAAGATGTAGTAACCACAACTGTTGAAATAATGCTTTTATGGGAATGATGGCGGGAGCTAGCCACCCAAGCGGATCATAAAGACGGGAAGCTTCGGATAGCAGACTTCGCTTCGTGTAGGCAGATGGTTCTGGTAACTCACTAACATGGAATTTAAATGTGTCCTTTTGTGTATCCCAGTGAAGACCCAAAATTTTGTGGTCACTTTGTCCATCCAAGTTCACTACCGTCTTATTCCGGTAAACATTTGCTAGTGAAGAAAGTAATTCTTGCGAGTTTGAAGCAAATTTGTGTAGTGGGAAACCTGCTTCGTTGAGAATCTTCGTTATGTTGTGTGCCAACGCAATTGCTGATGTAGTGTCGCTACTCCCGCTTAAAAGGTCGTCCACATAAAAATCGTTTAAAATGGAGTTTGAAGCCTGTGGAAACTCAGATCTGGATTCTAAACCGACTTGTGCAAGGGTCCTTGTAGCTAGAAACGGAGCGGCAGACGTACCGTATGTGACCGTTAGCAGACGAAAGTGCTTCAGCTGCTCCGCGGGATTTTCACGCCACACAATGCGCTGGTAGTCGCAATCTCGAGCATCAACTTTTATTTGGCGATACATTCGCTCAATGTCTGCAGTGAATGCTACTGGATGAACACGGAAGTGCATAAGAATGCTAATCAAATGGGGCTGCACTGTTGGCCCCACTAGTAACTTGGAATTAAGCGAGATTGATGATGATGTGACAGCTGAACCATCGAATACCACTCTGACCTTCGTGCTTGCATTGTTCGGCTTGACTATAGGATGGTGAGGTAGGTAACAGTGTTCAGCTGAGAAGTCGAGTTGCTCTTGTTGAATTTCTGCCATATGGCCAAGTTGCTTATATTCATTCATGAATGATTTGTACGCACCTCGGAGATCATCTTGACGTTGCAGTTTTGATTCGATAGCTTTAAACCTTGAAGTAGCTTGTTGAATTGAACTCCCTAATTGCTTAGCATCTTTCGCGAAGGGGAGTCTTACCACGAAACGACCATCCGTATCTCTAGTGTGAGTACTGAGAAATAATTCTTCGCAATATTTTTGTTCAGGTGTTAGGACCTCTTGAGATGGAATCTCTTCTAACTCCCAAAACTTGCGTAACGTTTCGTCAATATTGAACTCCATTTGTAAAATGTGTGGATCAAATTTCGAGTCGCCTCCTGAGATAATCCATCCAAAGGCAGTGTTTTGTGCTATTAGGCCATTGGGTCCTGTAATTTGTCCTTGTCGTAGAAGTTTTGTGCTTGCATTGTTCGGCTTGACTATAGGATGGTGAGGTAGGTAACAGTGTTCAGCTGAGAAGTCGAGTTGCTCTTGTTGAATTTCTGCCATATGGCCAAGTTGCTTATATTCATTCATGAATGATTTGTACGCACCTCGGAGATCATCTTGACGTTGCAGTTTTGATTCGATAGCTTTAAACCTTGAAGTAGCTTGTTGAATTGAACTCCCTAATTGCTTAGCATCTTTCGCGAAGGGGAGTCTTACCACGAAACGACCATCCGTATCTCTAGTGTGAGTACTGAGAAATAATTCTTCGCAATATTTTTGTTCAGGTGTTAGGACCTCTTGAGATGGAATCTCTTCTAACTCCCAAAACTTGCGTAACGTTTCGTCAATATTGAACTCCATTTGTAAAATGTGTGGATCAAATTTCGAGTCGCCTCCTGAGATAATCCATCCAAAGGCAGTGTTTTGTGCTATTAGGCCATTGGGTCCTGTAATTTGTCCTTGTCGTAGAAGTTTAAAAAAATGACTAGCTCCCAGAAGAATATCCACATTGTGACACTGATGCTCCAGAGGATCGGCGATGTGTAATGATTTTAGCTCGTGCCAGGTGTCTATCACTGAATTAGTCAGTTTAGGTAATCGTGATGTGAGCCGATCCAATATGAAAACATCTACATCTGTAGCAAAGTTGGCATCTACACGGGAAGTGATGGTAAGTGTTGTTCGACCCTTAGTTGTGGCACTCGAAGCTACACCACTGATGGGAATCCGACAGTTGTTACGGGTTAGTTGTAGCTTGTTCACGCATGCTTCAGTAATTAAGGATGCCTCCGATCCTGAGTCTAGCAGCACTCTGCAGTAGTGATTTTTTCCAAGTGAATCTCTAACCTTTACCAAGGCAGTTGGCAACAATGAATATCTTGTCATCACTGCAGTATTTGTGGGCAGCGCTGGTGGTAGGTCTAGGGTTGATTTTTCCGGACACTCTTCTTCCTTGACAATATTTACGTTGGGTGTTTGTGAAGAATGGAGCGAGGTATGATGCTTTCGTTGACATATGAAGCAGCGTCGCTTAGATGGACAATTATTAGAAATATGACCTTTGAATAGGCAATTGAAACATACCCGAGCTTGGGCAACTCTTTCCTTTGTTCTATTTCTAGGTCGGTGTACTGTGTGCAGTCGTGCAGTCTATGTGGTCCATTACATTTAATGCATCGGAGTACCTCATTGGCAGTGGATTCGGTTGCACCATTTACTTCAGTATGGTACGTCATGGTGGATGATTTAGCTGGCATTCGTTTGTACTGAACGGGCTCACAAGTTTCCAACGCAGAGCATCTTTTTTCAATGAATGATATAAATGTTTTGAAGCTGGGACATTCCGTATCTATGCTTTTAATTGCCCATTGCTTGCGTGTCTCTTCATCCAACTTCTGCAGAATGAGGTAGATGAGCCAAGGGTCCCGTTTCTCAGCGTCAGGGCCAAGGGCCTTCAAGCCTCTTATTACCTCATCAGAAGTGTCACATAGCTTGCGGAGAGAGGTTGCACATTCCTTGGTTATGGTTGGTTGAGCGATAAATTGCCTGATGAGGGATGTGATCACTAATCCCTGGTTATCATATCGTGCACAGAGCTTCTCCCATGCTTCTGTATAATTAGCACCCGTAACTGGTATATGCCTAAGCAGATTAGCTGCATCGTCCCGTAGAAAGCTTTTCAAGTATTGAAACTTGTGGACATCAGTGAGCGTTGAGTTCAAGTGTACCGATGATCCGAATAAATCCTTGAATGACGGGAACTCATTATATTTGCCGGTAAAAAACGGAATCTGTATTCGCGGGAGCTTGATTTCATCCTTGGGTATTGCTGAGAAGCTCTGCTCTCGCATTGTATCAAGCATTTCCTTCTGATGTGTGGTGAACGCTCTCATGGTGTTGTTCAATTGTTCCTGAACGGCAGTAACCATTGGGCTTCGTCCGTGTATTTCTTTCCGCAATATTGCCTTTGCCTTAGTGTACCGTTGCTCGAATACATCTATGTCGGATAGTGTTTCGTCGATGGCTACGATCTGTTCGTCGTAATCTTTGAACTCTATATAAGCCTTCTCGAGCAGTTCCAGGTGTACGTAGAGCTCTTCGACAGCTGTATTATCATTGACGGTCGAGATACTTCGTTCTACACGTGCTAGAGCTGCTTTAGCATGTCCTCGCTTACGTTTAAGCGTGTCTGTATCTGACATTGTAATGAGCCACTATTTTAACTATATATCGTTCACGAATAGTATACGCACTGCAATAACTGTATTTATTCTATTCACTTATATCCCGGGTTTCGGCACCATATGTTAATGTGAGAATTAACTTCTTGCGAGAATTAAAGAGAGCTTCTTTAATTTTTGAATAATAGGCACAACAATGTTAATTTATTATTTTAACAACACAATGTTACTACGAGAAGTAACCTTTCTCCGTTTTGATTACAACGGTTACAAAGTTTTAGATATGTACTTTAATTTACTGTTGTCTTCTCTTTGGGTGTGTCTTCATTGACCGCTCTTTTTCTTCTACCAAAAAAATAAACCAAAATTTGACAACCTAAAATCTGGTTCTCACACGACGATACCTTTTTTGTGGTTGCATAGCTTGCCATCTATATATTATAATCGGTTGATTGCTGCAGCAAATTTTGCTTACAAGTAACAGTGACATCTCTGATCGATTAGCTTGTTTAGCGTTTGTGCGTTCATGTAGATACCATAATTTTGTTTTGAGACTATAACTCAGAATTGCCAATTTTAATATTGTTCCCCTTCAGGCAGCCTCCGTACACCAACACAACACCAACTCAACCCAAATGAACTGTTGTACAAAATGTAAGGCCATCACATAGAAATTATTATGGGTTGTTTCCAGAATGTTATTTGTCAATTGCTGGCCTTAACATTCATTGTGTACTTTCGGCTGAAAACTTTATTATATTTTTCCAGATTTTCTAGGGCAATTTGAGCTGAGTTTTTTTTCTATTGATACGTCAAAACAAGATTTCGCGCTATTTTCCACAGATTTCCACGAGGAACTGGAGCCAGGATTTGAAATATAAAAATATTTGCAAATGTCTTCAATGATATCCACACTCAGAAAAATATGCGGTGTGAATTTGTTTTTTATCCGCAAAATTATTTTATTTTTATCCAATCGGTTATTCTTTTGTAAAATCACTCCTAGTCAACGGATAAATATTTAAAAGTATCCTAACGGATAACTTTTAATAAACAATTTATAAATTTCACCACATTCGATGTAAAATTATATTTTATCGTTTTGGATAAATAATCTCACAATTTCTTTTGAAAAAGGACACCGGTAGATTTGGGAAACACTCTATGTGGATTTAATAAAATCAGAACCATCTTGATGTGAATAGAGCCGGCATGTGAAAAATGAACTTAAAATAAGGGATATAGAAACACTAAAAATTCATTTATTTTCATAGTGTTTATATGAAAAAACGAGATTTCGATTGACGATAAAATATGAATTAAAAGTTAAACTCAGTTAAATAATTTTTTAAGAAATCGCTAACAAACAACCCAATGTCTTACTCATTTAAAACACAGATTCTCAAATTTCCCTATTTTCCAGCAATAATCAAAAGAAAATAAGGGAAATTAAATTAAAAAACATTCTACAACAACAACAATGTGTATTAAAAAGAGAAAATTCAGTCTAATGACGACATCATATCTCCACATCTAAACCCAATGGTAAGAAAAAAGACAACACGTCTCCGCTCAACAATCAAAATTTAAAAAAAATCAAAAAGAGCCAAACAGAATAAATTAAATCAATACAATGAGTGCGAAAAAAACAAAACATCGAAACCATCTAGCATGCTTTGCAAATTCAAAATAACTATAGGAACATATTTGAATTCAAATTGGAATGGAGGCAATGAAAGAGATGATTGTTTTGTTTATAAATTTCTATCATAGTTATGTTGGTGACGTATAGTATTACAAAAACAACAATATTGCAAATTTCAAAAGTACCTTATTTTTCATGACGATTTTCACTAAGAAATAAACATTTTCAAGACTCGATTTTTCAATCAAATAATATTACATGTTTTATGAACATTTTCATATAAAAACAAAACAAAAGCTCACATTTCTAATAAACTAAATCTGTAAATGAAAATAACCGTTTTTCCATATAGTTTCAAAGTAAAGAAAAATTTGTTTGTACCTTATTTTAAGCTTAGTAAAAAATACAGTCGATACTGGAGGCTCTTATTTATACAGTAGGCTCTGATAAAATACACCTTTCGGTGTTCTTTTCTAAACGTGAAATTTCATGTCTAATTTAGCGAGAATATTTAATTGTTTTGTGTTAAAAACATTCAGTTTCAGTTGAGATTTTATGCAAGGCGCATTGGTTTTGGTTTTTTGTGCAAGGCGCATCAACAAATATTGATGTCATCGAAATAAATAATTTAATTTGTAGACCCATTTGAATTTTGCTATCCTCTACCTATAATCCTTTTATAATTTCATAAATTGAATTAGTATAAATTACTTGTTATTGTAAAAAAAAATAATAAAATAAATGAAATTTTTACTTAACAGCATAATTTTACTATTGTTTTACTACTGTTATACTTTTTTATAAACATGGTGCACCAGTTTTTATGTTTGTAATAACATCCAAAGGGACTATTTGCAAAAACTCAAATTATCCTAAAGGATTTCTTCGAAAACATATAAATATCCGAAAGGATTTCATAAAAATATCCAAAAGGATAATTTCCAATTAACTACTGCCTCATATTCTGCATATTTGATCAAATGTAAAAATGGATTTAAAAACCATTACCAAACGAATTCAGGAATTCAGGAACACTCAGTGTAAGTTGTAGCACTTGAACGCACTTGAAAATACATTTTTCTATTATGCGATTTAGTTTTACATATTTTGGGCCAACTGCAGTCTCATTTATCGTAAAGTAAACAAATTTATCGCTCTTGTATGCCCCTGGAACTAAATTTTTCTGTTTGGCGAGTTAGTTTTATATGTTTTGGCGCAACACAGCCTCATATTCTGGATATTTGGATATCATACCCAGAAGTTCCAGAATACTACACAAAGTTATCGCCCTTGAATGCACCTGGAACTATATTTTTCTGTTAGCTCATTAGGTTTTCTATGTTTTGGCCTAACTACAGCCTCATATTCTGGATATTTGATATTTACAAATGTGAAAAATCTTTTTTATAACCTATAATAAACGAATTGACAATTTGTTTTTATTAATCGCTTGAACTTGGAATTCTAATTAAATACTTTTTATAGCACAATTACGAATGATTTCATGTTTAGAAACAAAAATCCTAAAACTAAATGACGTAACAGGAAAATATAGTTCCAAGTGCGTTAAGAGCTTTAACTTTGTTTAGTATTCCATGTATAAAAATGAGAGATTTTCCTCATTTTTATATATCAACTATCCATTATGGGATACCATATAGTTGGACCAGAATACATAAAACCAAATGGATTCATTGATCCTTACATTAACCAGCCGGGATTTTTTCATCACCCGCCGGGAATCGAACCTGGGACCTCCGGAGCTTAAAGCAAGCATGCTAACAACTGTGCCACCGGGACGGCTGCCAATTCAAATTGCCAATTAGATAAAGGTAATTCTAGGTGCATTCAATAGCGACAGCCCAACTTCGGTTAGTAATGCTATGACTTCTCAATGTCTTAACGTTTGATGTTGTATTACACAACATTTATCTGTTCTATGTTTCTATCTGAATAGCTAAATTACTTAATATATTTTAAATTGAATTGTTTTGGCTTAAATAGCTCTACATTTACCCTAAAATTTATTTTGAAACTTTAGTAAATAACTCAAATTGTATTGTTAAATTAGTGCGCCTAAATGTAAATATGTAAAATAGTTATTTTCACTAACACATTTACCATAAATCAAAGATAGAACAAATTAAGTAAAAACTTCCTACAGAAGTGCGAAAGTTTTTATAAAAGTGTTCTAATTTTAAGTGGCTTCATTTAAAACATGTTTAGATCAAACTTCTGGCGCATATGTACTGTCAAAATCAGTGTTGAATCAAAGTTAAAATAAGTGGGCTGCCATATTATTAGGGACAAAAAATTGTTTTTTTTTGCATGCCAAACTATAATTCCGTAAAATATTTTTTCATAACATGTGAGTTAACCTTTCTGCTAATCACATTCCTCCTGTATTTTTTTAGAATTTTTGGTTCAACGCTTCTTTAATAAATTCATATCCAAATTCAAATGAATAAATTTCTTTCATTTAAGAGGAGTGACAATTACGGCAGGCCAGACGTCCTAGTTTCTCCGGACATGTTCTAGTTTTTTAAACTTCTGCGGGCGTCCGGGAAAATGTCTTACATTATCCTGAAAAATCAGAGAAAGAACAGAAAAATAATAATTTCCATACAATTTAAATATTTTAAATAACAAACCGAACTTCAGCCCAAATGATATTACCCAAAAAAATCTGTAAGACGTGATTTAATCTATTTTAAATTTTGAAGTATTTATAGAATTGGCGTAATGTATCAAATAAAAATTTCACAAAAGCTTATCGATAAATGTTTTTATTCCATTTGGTGCTGGAAGTGGCAAAAATTGACCGCATTGGCTGTGTATGGAAAACCAAAATTGGCAAAGCTAATTTTTGATTTATGGTATCGACCGTAACACCATTAATTAGTACGAGTAATGATCCAAAATATTTTTTGCCGCTCTGATCTCAGTCCAACTAAAATTTCACTAAAATCCGTCAACAAATGAGCTTGTTCCATTTGATACTAGAGTTAAGAGGATAGTCTGAATTGGCTCAGTATGCAAAAATAAATTTCGCGCATATAATTTTTGATTTAAAATATCGATAAAAGCATGATCATAAGGCCGACGGAATTCTTCAGAGCCGGAAATTTTTAAATGTTTTATTAGGAACTACTTAAAGAATTGACTTTACATATCAAATCTCAGATATAATATTTTATTAAAATACATACACAAACTTGCCACCTAGTTCGGTCTTAGGTTGGTTATTCATGTAAAAAAATACTGGTGAAATTATTTTTGATTAATGGTACCAAAATATCAGTAGAGGTGTTCTGCAATATTTCTTGAATTTGGCCCTTATTTTATCTAAGGAATCCGACCCCAAATGATATAACCCCACAAATTCTTCAGAGCGTGAATATTTCGATTTTATATTAGGAACTACTTACAGAATCGGCTTAACAACGTAGATATAAAATTTCATTTAAATTTATTGACAAACGTGTACGTATTCCATTCGGCGCTGGAAGTGTAGAAAAGGTCATTCCTCACGTATTTAAAAAATATGTTTCTCTTTAGCAATTTTTTTTTTTTAATTTATTGCTTGTATTTATGTACCAACGTATTATTAGCAATGTGTTGGAATATTTGTTGAATTCTGGAGATGTTTCATTTAAGAAACTCCATTCCTGCCCCAAACGGAACTTCTGCAATTGTGCACCAATTCCATAATAATTTGGTATCTGAATTAATAAACAAATTTGTTGATAAATTAATTGATTTGAGCACATCCAAATGATGAATCAAGGTGGCGGCTTTTGAAACTTTTCTAGAAGAGATTTAACTACAAATCTGTTTTCTGACTAGTGGATATAAATTCGAGACTTTAAAACGGTCCTGGTTTTGGTAAGTCGAAATTTTCGACTTTTTAAAATGTGTTCAGATTTCGTTCAAATTTAGTTGTTTTTGGACTGATTGGTCATTCTAGTGACAAATTCCATTAGCTATCATTTTCTTGTAACTAATACCAACGCATACCCTGAACTTAAACTACATAAGTCAATGAAGAAAATATTAATAAAAATGTATCACAATTAAAACTTCCGATGGCTTATTGTAGCTGCTCGGTTTGAAATATTTCGGTTTCCAACCAAAAATAATTTCAAATGGCTTTCATGCATGAAACGTGTGACAGTAAAACTACCTGTGAAATTGTTGAATAACAACCAAAAGCAGTGCCGAAGTTGCTGAATGAAGCCAATGACGATCCAGAACTGCTCAAACGGGTCATAACTGGTGACAAAATAGGAGTTTATGAATATAACATCGCAAGTAATGCTCAATCGTCCCACTTAAAGCTTAAACTCCTCAAGTGATGTAACATGAGTTCTTAGGTCGTTTGATTAATGAGGAGTACTTTTTGGAAGTTATACGCTGTTTGCGTGAAGCGACCCGAACGAAACGTCTGGATTTGTGGAGAAGCAACTCATGGTCATTGTATCACGATAATATACATGCTCACACTTCTATGCTTGTTAGTAAATTTTTGGCGAAAATCGACACCATTATGATACTGAGCACACCAAAACTGTGTAACCTTTTCGACAGCCAACAATAACTAAACATCCAATATGGCTCAAAATGCTAAGAATCGTCAGGGAAAGTGAACCAACACAACCAAAAAGCAATTGTGGCAACTGGACTTAAACAACCAAATTGCTTGGTTCCCATTTCCCAGCATTTCAATATATATTTGGGATTTATTAAATTTCTAGAAACGTCTTCTCCATTTTTTATAAGAATAACTCCAAAAAAGGTCGATTTTTTAAAATTCAAAATTATTTGGCGTGCCGGAGAAAATTATAAACTTGCCAAGTTTGGCACGCGTGCCACATATTTGCGATCATTGGGCTATACGCTATAAAAATATTTAGTAAAATGCATAAGTTGCCAGAAGTCAACATTTCCCAACAGAATTGATCTGTCCCTAATAATATGGCATCCCACTGAACCTATACGAAATTTTCACATAACAGTCATATTTATTTGAGGCTTACGCCATAGCTGCAATATATTAATGATTTGCCCTTTAAGTCTACAGTTAAGAGCCGCCAAATTCAGTGTTAATTTTGAGTTCGAAAAGTGTAGATTTTTCGACCGAAGGATTTGTAATATTATATTTGGGCAGATAAAAGTGCTTTTTGAACGGGGAGCTTTATTTTTGACCAATGGACATTCATAGCTATCTATGCCTGGTAGTGATTTTGTGTCGAAATTTAGAAAATTAAATTTGTTTCGTCAAAATAAAACAGGAAACAAATAAGAAATAATATGGGTTTCACACTTTTTAAGCAAACATATCTGTGCTTTAATTTTAATAAAAATTGGCTTATACATAAATGTGGATTCCTTTTAGCAGAAATAAAATAATGCTTAACCGGTCAATCAGCGCATTTACCCAAAACAATATTAGAAACCTTCGATTGCGATTTGTCTAGCTCGTTTCGGTCGAGCAGCCCAAATAATTACGCCATAAACATGAAAATGGCACATAACACTCGTAATAATTGAGTTGATAACAACCATTGCAAAAATATAAAAATGCGCTTTTTATGCTCAAAGTTATGTACTACCAAAATCATCGCCTTTGTATTGAGTACGCCAACAAAATACGTAAATTACATGAAGTTTTCACGCGATATTCATACTTATTTAAGGCTTACTCGTGACGCAAAAATATTAATGATTTGCTTTCTAACTCTACAGTTACGAGCCGCCATAGTCAGTATTAATTTTGAGTGCGAAAAGGGTAGATTTTTTGACTAAAGATTTTTAATTTTTTTTTGGCATATAAAACCGCTGTTCGATCGGAATAGTTTTTGACCAATGGGCATACAAATCTTATGCCTAGTGATGATTTTTGTCGAAATTTGCAACCAATCAATTTTTTGTGGGTTTACACCCTTTTTTTGGACCATTTTTTGTGGACACTTTTTTTCTCTTTAATTTCGATAAAATTTGGCAAAACGACGTTATAGAAACCTTCGACCGCGAATTGTCGAGCAGATTTGTCGTTTCACTTATTACAGCTCATGTGGTAAGCCTCCCTATAGTAATGGGCCATATTAACCAACGAACTTTACTAGTTTGGGAGACTTACCACTGGGTGTTGATACCCTTTCGTAAATAAATTTTTTTAATGTAGTTGGTTAAAAACCAAAAGAATTTCACAAGCACGCGTCGTGTCATTTTCGTCAATTCAAAATTGAAAGGCTCAAATTTGGTTTTTTAATGAGTGTTTTACAAAAATAAAATTTAATAAGTAACAAGAGTTTTTCTTGCTTTCGCCCTTCGGGAGGTTTTTCTTGGTTTTTGCCTTTTTTCGACCATGGACATAATTTTTTATGTTGTCACTATATATATAAAAAAAAAAAAAAAATTATTAAATTAAAGAGTCCATTTTGCCCCGGAGTTGCGCCAAAATTGGAATTTGACGATATCTTAGCAAAATTTTCATTTTGTAAAAAGTTACATAGCAACTTTTGATATGGGCTTTTCCTGATTCATCGATCCCCTACAAAATAGAAACAAATTTAAAATTTTGTGTTCCAGAATAAATAAATTTTTATTTGGCAACGTATTTGGTCCGACAGTTGAATCCTCTTTATACACATTATACGAGTGATTCCTGTAAAATATTATAAATATTAAAATTCAATTTTACTATCATAAAGATTTCAAAAACATTGGGATTAAAAATAATTTATTGCTTGAATGATCGATATAAAATAGTGGCTAAGCAACCAGTTGTATCAA
Organism: Tipula helvola; assembly: GCA_963556165.1. Lineage (NCBI taxonomy): Eukaryota > Metazoa > Arthropoda > Insecta > Diptera > Tipulidae > Tipula > Tipula helvola. The sequence goes on from OY744481.1 coordinate 103,454,139, forward strand.
TTTATGCCATTAATATGTCGAACTGTATAAACATTTAAGCACCTCATTATGTGTATGTCTAGAAACGTGAGTATGTACGAGTATGTTGACATAACAACTTTTGATATTTTGAATTGTAAATTACAGACATAAAAAAAAATAAAAAAAAAAATTAATTTATTATACATGAACATGAGTCTCAAACATCATCTATCCAGCTCACCTACAATTTTTATTTTTTTTTATTTTTTAAGAAAACAATCATAAATAAATAAAAAAAAAGTACAGAATACTGCACCCATGTATGTAAAATCCATTCAATGCAATCATTAAATCAATTTTATTTTTGTTGTACATTAATATTTATTTTATTTATTTTTTATTATTATGTATTAAAATAATAAAAGTGAATATTTAATGTACTCGTATGAATATAAGAAATTATGTAACCTTCATCAGAGTTTATCGGTTAAAGAATATTAATTATACTGTGGTGATGTTTTGATAGGGCAATATCTATTTATTTTAACATATACTCGTATATCATAATTGGGACATAGTCTTGTGAGACCAAAGGATGTTATTTCAGAGACAGTAGTTTATGTTTATTTATATCAAAATCGAATAATTAACCCAATTATAAGATCGTAAAAATCACATCAATCTATAATTTTTATTTCATCTTAAATTTTGTTATAAACAATTCACTTTGAAGCAGAAAAATTTTCCACCCTCATAATTTAGTTCTAACAAAAACAATCAAAATTACAGAATTGGAAAATTTAAATTTAAATAAATTTTTATTCAAATATTGTCTTTTTTGCATATTTATTATTCAATTTCATTTCAATTCACGTGGATAGGAAAGGTTTTAGGAAATTTTTATACGATGCGTATAATTTTGCAAGCCGTCTTTTTCCAGTTTCCGCATCAATTTCTTTTTCTAAGATTCTAAGAAAAATTTGAGTACAATTTTCGTTGGTGTGCCGATGTTTGTAACCTATTTTTTAAAAGAATTTTTGAAATCTTAAAAAATCCACTGTCGAAATACTCATTTTATTTCGCTAAAAATATTGTTTTGGTGTATGAATCACCGGGAGTTGCTACTCAATCAATTTTGGAAGGTGTCCAGTAGCTGAAAAGAAGTTTGTAATAAATAACAAAAATAAGCATGTACTAATGTATGTTACACTTATTCATGTAAACTGTTAAAATAATTTTTATAACAATTTTGAGTAAAATGTCACGATTTCGGTGCAATGTTTATGAGTTACATAAGTAAATGTAAGAAAGAAAGAGAAGTTTGTCAATAAGATTCTTTCGGCTTTTTATAGACAAAATATATTAAAAATAATATATTTTGTCTAAAAAAGCCGGAAGAATCTTATTGAATTTAATACAGACAAACTTACCTTTCAATTATTTATGTGAACATAAATCACACAGAAATGAGGGTTTTCGTTGGGTTTTTGATGTAGTGAATTTGGTAGATCGGTAAGTTCTTGCCTCATACTTATTGTATGAAGTTAGAATTGTATTTTTGTAGTTTCGTCGTAGCTACCTGAAGAGTAGACCTAACTTTTGTTCGTACAAACTTTTCAGTACAAAACCAAACTACCACATAGAGAACTCAAAGAGGGTTCTCATTTTTTGTTATTCAGAGTCGATACATTTTGTATGACTCTTGGGTATGGGAGGGGATGGGGTATTTCTACTTTTGTGGTAGATATATTATAAATGATTATGGCCTCTTCATTTTTTCTGATTACCAAGTCGAAAAATGTTGTGAATGCCCTTATTGTTAATATATTTTGTCTATAAAAGAAGAAAGAATCATATTAATAAAATTAATGTTGTTGTTTCAATAATTAACGATTTAGAAATAATACTAAAGTTTATTATAGATACTATAGATTTATATAATACTAGTGGTCGCCCAGTGGTCGAAATTCGACCGTAATTCATAACATTTTAAGTTTGAACGTTATTGAGGTTCTTTTGTCAGAGTATAATCATAGCATATTCATTATCACGTCCCGCCAAGGCTACACAGTTATTTTGCCCATCCTTTTCAAATTATATAAAATTTAAATACATGGAAATATAAAATCTCAAACCATCGAATGATCGAACTCTACTTGCTGCGACGTATAATTGACCATGTGTAAAAATTGGCTGCCTCAATAAAATTCCAATTTATTCGAAAATTTGTCCTTGAGATTTATTTATTGTCATCGCAAATTCAGGTATAATTGGAAATTGAGTTCTTGGAAAGTTAAATATGTAGTAAAACAGTACCAGCATATGTTAAATGTATACGTATACGTGGAGTCAAAATTCTCTAATTGCGTGCAGTTCCTTTTAAAGGTTGCTATGATATGTTTACTGTTCACCTGGTATTCAATTAAGTATTTCAGTATTAGTAAAAGTACAATCATCCTAAAAATGCTAAAATAACTGACTTCAATATAATATCTCAAAGTAGGTTTTCGGAAATATTTCCATACACCTCATTAATAATATTATTTTCTTCTCCATACTTGCTGGGGTGGGGCTTCATCTTTATCAATTTTTTTCGAGAATTCGACAAATTCAATTTCATTTGGCAAGGCTCTCATATTTTGGGTAAACGTTACTTTATGAAAATACACAAATTTAAGCCAAATCGTGACACATTTTTCAATTAAAGTTGCACGTGATCCAAGTGGGCAATTGGTAAGGTGTGCCGAAAATCACTGCACAGAAGTGTCGTTTTCCCTCCAAATAGTTTATGTTTATTATTTCCTGATGATTTTCAACACTGATTGAAGCTATGCCACTGAACGCTGTTGGAATGCAACGAAGATTAAGCGGATTTAATTTTTGAATGATTGCTGTTTGAATGTTTTTCCAAAACCTGTATGAGCGGTTAAACAAAAAAACATTAGATCCAGTAACATGGATGCAAAACTTCACGAATCACATGATCAATTAAATCACGCTGTTCAATATTTTCAGTTTCATAATGCTCACAAAACAGAAACTCTTGTTCTATTGGATCAATAGCATTTGCTCCGTCTGTTCTCTGCAAATATGTGGGAACTGGTAAACTAAGTTCTTTACATGACAAATTATGAACATTCAAAATATTTTCAATTTCTAATAGAGCTCTACACGAGTAACCACTTGTCACAAAAAAGCGACAAAAATTTCACATAAAATGGTGATTGGTGGAAAAAAATGTGACAAAATTGTCACAATATGGATGAAAAATGGTTGATGGGGTTGACGCCGATTGTCACGCGTAAACGAACATTTTGTAAATCAAATTTGTCGGTTTTTGGTGGAATATTTTTGAAATATTTCTTGAAAATTTAGTTACAAATTCGACAGTTTTTTTATGGTAATAAAGTCAAATATTTCTCGATATTTTCTGAATAATTGGTGGTTTAACTGTGGAACTAATTATGAACTATTTGTTGAAATTATAACCACAAATTCGATGGTTTTTTTATAATATCACTTAATTATCAACAATTTTGTGGATATTTGTTGGTTTATTGATGCAATTATGCGTAAGAAAATTTTTAATGACCCTACTTAAATAATTTTGTAAAAAATACTCCATTGTATGGTTTATTTGATATTTTTATTATTATTTATTTTTAAAAAAATATCTACCTAAAATGGAAATATCAAAATCCCCCCGTACTTTAACCCGAGCCGAGAGTTAATACAAAATGTCTGGACTCTAAAAAATGAAAACTTTCCTTGAGTTTTCTATGTGGTAGTTTGGTTTCGTGCAGAGAAACTCGCTCAAACAAAAAGTTCGGTCTACTCATCAGGTACTCAGGTAGTTACGACCAAACACAAACTACAAAAATAAAATTCCAACTTCATACATTAAGTATGAGGCAAGAACGTAGTGACTTAGCGAATTACATATAAATTCACCAAATCAAAAATGATCAAAATCTTTTTTTTTTTTTTTTGGGTGGTAAAATCAACATTCATTTTGTCACAAAATACCCACATAAATAAGTTCCAAATTGTCAACTTATTTTGTGACAAAAAAGAACTAATATTTTGTGACAAATTGGTGACTAAATTTTTTTTTTTTTTGGGTGGAAAAATCAACGTACATTTTGTCCCAAAATACCCGCAAAAATATGTTCCAAATTGTCTACTTTTTTTGTGACAAAAAGGAACCAACATTTTGTGACAAATTGGTGACTAACCTTTGTTTTCTTTGGGTGGTAAATTAAACGTACATTTTGTCACAAAATACCCGCATAAATATATTCCATATTGTCAACTTTTTTTGTGACAAAAAGGAACTTACATTTTGTGACAAATTGTTCTAAAATTTTGTGATCACCATTTTTGGTTACTCGGGCTACTTCTTCGTTGCTATCTTTCAAAAAATCTTCACTAAGATATACTTTAAATTCATTCCGTAACACCAATGCATTGGCTGGCGCATTTAATGCACAAATGTAACCAAATAAATTTCGCATTTGTTTTGGTAATGTAATTCTTTTGCTTCATTTAAATATTCGCGCCATTCACCATCATTTGAAGTAAAACCGCGAGGATGAAACGCTTGAACAAAAGTAGTGTGTTTAATTCAATTGTATATTTTCTAACAGCCTCAAATGATTTTGGACCACAGACCTGTAATAAAAGCAATCGTAAATGGAAAAGTTCGATGCCTTTCGGTGATCCTACATACATATATGCGTGTAATGATTTTATCAACTCCACGCCTTCTGTTCTTCCATTTTTTTCGAGAATCATCCCACACAAAATGCAAGGGAATTTCAATCAGTGAACCCGATGGTAATTCGTTCCACTAACTTCATCGTATTGTGAAATTATCGTAAAGTGAACCACATTTTACATGACATAAACAACTTAATCGACGACTTAATCCCGTTGTTTGCAAAATGTAAATCGTAAAGTGAATTCTTAATCGTAAAGTGAGTTAGATTTTGGTAGAGTCGATTCATCGTAAGGCGATTTAATCGTATTGCGAGCCCATCGTAAAGCGGGGGTTTACTACTTATATTCATGCGCTGAAGGATCTGATCGATTCAATTCAAATTGCTTGACGTTCTTGCTCTTCTCGAAAGTAAACATTCTGTCTAAGCGGTAAATGAATGTCAAGTCTAACGATGATATGTGATTGATAATGCATTGGTAACTCATAGATGCACCATACAGCTTCATTCAGTTGATCCGACATAAAGACCATTTGCAATTTGTTTCATTTTATCAATTTATATTTCTTGACCTGGTATACATTTCTCTCTGCACCTAATTCAACAGATGCACTGTCATAGCCTTTATACACGTATTTATAAATATTTTTTAACACTTTTAACTGTAGTACATACTTCAACTAATGGCAATTAAATTTGGCAAGTAAATCCGGATTGTATGGTGCAACATAACGATAATCGAGGCAACTACCGCGAACTGCAGCATTAATACCATTATCAGTTATCACGCCTTTTGTATAATGGATATACATCACATGTAAATTCATTAAATCGTTTTGGATAATCTTTTGTGCATTTTCCATCTCTCATACATGCAGAATTTGGATTAAGTACACCGCATGAACAATGCATCATGTGTTTTACAACATATTCATGTAATGTAGGATGTGTTTGAATGTTAGGAATATCCGCAGATGCAACTTTATCAATATCGGTATAGCGTTAACAATTTTATCTTGCTCATTTAAAGAGAGTAAAATGTTAGCACGAGGCAATCCTTTCTTTTGGAACTCAATTGTATAAACGAGTGCTTCAAGTTTAACGAAGATTTTTTTTTAGTGTAATGCCCTCAATTAATGCTTTCAGTTTAGACTTGAATACACATACACGCACAACAATATCAGGTGGAAAATTAGCTGACTCACCTACACCAATATTGCCAACTATTTCAGGCCAACTTGGATTGCAAGTCATTGTAATAAACAAAGAAGTCTTTCCGAAATGTTGTACAAGTAACATTGCATCTAAATAATTCAGTTACATATTTCTTGGAGATCTATTGAATAATGATTGTAAAATTAGTCTACGGCCAACATTATTGGCATTGGGGTTCAATTTTAAATGTACTATTAAATTGTTGTAAACTTCAGACCTTAGAATTGTTTGATTTTGTCGAATGAAATGTAACTTTGTGTTCTCTATTCTCACATACATATCAACTATCCACTGTAGAAATAAATTTTGTGAATGGTGCAACATGCTAAATCTTCTTTAATTGCAAGTCGATAGGCTGCATACTGAAGCATGGTTAGTTTATTTCTGGGCGCTCTTGAATTAGATGTAGTTGGTATATTTGAAATTTTGATGTACCACCCAGTATCACTTTTTGGAAAAAATAATGGATAAGCTAAAGGGTCCAATGATGAATGCAAAACAGAGATATTTTTGATGGTATACGATTAATTTTTGAAAACGAAACCATATTTCGTTCAAAGGGTGGCTCACCAACAACTGTACTAAATATTACTGCTACATTACTTTGAACTGCATAGGATTCTAAAAAGATGTTTAGATAAAATTCTGGAATATATCCAATTAGGAAGGAACTTGGATGGAAACTCTAAAATGATTTCATTATTCATCGTGATGCTAAATTTCTTCAAAATCGGATAATAAATGGTAAAGTTCCTTCCTTATTGGCCATACTCCAGAACTTTATCTTGAAATAATTTCTGAATCCCTCTTCCATCGTACAAGCTGAATTTCATCAAAATTGGATAAGAAATTGCCAAGCTCCTTCATAATTGGCCATATTCCAGAATGCTGATTTTCATCAAAATCGGATAAGAAATAGAATCCCAATAAAATTCTTATAAAAAAAAATCACAAACCCACAGTTCAAGGAACCTTACTACAACGGACACCATTTTTGGTCCCGTCGAAGTCCTTTGTAGTGGTTTCTCTGTATAAAGAACACTTTTATATTGCGTTGGAATTACATGTATAACATTTTCGTTGATAGGTGTAATTAAAAAAAAAATCTATTTTATTTACATACATACAAACAAAATCATTTTCATTCATTCATTCACAGAATAAAATTAAAGTATTATTGTACTACTTTGATCGTTTTTGGCTTGTACGTGTATGTATTGTAAAGGAAACAACGTCAGTCGATTTTTCCTGAACTATCCAACCGATTTTCGTTTAACAAAGATTGCACACACCTACAAAAGAATACCTTTCGAATGGTGTAATTTTTATGAAAATCGGTTGGGTAGTTTCGGCGTAAAAGGGGTACAAAGTTTTCTGTTCACGTATTAATATATAGATAATGTACATACAGGGTGAGGAAAAAGTATGGAAGCCCCTAAAATCTCGCGGAGTTTAAGGAAAAAAATGGGCAAGGGTTATTCTTAGGTAATTTTCAACAAGGAATTTAATGGTGAGCTTGATTGTGACCTTAAGAATCCCTATTTTTGATGACAGAATTGAAAAGGGTGATCAATTTTACGTCCAAGTATGTATTTTCAATAAGGCCCCCCCCCCCCATCATCATATGAAGGAATTTACATTGCGGGGTCAAAGTATGGAAAACTGTAGAAATGTAGCGGAGTAGGTCACAAAAAAATGAGCAAGGTGCAGTCTTAGGTAATTTTCAACAAGGAATTTAACGATGGGCTTGGTTGTTTAATATGGAAACAACAGTTTTTGACATCGGACTCGAAAAGGGCGATCAATTGTACGTTCGAATATGTATTTTCCATGACCTCTTAAGGTCACCTGAAGGAATATATTTTAATTGTAAAGCTTATGATTATCTATGAAAATTAAAATAAAAAAATGTAAATTTTAAAAATAAAGAATTAATTTTTTTAATTTTAATTTTTTTTTTTAATATCCGATGACAAAAACAGGAGTTCCCATTTAAAAACATGTGTTTGACCTCAAGATGACCTTAAAGATGAAGGTCAAGGTCACAACCAAGCTCACCATTAAATTCATTGTTGAAAATTACCTAAGGCTAAACATGGCTTATTTTTTTTTTGAGATACTTTGCGAGATTACTAGGGGTTTCCATACTTGGACCTCGCAATGTAAATGCCTTCAGATGATGATAGGGGGGGGGGGGGGGGCTAATGGAAAATACATTCTCGGACGTAAAATTGATCGCCCTTTACAATTCTGTCATTAAAAATAGGGATTCTAATTTAAAAAAATTACCTTGACCTCAAAATAACTTTGAAGATGAAATTCAAGGTCACAAAAAGCTCACCATTAAATTCCTTGTCGAAAATTACCTAAGAATAATCCTTGCTCATTTCTTTTTGACCGAACTCCGCAAGATTTTTAGAGGTTTCCATACTTTTTCCTCACCCAGTATAAACATGTACAATTGTACATATTCATTAACATATAAATGTATTATGCATATAAACCGGGTGATTTTTTTTAACCTGATACACTCAAATATCTCGGAAAATAAGCACTCTTCGAAAAAAATGGTCGAGGTCAAAATTTGATTATTCTGCGGGGGAAATACATTAGTGTTTAAATTTGTACCCCCACCCCTTCCTTGTAAGTGGGGCGGGGCTAACTTTGAAACTATGATAGGAACCCCTATTTTTTATTGCAGATTCGGGTTCTACGGCTAAAAATACGTAGGATTCTGCTAAAACATTTTTTTCGATTCATGATAGATGGCGCTGTAATTGACGATATTCAATTATTTTCGATTTCTCCTACTGAGAACCAACTACGCAAACGATTCTGCAATACGTCTGCAATAAAAATACCATGGTTTCGTTTTAAATACTCGAAATTAGTCTTCAACAATTTGTATTTTTTAATTTTCAATTACTGAAACATGGCTTGTCATTATTGTAACCCAACAACATGCGATTCAATCGGCTTTCAAATTAATGAAATTGTTTGTATTTTGAAAATGAATGAAATTGTTTTTATTCTGATGGAAGTGTTTAACCGAAAAAAAGGTCTCGTCCAGCAACAGTCACCGAAGAAAATAATGAAATTGATGTAATGGCCGCAGTAGCTCATAATTCTCATATTAGATAGCGATTCCGGATTGCCCAGACCAGTGTCTGGAAAATTTTAAAACGTCATAAGTATCATCAGTATCATGTGTCTTTACACTAAGATCTTCATGGCGATAATTTCCAAATTCGGGTAACTTTTTGTCAGTGGCACGTGAACAAATACAGCAAAATCCAATTTTTTTTCGTTGCGTAGTGTTCTCCGACGAGTCGTCTTTTACAAACCATGGCACTAAATTGGCCTGCCAGATCACCAGATTTTACTTCGCCAGATTTCTTTTTGTGGGGCTATCTCAAAGACCAAGTTTATAAACAAAAACCAACAACACAGGAGAATATGATTGAGCGAATCAGAAATGCTGGTGCTGAAATTCAAGCAGACACACTCCTTAGTTGTGTACTGTCATTTGAAATGCGGATTAATAAGTGCATTGAAGTCGAAGGCCATCATTTTTAGCACTTAAATTAATTGAAAGATGATGAGGCGAGGGGACTCATGTAAATCAAGCACCCTTTTCCCAGTTATTCGAAATTTGGAAAATGAATAAATAGCTTAAAACTAACTTCGTGTATTTACAATGAAACCATGGTATTTTTATTGCAGACGTATTACAAGATCGTTTGCGTAAGTTCCCAGTAGGAGAAATCGAAAAAATTGAATATCGTCAATTACAGCGCCATCTGTCATAAATCGAAAAAAAATGTTTCAGTCAAATCCGACGTATTTTCAGCCATAGAATCCGAATCTGAAATAAAAAATAGGGTTTCCTATCTTAGTTTCCAAGTTACTCCCGCCCCACCTACAAGGAGGGGGAGGGCTACTAATTTTAACACTAATGTATTTCCCCCGCGGAATAATTAAATTTTGATCTCAACCATTTTTATCGTAGAGTCCTTATTTTCCGAGATATTTGAGTGTATCAGGTTAAAAAAATCACCCGGTATATACGTATTAAATAATTAATTCAAGTTAAAGTAGAAAAGAAAATTATTGTAATAGTAATGAGGTCATATAACCATCAGGATTTAGTAGAGTAGTTGAAATTGAACATTCCCATTTAGTTATCGTACTTCTCAATAAATGTCTCTTTATGAATTATTTCATAATTTGGAAATTATAACGACTAAATTAGTATAATTTCAAGGATTATTGATTTTTCCAAATAAAAACATAAGCTCGGATTGATAATTTATTATCTCCATAAATCGAACAAGAAATAATTTTTATATTTTATAATTATTTCGATTGCCATTCGAATGGTGGTAAATCTATTACATACACCAACAACAAAAACTTGGTATTTTGAAGTTGACCACGTACAGTACCACCCTTATGGTTTTTTTTTCATTTTCCACTCGGCCCTTCTGCATAATCATCCGTCTCGGATTATCGAACGTGTGCACAATCAACACCAACTTCCTCGGCAGAGATTCCTTTGCTAATACAGTTTCTAATATATGTTGACGTTTGGTCACTGTTTTGTGCCGCTTTAACTCGATTAATGACGCCATCTTAAATTATCATCACAACTGGGCCTTGACTTAAAGCGTTCACATGCATCATGCGACTACCAGGTCGATGTTCTAATTTGTAATCAAACTCAAGAACTCATCGTTCCCTTAAACGCCGCACAGTCGGTTACTATACCAAAGTTTAGTCCAAGTAAGTAGACGCGAAACCTTTTAAAGCACAAACAATCGCGAGTACCTGCAACACGGGGTTGTTTTCAGCTGTAGAAAAGCACAAGGTGAAAACACTGATCCTCTTCATCTTTTTGAAGCAAAACAGATCCCAATCCAATCTTACACGCGTCAGTGTGTAGCTCCGTCTCTGTATACGTACATATAATAAATCTTTAAGGGCCAGCCTTTAAGGGTTGCTGATCAATTCTTTCTTCAGCCCCTCAAACGCTTCTTTCTGGTCAATATTCATTTTAAAAACAGTATCCTTCCGTAAAAGATCCGATATAGGTTTAGCCAGTAGTGTATAATCTTTATAAATCTTCGGAAATAGTCGGTCAATCCCAGAAATCATTAAATCTGTTTTGTGCTGTGTGGTTCAAGGAATTTTGATATTGCTAACTTTTTACGTTCTGATGGCTTAATTATTCCATTTTCAATTTCATACCCAAGGTAATCAATTTGCTCAGAAATTGGCACTTGGACTACTTTATTAAAGACTGTTCTTCTCAGCAGTTGTAAGCACCTCTTTCAATCTATCGAAAGCTTCTCTCTTGGAACTGCCTGGAACGATTAAATCATCTAAATATACACACACTATCTTCTTGACACATTACGGATTAAAAATATTATTAATGAATCGCTGAAAGGTGCTCGCAGAAACTTAAATAAGCCAAATGGTGTTACAAACGCGGTGTATTTTATGGACTCTTCTTCTACAGGAACGAGGGTAGAAAAATACTTTACTCCTTGCAGCTGGTCTATTTGGTCATTACTAAGGGGAAGTGGATACCGATTTTTAACAACCATTTGATTTAACTTCTATAGTCGACACACAACCTTTTGGATCCATCTCTCTTATTTGATAAAACAACCGGGCTCGCAAAACAAGATTTACTTGGGCGAACGATTCCTTCCTCGATCCACTCATCAACTCGTTCTCGTACGAGTTTAGTTTCTAAGGGTGATAATCGTCTACGCTTTTGCACTATTGGCTTCTCGTCACTCAAAACAATTTTCATAACAGAATATCACACGGCAAAATACCGTCTAGCACTATGTGGAAATTCGTAGTACATATAATTGTCGTCTTCTATAGTAATTTTGGTTTGAAATTGACCCACCGATGGTAGACCTTTAGATCTGACTGCGTTGAAAAGAATAGCTTGACCATTGAAGTTAGGTGATCCAAGCGAATTGTATTGGCTTTGTGACATAAAGTTTAAGTCACTTCCGCTATCAACCATTGCGAACATTATATTACCACCAATTATTATTTGTTTCAAATTTTTTTCCAACACGGTATTTTTTTCTGTGCAGGTTATGCATGCATTCGACTTGTCCATATCAACTTTATTACATGTCTTAGAATTATGCTAAAAATACTTACCAATGTAGCACTTTTCGCCTTTTGATTTATCAGGACAACGTTCGGATATATGGCCAAACTCTAAACAATTAAAACATTGTATCAATAAGATCCTGTCGGCTTTTTATAGACACAATATATTAACAATAATGGCATTCACAACATTTTTCGACTTGTTAATCAGAAAAAATGAAGAGGCCAGTCATTTATAATATATCTACCAAAAAAAGTAGAAATATCAAAATCCCCCCCCGTACTTTAACCCCAGAGTTAATTCAAAATGTATTTTGACTCTAAAAAAGAAAACCTTTCCTTGCGTTTTCGTGGGTAGTTTGGTTTCGTACAGATAAGCGCGCACAAACAAAAAGTCCGATCTACTCATCAGGTAGCTACGACCAAACTACAACAATACAATTCCAACTTTATATATCAAGTATGAGGCAAGAACGTAGTGACTTAGCGAATTATAAATTCACTAAAACATAAAACTCAAGGAAAACTTTGATTTCTGTGTGTTTATGCCCACACAAATAATAGAAAGAGAAGTTTATTGTCTGTATTAAATCCTTGATTTTGGGAATTTTGTAATTTAATAATTTGGAGGGATGAGAGTAAATCCAACGTCACAGCAGTGCATCAGTAACGGTTTGAGGATGTTTCTCTTCTCAGTTGATTGATTTTGATTGATTTTGAATGTACGAGCAAGCATTAAGCAGGATCTCTCGGTATTTCTAAGAATTTTTGACGCCGGGACCACCGTACACCCTATTTTATATTTGGAAGGATAGGATAGGATTGTTAGTATAGAGTTTAGATCGACCCGGTTACAAACACCTCAACGGTCAATTGCTAGTATTTACATTTTTCTACTAATTACTAATTACTATTCCCGTGCCTGCTTCCTCTTTTTGGCGTCCTGAAATCAATATTAATTGGTTATCCATTCCGCTTATATATTTCCTGCCACCCCACTTCCTCCGGCCCCTATTAATTGATTGATTGGTTCCTAAATCTCCCATCGCCCTCTTAACCAACTAAGCCTAAACTCAAGATTAAATGAAATAAACTTCCATAAACCTGTTATTAAAGAATCATTAGAAAACCTTTTCCCTCTTCATCCATTCAACTTTTGCAATACCACCTCATCCAAACTCTTTCCTTTCAAACGGAGCATGAACATAGCATGAACCCAGTTAATCGAAATTCCCAAAACGTTAAATACACTCATCACACTACATTCTTCCATTATTGTTTATAAGCAACCGAAACTAAATACATGATGCGGCATCCGCTCTCTTTTCCCTAGAAGAACCCGACTCAAATAATTTACTTGAAAGCGATGCGGAAGAAGAGTTCGATATGCAATTATAATTTAATTAATTTTTTTATTTTTCAATCTGCAATATACATACTTATAGAATTAAAACACAAACAATCACAATTTTCAATTTCTATGTTCTCCGTTCGCACTATACACTTGCCTGTACCTGTAATTTACAAACTTTACTATTTAGGTGAAATTTAATTTATACCCCCAACCTTTTCTTAGATTATAATAATACATCGTCGCTTTCAAACAAGTGCACCCCATCTACAAATCACCAACATTCTGGAGGGGCGTGTCAAGTTTCTAATGCCAAACCCGCCCCAACTTCTCTCAAATAAATTCTTGTCACACTTTTTGGGAAGGATTTCATTTAAAAAAAATTTAGTCAAAATTAGCACCAATAACTTTTAGGCCCCTCCAAAAAACCAGCGACTTGCAGACGCAAGACTCTCATTTGGACAGGACGACATGCAATCGATAAACTAGCATAACACAGAATATATATAAAAATTTAATTTATGCAAGAAAAATGATTATGTTAATAAAATGAATATTAATAAATATTTATAGGAATCAATTCAATAAATACAACTTAATCTGTAAAGGAACTTATATTAATAAGAAATTCAGTATTAATAAACACTTTTTGAGGTTATTAAATTGAAAGGACGACCAATGATTTACACATTGTCATACTAATTCACAGTTCTTTTACTGTCCCCTTCTAACTAACTAAGGAGGGATCATCCTCCTATTTATGATTCCGTTTTCAGCTTTCATGATTTACAGTACAGCTAAAAATTGTATCCCTTGCTTCATGGTGAGAATATGTTTCCTAAATTGGGGAAACATTATCAGAGAACTAAATTAACTGCTCAAACGAGAGTTCACTTTTGTGTGTTTTTTTTGAGACTCGTGTATAGTTAAATAAAATAACACGCACTCTAATTTTCCTATTATTATGTTACTTTTGTATCATTAGGGAGTACCAAACTTACCGTTTTATTATGATCAATGCATGTAAAGCATGTAAAGCTAGTTCGACCATTCCTTGCCCATTATCCCATAATTTATTTACACTCGATTTACACAAATTTATTGTTAAGTAATTTTCCACAATTGATAATTTAGCCACGGACATCGTCGACTTCACACGTACCTAATTTTAACTACTAAAAATTTGCGTGAAAACTACACAGCTCGAGTCACTTGCTTTGCATGGTTTACTAAATTTGCATACCATTATCAGAGAACTAAAATAAAAGTTATTTTCGTTATCTTCCGACTCCTTGTGACAACGACCTTAGTAAACGATGCACAATCACTCACTTAGACATTCACAATTCACTGATAACATCAAATTTAATTTTAATTCCAAACTCACAGTAAATTAATTATTTTTTTTAAATAATTAATTCTTTAGGAAAAAAAACACAACCGTTTGACTCGAAAGTCATGGCCAACCGGAATTATAAATGTCCTTAAATATATTGAAATTATAGTTCAGAATTTAGATGATTATAATTATACGATCTTCCGCTATGGTGGCATTATCAGAACCCCAAAGATAATCTAATAGTATAAACGGCGTACTTTGAACGGCAAAGGACCGAAAAAAAAGAACCGAGAATCTATGGGGAAATGTTAAATACTAAGTCCCACAAAGAAAAAGACAAAAGAGAATATTTATGGGCCAAAATTCAGGAGGTTTGGAAGAATACAACACAAATAGTATAGGCAGGAGAAGAAGTGTGGTCTTGAAGCAAAAGGGTTTCCCAACAAAATGTTGAATTTTTTCTAAATTATTTATTTTTATAAGTAAGTGGCTTAATTAAAATGCCAATCAAAACCGCTACTTCTATCTTTTTATTTTTTTATTTGACAAACTGTGATTGTCAAACTATGAATTATAGCTTCATTTGATTATATACCTATGAATTATTTAAAATAAACAAAAAAACTGAAATAAAAATCTTTCTTGGAATTTTATAGGTCAAAACATGTGTTCTATTAATTTTGGCTTTATTTTAATTAAGCCAATTATTACCTTAACTGTATATTCACGAATTAAATAATTAGTTCAAGTTACTTAACTAAATACTAAAAAAGTAAAGGTCTAATAAATGACGACAGTATATTTACTTCGGGTTGGACCTTAATGTAACGTTTAGTAGTTCTCTTTCTCTAATATAAAGACAATCTCTCTGTAATAACTTCTTGCCCGATTTTTTGTCACTGACCACAAGCTCTTCCACAGAATCTCGTCTAACGTTTGCCTCTTTTAACAAAATGTCACTACACAAATAACTATTAGCATAATACAAATTTTAAATTCCTGTATGGAAAAAGCATCCCACATTTGCTGTTCCACACTTCCAAATAAAATAAATTAAAGATTTTTAATTTTGGAGTTCTCCCACTTTCACAGGCTACTACAAATGACATTTAGATTTAATGCACATCGACCAATATAGATTTACATAATTAAAGCGCACACCCAATTAATTCAACCTTGTTTCAATTAGAGACGCCGCTGCAATAATTTTCATTTCTCGAAATACAATTCATCATCATTAATTTAAAAAAAAAAAAAAAAATGCAGCCTTCAAATTGTTTTTTTTTTTTGTATTATAATCTAATTTCATAATAAGAAATTTAAATCACGTCCAAAAAATGAACAAACGAATGATTTGTGCGGCGGTAAGAAGAAAATTATATGTACCGTACCTCTCCTATATACCACATTTCATTTCTAATTTCATTCTCACTTTGTATTGTCGTTGACCGACCTTCATTCTTTATGATAAAATTATTTCTTATTTATTTATTTCTTATTTTAAAATTTAAAATTATGAAATAAAATACAATTAGACTTGAGAGTTCAGTCTTTTATATATGAATTAGAAAAAATACAAAGATAAGAGACGGACGGTAAAGTAAAATTTTTTTTTTCTTCTAATTTTTATCTTATGGTTTGAATTTCAAAATCTTTTTTTATTTTACTTTGTGTACTTTATAAATATGTATATACGAGTATGTATAAATGTATATATCCGATGTTGTAAGTTGAAGGAAGTTCATATATTTTCAATTCAATGGAAATTCAAAATTTATACAAACACACTCAGGTACGTAGATGTATACAATATATGTACATCTGTATGTACAAAGCAACAGCAACAAAATAAGTAATAGAAATTTCAAATTAGATCAAAATTGAATTATTTATTAGATTATGTATATAGGAGAAGATGATGATTGATAGTAAAGTAAAATTTTGTTGACTTGAATTGTCGGAATAATCGTAAATGACTTCTGTTAGATTTGATCTACATTTTGTTTAAAAACAGCAGCATAAAAATCGATTTCTTTTTCTTTTTAATTTTAAGACATTGTGATTGTGAATGTCTTTTGTTTGTGTATATGTTAAGAAAAGCAGAATTTGTGTTTTACGGTTATTTTATTCGATTGTTTTAGTAGTTTTCATAATGGATGTTGGAAATTGGAAATGAAGAGATTATTGTTTATATTTTTGCAACGTTTCATTGTATGAATCAAAATAGGTCGATGCTCTTTCATTTAAGATTTTTTTTAACTACCCTGATGCGACTACAATGTAAGCCACACCGTTGCGCTTCAGCAGTCATGGGTTATTCTTAAATAACCCATTATCCCAGCAAAAGTTTAGTTCTGGATGTTTCTGGTCAGTTGCTTTAGGGAAATTATTGAACTTTATTTGCCCGTAATTTGTGGTGCAATCTGACGAATCTGGACTTCAACATTTTCTACAATATCCCACAAATCTCTCTCTCTCTCTCTCTCTCTCTTCTGAAATTTTAAATTTTAATTTTAATTTCGTATTTTAAACCTTTTTTAATTTATTTAGTGTAAAACTAAATAAATAATTATTTCCAAATTTTTAATTAGCGAATTAATTTTTAAATATTACATTTTATGCTAAATTTATTAATAATTCGGAGTTTGAAAATTAATTTTGAATCTTATCCTAATAAACAATAAAAATTTAAACGGAATAATTTTTTGCAGAACTAAGTCAGTTACGACATTAGGTCTTTTACTAAAACCCATGTCATCAAAAAATTGATAATTTTGTAAACTTTCAATTAACCAATATTATTAATCCTAAACAGCCATTGGCCGCGAGTTGTTTCATTAAGTAAAAAAAGTAAAATGTAAATTGAATGGTTTGTTACTTAATACGATTTGTATATTAAAATAAACAACCGCCCATGTGGGAATCATAATGATCGCTAATTACAAATCGGCTAATTACAAAGTTTGGATATATTTATGGAACTGGATAAACAATTTTTCCCAACCGGAAGCCATTAATAATTTTTCTCATTGTTTTCGACTGCTTTAATTTTAATGCTTATATAGTTTTGCACTCCAAATTCAACATTTTCATCATAAAGTTCATTCATTAATTTTCAAATGAAATTCATCTAGTTTTTGATATTGGATTGCGGCGTAAAAATGTTTTTCTCGATGCAATGATGAACCAGGAAAAAACAGTTCTTTGTACCGGTAGGCGGTGGAGGAACAAAACTCGTTTGGCACCCCGTTTTCCCTTAACCCACGACTGAATGGAAAAGTCCTTCGCAGTTTCTCGTAAAATGAGGAGCTGGTGATTTCTAGTTTTTTCTTTTATACCAAAGAATGTAGGTAGGCACATGTTTCTAAAATCAAAAATTCTAAATAATACTTGATATTTTTGGATTTCTAAATTATTTAAATTTCCATATTCGTAAAATTTTTAATTTCCATATGGTGCCGAAACCCGGGAGATAAAACTGGATTACGTGTAAAAAACTGTTGAAAGTAAGCGGGCGATTCGCTATACAACGGGATTGGACCGCTACGAGCATTTGAGGTTCGCCATTGATGTTGTCGCTGGTAATCCGTGAGTAAACTCCATTTTCATTGAACCGCTAATCTATAAAGCTAATATTTTCTGCTAATAATTTTAATTCGTAAGAGTTATCTTAAGTAAATTCAATTGGTGTGTTGGAATTGTGTTGAACCGTACCGATAGAATTGTTACGTCATACGGTTCATGATAATTTTGTCACAAAGCACATTGTCATCGGTAATTTGTGTATATGCGGAATTGCAACTGAATTGAATTCGATCAATTACAAATAAATTGTTAGAAGCTAATTACTACAATTTTGTTCGAGCCATAGCTGTTTTAGTGTAAATTAAATAGTGCATAAGGTGATTTTAATATGGAGCTTCCGGAGTTAAAACGAAAACGTGGTTTTGCAAAGGCAGCTTTGACGCGGATTTAGAAAATTGCTACCGATCAGGCTCTTCAAGAATTTGCAGTCGAGGAACTATATGTGCATATCGAATTGTTGGAAAAGGCATACATCGAGTTTAAGGAGTACGATGAACAAATAACATTCAAGGACGACACCCTAACGGAAATTGATGAGTTCGTGTCTCGCTATACCAAGGTCAAAGGAATGTTACGTAAGATCGTTTCAGGTTGCAATCCAATGCTAAAGGCAGTTCAAGTTCAAATGAATGAAACATTGACGTCATTTTCAAACTACCAGAAGGAAATTCTAGAAACGAATGAAGGATGCAAGCTTTAGCGCAACGCCGAAGGAAGAAAATATCAAGCTGCCGCGACTGCAAATTCCTTCATTCGATGGTAATAACTACGACGAGTTTCACACATTTAAGCACTTGTATGACACTGCTGTTCACAACAATCCAGCTATAACCGGTATACACAAATTTCAACATTTGAAGAGGCTTCTGACAGGAAAGGCAAGCAAGATTATCATGCATATTCCGCTAACTACTGAAAATTATGAAAAAGCATACAAAACGCTATGTAAGCGCTTTGATAAACCGGACCAGGTTTATAAATCGCTTATCGAGAAATTTATGCGGATTCCGTCAGCTGCTAATGGGTCTGCTAATTGTATTAGAAACATTTGTATACTTCGGAGGAGGTCGTGCGGGGCCTAAAGGTGTTGGAGGAAAAAGCCCAGACTAGAGATCCCTGGCTGATCTATATCTTGCTGTCAAAACTAGATGAGAAATTTCAACGAAACTGGGCAGAGAAAACAGCTGACGATCCGTACCTAACATTCGACAATTTCATTCACTTCCTGGAAAGGTATTGTACAACATTAGAGTCCATTGATCGTGATACATCTCAAAGACACAAATCTACAAAGGCTTCATCGTTCCACGCAAATAGTAGCGCCACGGTAACAAATACAAATTCAAATGATCAGAAATCACTAGTTTCTTCGTCTAAGGATTCAAAGTCTGATTTATCATGTTTGAAGTGCCAGTTACCTCATTTGCTGCAACCACTAGAATATGTTACAATTGTATGTTCAACGGTCACACGTCTCAACATTGTCCATCTCGACATCGATGTTTCATTTGTCAGCGGAAGCACCACACTCTCTTACACGATTCTTATGAGTTGGATAAACCAAAACACGGTTCTGGTCAGTCAGCTAAATCCACGGTGGAAAACAAACCAACACCCGAAGTAGCACAATCCGGTAATGATGCGCAACGTATTCATGCTGCGCAACGTATTCTTTGTTGCCGACCGCATTGGTAAGAGTGATAGATCAATATTGCAATCATCATTTCCTCAGAAGCTAATTCCTCATTTTCATGACGATTTTTCTATGCAAGTGCAAGTCGTAATTCTAAACCGACTAACATCAAGGCTGCCCAGACTGGATGAAAGCATCTTTAGTAAATGGCCAGAAATCGAATCGCTAACGCTTTCCGATCCACTGCACTCTGCATACACTGATGTTGACATTATTTTGGGAGCAGCTCAATGCTTCCGACTTCTGCGACCGAGATGTGTGGTAGGACCAAGTGATCTAACAGCTCAAAACACTGCGCTTGGCTGGATAATTTCTGGAGAAAATTCAACAAGCCAAAATAGAAACATTAATCTCTAAATGGAATTCAATGTGGACGAGAGCCTGCGCAAATTTTGGGAGCTCGACGAAGTACCATTGGCCAGGAAATACACACCACATCAGCAACACTGTGAGGATCTATTCACTGCATCACACAAAAGGGCGCCGGATGGAAGACTCATCGTCAAATTGCCATTCGCACCTAATTCACCTTGTCATTAAGCCTGATAGCACAACAACGAAGGTGCGCATTGTGTTTGACGCCTCACACGAATGTACCGAGAAGTTCGAACCGCTCATGAAGATTGCAGATATCAGCGAATCTTGTGGCGCGATGATCCGCATAAGTCTTTGAAACATTTTCAGCTTCTGACAGCGACATTTGGAACAGCCTCAACCCCATTTCATGCCACTCGTGCTGTTCATCAGCTAGGTTTGGAAAACGCTTTGAGTTTTGCCGAGGCATCGAAAGCTCTAATGACTGATCTAGATGTGGACGATCTAATGACTGGCGGTAACAACATGGAGGTTAGGAGGGTTCTCGCATCTTTACCAAGCGAGCACGGAAATGAAAGTTTGATCCAATTATCTAAGGAGTCGCAAAAGGATTGTTTCCGATTCAAGGTTAATTTACCCGCACCGCTTAGCAATCTCACAAAACGCCGGTTACTTTCAGATGATTCTCGTTTATTCGATCCATTGGAATGGTTGTCACCAGCAACGATAACTGCTAAGTCACTTTTTCAGCAACTCTGACTACTACATTTGGGGTGGGATGACGAGCTTCCATCGGACGTAGCAGAAAAATGGAGAGAAATTTACGGGTCGCTGATGGATATTGAAAAAATTCAGATACCGCGATTTCCGAATACTGGATCAACACTAGAAATACACGGATTCTCAGATGCAAGTAAAATAGCTTACTCAGCAGTCGTATATAGTCGCGCAATAGATTGTAATGGTGCCGTGCACCTTAGCCTCGTAACTGCAAAGACTCGAGTCGCTCCTATTTCTAATCCAAGATTGACAGTATCCAGACTTGAACTTTCTGGAGCTCATCTGCTTGCCAAACTTATCAGATTAGTCGTCCAATCGCTCTGACTTGAAAAATGCAGTATTTTTGCGTGGACGGACTCGGAAATTGTTCTTCATTGGCTGACCAAGGTTCCTTGTCATCATACCAGTCTTTGTTGGTAACAGAACCGCTCAAATACTCGAGACAATTCCTAACGCTCTTTGGGGCCACGTTCGATCAGACTACAATTAAATCATTTGAAGAGGTCGTCGAGTTTCGAGTATCCTGGAACAGAAGAATCAAATGCCATGCCACGCAAACTTACCCATGCTTATTCGACCAACTAACAAAACGACACTCGTCATACAGTAAAGTCAAGCGAATTCTGGGCTACTGCTACAAATTTATTGTCAACAGTCGGTCTAAAAACAGTATGCCAGTAGAAGGCAGACATTTAGAGTCAAATATAAGTGTTGGACTGACCGCAATAGAACTTAACCAAGCTGAGGATTATTTATGCAAATGGGCATAACAAGACGAATTTCAGGAAGAAATTCAAACATTGTCTGCCAAGAAGCAAGTTCTCAAGGGAAAGTTGTCATCATTAGCTCCATTTTTGGACAAAGGTGGCGTTCTAAGAGTCGGCGGTCGACTAAGTAGAGCAAATTGCCCTTATGCACAAAAACATCCAGTCATTCTGCCATCGTCTCATGTCATTAGTTCCATGATTCTAATGTACCTTCACAAACGTTATCTCCATCCGGGACCATCCCTTTTGTCCCATCTATCAAAATTGTCCTACTGGATTGTTAAATCCAGACCCTTGTAACAATTTTCGGTTAATAGAACCAAAAGCGTTAAAAGAAATATCCGCCAAGGGATTTTAGGGTGGTCATTTAAGCCGATTAAACTCAGGGAAATGGGGTGGGGATTTCCTAAAACCTTGACAGACCTTGATAGACCACAGGATTAAAATGGAGAAAGCAACGATCAACTTACCACAAGGTTAAGGGGGGACTTCCATTCCCAATCTCACTCCACGATGCACGAAATTATCTCATTCTGAAATTAAGAGCACTATTCCGAAAAGATCGACGATTTTCCATACAAAAGAAATTACAGTTTATTTTTAAATAATAATTTGATCTTTTACAATTTTAACAAAATAAATCAAGAAAAAAAAAAATAATATAAAGGAATGAAACTAAAAGGAATTCGCTCTTGGTACCAAGTAGAATACTGACTTAATATCTATGAATATTATATCTACCTAAACCGCATTAAAATTGGTATATAACCTTAACAATTAGCGACCCTAATAAACCAGGGTTCTTCATATTTTATGTTTTAAAGTAAATTAATAATGTAAATTAACTATAATTTAAGGTAAATTAATGTATCAAAAAAATTATATAATTTATATAGTAAATTTAAAAAAAAATTCATGAAAACTCATCTGTTTACTATCCGATGATGCTGAAGATGATGATTGATGACAAATGTTGATTGATGTTTTAATAATGACTCCGTAATTGTTTTTTTTTTTTATTGTTTTTTCCTTTGTATAAATCACCATATTACACGCAATAGATTGTAAGGCTTTTACTGTCCTTTATTAAACAATCGACTCAGGTTACACTAGATTGTGTTATTCAATGAAAAAAAAAACACACAATAACACTACATATTTATGATTTCTGTTCTTGGATTTTAACATTTTTTATTAATCACTCGATATAAGTTAATTATATAACTATAGGTACTATTATTATTTTCACTTAATTAAAGTTCGGTTTTCCGCTATGGGTTTTCCGTTATGTTACCATAAGTTTATCTCTTATAGTAGAATGTTCTTTTAAATTCATTCGGGAAAATACTTGCGGACTTATCTACGTATTATCACATTAATATATTAATAACTTAATATGCATAGTCTCATTTAATTGTAAATATTTAACTAGATTACACAAAAAAAAAAAATCGGTTTTCCGCTGCGGGTTTTCCGTTATTTTACCATGAGCTAATTATATTTCTTGTAGTAGAATGTTCTTTACGCATAACTCGGTAAAATACTTTCGCACTGATATCACTTATGCTTAACATTCATAAAATTATTAAATTTATGCAATCGTTCATAAATGAATATAGCATTATTTAACTGTCAATAATAAAAAAAAATCGTTTTTCGCTAGTTTACCGCCTTGACAATGTTCTTTTTTTGTTTCATAGCCCGGCAAAATGCATCCAGACTAATTTCACTTATGATTACACTCGTATATACATGTATTATTAAATATAATTTACTTAATTTTTAATAAATGATAACAAAAAAAACATTTCCGTTATTGGCAGAAGCCTTGTAAGACCTTTTGTATGTAATTCATAAATTATCGTTATTTTATAAAATAATTTTTATTACATCTCACTCAAAAAAAAATTTAACTTGCGGAATAACCACCAACAATTTCAAACTAACTAACGAAGAATTGTCAACCGTCATCACCCAAATCGAGGCGATTCTAAATTCTCGCCCACTTACTTCAACAGAAGAAAACGAAAATGGGGAGTTTGCGTTGACACCGACCGGCACATTTTCTACTGGTGCATCCTCTACTGGCTGTTCCGGAACTGAGCTATCTAGATGTTCCGGATAATCGATTGTCGAGATGGCAAGAAGTCAAAAAACGGGTAGGTGAATTTTGGTCCCGTTTCACAAAGGAATACTTACACAATCTGCAACAACGGCGAAAGTGGAAAATCCAATCTCAGGGAAACTTGCAAATCAACGATGTCGTCTACATTATGGATGACATAACACCACCATTTAGTTGGCCATTAGGACGTGTCTTAGACGTTCATCCGGGAGAAGACGGCACTGTTCACGTTGTTACACTTAAAACAGCACGAAATACACTCAAAAGGCCAGTAGCCCCAAATTAATCAAAATCAACGATGTTGATGTGAAGTAAGGTAATTTCATTTTCCAACCCTCCATCTTCCAAAAATCTAACCTCGAGTGGGGCCCGAGTAAATGGCCCACCCTACCTTAACAAATTCTTCGAGTAACAAGTTACGAACAAATTTATCCTGCAATCAACAAATGTTAATAAATACTTCCTTAACAGGGCTCCGGCATCGTTATGCTCGTTTTTATGCATCGTTTTACGGCATCGTTATGCTCGTTTTTATATTTCAGGTGTTTACGATGGCGTAAACACCATATTTGTTAATTTTCTAAATTTACAAAATATTAAATTGTATTTAGTATTAAATGTCTAAATTAATTTATTTCTAATACAAAATCTAAATTTCAAAAATTTTGTAAAAACCTTGACGAATTTCTAAGTTTATACTAACTTTAAAGATGTAGATCTTTAAACTCCCTTTTTCCGTCTTACAAAACTACGTTACAAAATTCGTTAATTTCTAAAATCAATAATTCCAAATTCCAAATAAATGATGAATTTGAATATATCCAGTGAATTACAAATTACCGGAAAACATTTAATAACATATAGTTTAAAGGAGCTAGAACAGAGGAGCCAGAAGTTTCCTGCTAAAAGTAAAAGTTCGATAATGTAGATTACGTTATTTACATTTCAGCCGAAAATAAACGATATAGTGGTTTTCAGCCAAAATTTAACAGTATACATGGAATACATTAAAAATGTCGTGAAAAATTTTATTCCACTTACTCGTGGATAAT
Organism: Tipula helvola; assembly: GCA_963556165.1. NCBI lineage: Eukaryota > Metazoa > Arthropoda > Insecta > Diptera > Tipulidae > Tipula > Tipula helvola. The sequence goes on from OY744481.1 coordinate 103,479,181, forward strand.
ATCAGAAAATCAGAAGAATCCAAAGTTCTTTTTGAATATTTAAGGTATTTAAATAGGCGTACACGTTTCTAGATGCTAATTTTCTACATAATTATTAATTTCTAATGTTTTTTGTAAAATTGAATTTCCTAGATTTCCCACAAGAAACTTGAATGGATTTTTTTCCAGCGGTAGCTATTTACAAATCCCCTCAATGCAATCCGTTGGACGGCCCTACGTTGGGTGCCACTGTAACAATTGAGCTGAATTTCGTCAGCTCAATGTACAAAAATTGTATCCAACCGCGTTGAGCCATCCCGGCCGGCATGTATCCAATAGCTCAAGGCCGGTGGAGATACGTTGACCGTGGATGTCAGGGTGAAACGGCTGGAAACCTAGATCCTACCGCAGTTGTAGTACTTGGAGCAAAATTATAAGACTTTTGCCCAAATGGAATTGTTTAGGGTTGATTTGTAAACCATTTTTCGACCCACAATTGGGATCTCATGAACGCTTTAGGAAACCGTAATCATGTAGCGAGTTAAATGTTGGGCCGTAACTAATGAACCAAAACAAACCAAAAAAAAATTTCCAAGCGGGGTTAGCATATTGTATAGAATTAATTACACGTTGCCAACAGAAGATGCTCACCACAAAGTTTTTTTCCTCGATATTGATAAATAAAAACAATCAGTTGTTTTATTTTTGTTGACACAAATACCCAGTATGGTTGACCTCTCCAATCGGATATAGTTTTCCTCACTTGCTCCAGTACCGCACTAACCCCTGCTTTCAATGGCGCTGCTATCTTTTGCTTTGCAGCTTAGGCAATTCTGAAAGCTTCTGGAAATTAACATAACTAGCAATAGGCGGATGTCCTTGCCATGATTAACAACCTTGAATAACCTGAACATTGGTTCGAATGCGATGTTGGCCACTCGGCTTTATATTTTAACGGGTACAAACATTTTACCAATTTGGCAGAGTAGTTGTGTGTTGCACTATTCTGGATAAAATTCCGGTCGTTTTCGTTCTAACCAATTGCAATTTATACTTGTCGCAGATGAAATAGAACCAGCTCCCTTGCAGAGCGAGAAGATCGTCTTTGATGTTTACAAAGTAATTACTAATCGCGTCATCTCCTAATAATTTTAACAATTTGTATTGGGATCTGCGTGTAACCATATGCTTTCTGAAGACAAAATGTACTGGTGAAATGTGGATGAGGTGTGCACTGCATTGCGTAAGGCAATTGAAATTAGTGGGAGGAAGCGTTTGATTGGGGTAAGTACACGGGAGTGAAGAGGTGCTTTATTTATTTATTTTTTAATTTACTTATTTAATTTACATATTCCGGTACATTCTATTTTGAGCATCAGCTCATTAATAACAGACCGTACCAAAAAACGTGAGTAGGTAACATAAAAATATCAAGAAAAAAAAACAGTACGTCCAGCCAGTATCACCGCCAATCCTGTAACTTCAATTATTTAATCGGTTCTTGATTTTTAATCGAGCGGAAGACTTCACCAAAATCGTCACTTACACGGAGAAAATGTACATAATCGTATGAAGTTTTATGTATCACCCGAATGATCCAAATTTAATTTTTAATTTTTAGGTTTTGGGCATTAAATTACTTTGATTCTTCCTACCTATGTTAAATGTTCATAGGATAATATCTCTTGGTTTTTTGGTTTGAACGTTTGCTGGTGGCAATTTAAAATTTATAAAATAAAAATATAAAAATTTAAAAAAATTATTTTAGAGAAAAATACGTCTAACTGACGTAAAAGTCTAAGCCTCTATGTCTGTACAATCTGGACTAGAATAATTGAAGAAAAATGACATCAAGATATAACTTCTGAAAGCACATACGTTTTCACATCCCGGACCAGAGTAGGTCAGAAAACATTCCTACGTAGAAATTCAATCATCTAACCGGTCCCTATGTGAGCTGCTGTGGGTGGGATAAGTGCCTGTTCTGACACTACCGCAATCATCCTTCTTGGCAACCACAAATTCCAAATGGGTATGTCGGTCTTAAGATCCAGATCATTGTCTGGCTAGTGTATCAATTGTTTTCCATCAGATAAGTTCTTAACTGTCCCTAGTAACTCAAGGTAGTCGTTTTCCGCAAATGATGGAGACTACTCGTTGGAAAATACTCGCGACTATATGCATCTGATACTATGTTTTGTGTACCTTTCAATATGGAACTCAATATGGAAATTGTAACCTTGCAGTTTTAACTCCACTGAACCAATCATTCCGGACAGGGCAGTTTGGTTCATCAACCACTGCAAACTGGCGTGATCCGTGATCACTACAAAATGATATTTTTCGACGTAAACGCCGAATTTTCGTATACTGAGTACGGCCGCCAGACACTCCCCCCCCCCCCCCCCCCCCGTGATGCTGTAGTTCTTCTGTGCCCAATCAATTTGTGTGAATAGAATGAAAATACATTTTCGGTACCAACGGTGGCAATCAAACAAACACCTCTAAAGGCTAATATACGCAAAGTTTGTAAAGTTTTTTGAAAAATCGAATTTTCTCAGAACTTAGATTTTGAGCATCAGCAATTTATGCAAAATAAACGTGTCCATTGAATTCAAGTTTGATGCCTGAGCAGAAAATATATTTTTTGGTATTTTTAAAGTTAGCCGAAAATTTTGAGACGAATTTAAAAATTTCAATAATGCAGATAGTGTTTTGGCTATTTCAGCCGAAGCTGACTTATTTCAGTCGATTTAGGTTTGGTTTTATACAAAATAAAAAATTATCAAAACAACCTACTAACTGGTACTTCCATAAATTAATTTTAGGGCTGGAAATGATTTATAAGCTCATTTTGGTTTGTCACTGCTTATCATTTAGGAATTTTACGTTCTTCTCATGAAAAGAAGAGACAAACATAAAATGTAAAAATTTGTATAAATTCAACCTTAAAAGTGTCAAGTCTGAAAAGTATTTCACTGAGTGTGCCTTAGCGGTAGTTATTACTAGTAAAATTATGGATATAGAGGGATGTCTTACAATTTCGTGTACAACAATTGTTCAGTCCAGATAAGGTGACAAAATAGGTCGTTATGTTCAAAATTGCTCGATTGTTTGTTCCTCTCGGATTAGTACTTTCAGTCGTGGTATTGGGAAAGGTGCTCATGCAGAAGTTGTGGCAACTTAAGTTGGATTGGGATGAGAGCCTTCTAATAAACTACCACACATATTGGCAGAAGATCGGGCGGTTCGTTGTGCAACTTTTATGCCCAAAATCTAGAAAAACACCACTACACAACTTGGAACTTGCGGCGGCATTATTAACGGCACAATTGATATCACAAGTTCATGCCATTGTTAATTTTCCATTGGCTAAAATCATCACCCTCACATTTCAAAATATCTGTGGCAAACAGAGTTGCACAAATACAAGAACTAACGGATCCTCAACAATTGTATCATATTGAGTGGACATAACCACCCAGTAGATGTCGTTTCTCGAGGTAAAACTTCAGTAGATTCGATACGATGCGATTTAGGGTTCCATGGACCGCCATTGTTACAGTCTTCAAAGTCTCCATGGCTTACTTCGAGGATCCCATCTGTTTCAACTGCCAATACAAAAGGGTCACGATTTTGACAACTGTATCTGCACAAAAAGACAGCACTCTATTCAAAATGAAATATATCAGAGAGATATATCAGAGTGATGGCATATGTAGATAGTAGATTCGTGAACAATACTCGCAAGAAGAACTACGAACAAATCACAGGACCTCTAATCAACCAATACTTTGTAACGAGATCAACCTGAAGCTGACCCCGTCAACAGAATTACCTCGACGTCACCAGCTGCAGCATTTGCTCCGGCTATCGCGCAATCTGCCGTGGGGTTGTGGGTGGTGTCCCTTCAGGGTCGCCTTAGCTGCATCTATGGAATTTTTAGATCAATACGCACACATCACACACAAGTTCAAAACACACACACCATTCACACTGTTAAGCACTCACGCTCGATTAGTAATTATCCTCCAATTATGGATAAAATTTGTAACGATTTCATCGTTACATCGTGGGGACGACCCACAACCCCTGAGATGTCTCCAAGCCGGCAATTGTATACGGATTGAACTATGTTTAATCAAGATTTATGTCCGTATATCCCTTTGGTGATAAATACCTAAAAGTTTACCACTTGGATCACTCAACTTGAATGCGACCTTACCCACCTAAACGATGATATTGGCAGGTTCGTATTTGGGTGCGAATTTTACTGAATATCGACGGGAGGCATCACTCTGAACGTAAGTACGTACAAAATGGATTGACCAACTGTCCATATCCTCGGGTTTCCCCCTCAAGTTGTAAACTCGAGTGTGTTTTTGCTGTGCTTGTTTTAGATGTTCTATCACTTGATCTCGAACCATATTTAGTTTAGTAACTTTGAAAGAGGCTGAAATTTCATTTTTCCCATCCAGACTCAATAAGTTCCGGAGTGCATAATCAGATCCATGCATGATCAAACGTTGTCCAAACACTAGGTAATGTGGTGAATAGGAAGTGCTGGATTGGATAGTGTTACGAAGGGTAGCTGCTACTTCAGCCAAATGCCTATCCCACTCGGCATGCTGGTCCCCCACATAAGCCCGTATGGCCGCCAATATGGACCGATTCACCCGTTCGGATGCGTTGAAAAGCTGGGATTGAAATTGTCTACCGTTATCGGTCAGGACTGATTGAGGCACCGAAAACAGATTAAATACCTCATTTTCCAAATATGAGCACAATAATGCTGCCGAAGCTTCTCGAAGTGGCTTTATCAACACGAAACGGGAATACTGATCTAGTGCGACTAACATACATGTAAAACCGTGTCTTGAACGGGGATAAGGCCCTAAAAAAATCCAAGTACAAACGTTGAAATGGACGCTGAACCTCTATCCATTGGCCCGCACGTTAGGTTGCATAGAGTAGTTGATTCCCTTAGTAGTTTTGCAAATCTGACACCGATTAATATAATTCTTGACGTCCTTCCCCATACCCTCCAGAAGAAATGCCTTTGCAGTCTTTCTAGTGTTTTATATATCCCCATATGCGCCGAGGATGGTGGTAGATGCGCCTGCTCGACAAGCGATGCGGTCAAACTGTTCGGAACTACCAATTTCCAGATAGACAAGTCGGTGTCTTGGTACCTATAGCCGTAGGAAGGACAAATCAATAATTTCCCGTCTCGGACTATAAGGTTGGATTCGACGGAAGGCATTGCTTGAACTCGCGCAATCCTAGCTAAGTAATCTGGTTCCGAAAATACTGCCGAATTGAGATCTATATGCAAAGGATCTTCGTTTAAATGAGCTGGGTCCACGGGAGTCAATTCATCACGGATCATCCGCGATAAGGCATCTGGCACTATGTTTTGGCTCCCCTTCCTGTGCTCGATTTTAAAGTTAAATCCTTGGAGTTTAAGACTCCATCGGGCCAACCGTCCCGACAGGTCACTCTGAGTCATCAACCAACGCACACTCGCATGATCTGTGATGATTGTAAATTCAAACCTTTCCACGTAAGGTCTGAATTTTTTAACACACAACACGGCCGCATAGCGTTCCAACTCCGTGGCACTATATTTCCTTTGGGCTGCGTTCAACTTTCGTGCCGCTAGAAAAGAACCCCACCAACCCCAGTAGAAGAAGCATCCACTTGTATGAAGAATGGAAGTGTATAAGCAGGATGAACCAAAACTGGGGCGGTGGTGAGTGAGCACTTTAATGAATCAAACGCCAGTTGAGCCAAGGGATTCCACGCAAGTTTAGCTTTGTTTTTTAATAAGTCCGTCAATGGTGCAGCTTCAGAAGAAAAGTTAGCTATGAACCGCCGGTACCATCCGCATAGGCCAAGGAAGCTGCGTAGATGTTTGACTGTCCTAGGAATAGCATATGCACTAGTTGCCTCATTTTTTTCTGTATCGACACGTATACTACCATTCCCAATGATATGTCCCAAATATTTCACTTCCTTGAGAACAAAACGACTTTTATCCAGGTTAATGATCAAATTGGTGGATTTTAATCTATTTGCCACTATGGTGAGCAACTTTAAATGCTCCTCAAAGGTGCTCGACGTTACCAACAAATCGTCGAGATAAACGAGTATCTTGTCCTGATATTCGTGTGGTATTACACGGTATATGAGACGGCACAAACTTTGAGGAGCGTTGCATAACCTGAAAGGCATGACGGTAAACTGATACAGGGGCCTACCCGCGACTGTAAAAGTGGTTTTACTTTTAGCATAATCGTCGAGAGGAATCTGCCAGGAGGCATCCTTCAAATCTAAACCAGAAATGAAGTTGGTATTTTCCAATCGACTCAGTATACCATCGATTAAGGGCAACGGGTAGGCATCCCTCACAGTAACGTCATTAACCCTTCGGGTATCCAAACACAACCTAACTTTACCACTGGATAGAACAAATTGCTTGCCGTAGTGTCCTTCTCTTTTTAAAAAAAAACAACGAGCGAGTTCACCCTCAACTCGAAAAAGATTTATGTGAAAACTTTTTTGTATAACTATTGAATCATTTCGAGCCATTTCGTTAAGGCTCAGAAACAAAGTTACATTTTTGGTTCAGAAAGTCAGTAAGTTATAATTCTATTTTGAATTTGGAGGACGAACCTTACTGACAATTAAGCATGACCAAAGTACAGTTCTGTTAGGTTAATCATCTAAACCTCCATAGTAGTAAATGGTCACGGCAAACTCACTGAACAAAGCAAAATCAGGTTACACGTATGTTAAATGATCGTTGCAGTACTCGTTCAAAATTCTCAAATAAACATCGAACTCGTACTGTAACAACTCATTTACTGCCCTTGTGACGTAAATAACTATTACACTTCACAAGCATAATGTGGTCCTTTTACTCGTATGTAATTTTCATTTTCAAAAACACTTGCTGCTGCGGCCACATTTTCACAACAAAATAAATTAAAGTAGGCGGTTTTTTTAGATTTTTTTTTTGTATTCGGCTCACGATGTTTTTGAAATGCCGGATAATGTTGTATATTGCATGAGTATGCGTAGATTTTGCATTGATTTTACGTTTTTTTTATTTTTTGTTCTTATTGATATCCACACATACCAGCAATATTTTTTGTTCGGCATTTTCGTTTCCGTAACCCGACTTCTATACAATTTTTTACTTACTCCTGCCGCTAAAGATGTTTTCACATCAATATTCCCAAGAGCGATGAAATTTGAACCTTACCCGAACATGTTCACTCTGGGATCTAGGTTGATTGGGAGAAGTTAGCGTCGATTGTATTTGAGTTCCGGATCGGTATTCGAGGCTTGCTCGTTTGTCTCTATAATTCTCGGGAGATTGGAGCGCTGAAGAAAAGGTTCCCGATTTGACCGTTCCTTCCGCTGTCCGTTTTCCGACCTACGATTCCGACATTGAACACAATCAGGGTGGTAGACATTTTCTTGTCCACAGCCAAAACAAAATATCCTGGTTATGCGAACACGACAAAACTTAAACTCATGTCCATAAGCCATGCAATTAAAACACAAAGTTGCTGTGAAATTTAGAGTTTGGTTTTTGAGATCACGCTGTGGTCTTAGGCTGCAAATTTCCGCCTCGCGCGAAAGATAACTGGACGAATCCATAGCACCACTACCCGAACTAAGGACTATGTGTCCGATGTTTCATTAGACATACGAAGTGGAACCTCATGAATTAAAGAACGCGGTTTGGCAGTTATGAGCCCTTCAGGATTATAATTTACACGGGACCACAATTCTTCTAACTGTGAACATTCATGGGACAACTGCTTAATGGAATATATTTTCTTGCTAGCTAACGCTACTTGTAAGCCAGGACGCATGCTATCCTTTAGAATATCAATAATCTCGTAGTCCGGAATTGGGATTTGAGTTTGTAATGCTATTTTAAGCATGGAGTCCAGAAATTCGTTACAACTGCAGAAAATGTTACAAATCCGAATGAAAATATTTTGCATATGATAAAGCAGTTATCGTTTCATTTGACGTTAATAAATAATTGGAAGATCAGGTGAATTAGGTTTATTGGAACACTGATGCCAAAAATATAGCGAAAATTCTAATTTACCGTAATTCTGCACCGCGCGAAATGTTGATTTAATCAAATTTTCGCAAAAAATATTATTGATCATCTTGTTGCGTCCACGAATGAGTACGGGCAAAAACTAGTAGACACGAATAGAGTAAAAAACATGAGAAACCGATTTTCATCATTTCATAACACGAAATGTATAATGTATCGAAACGTATCGTAGTAACGAAATAATCAAATTTAATTTGAAACGATCCGCTGTACTACAGTTGCAAATCTAATGAGGAAGACGATGGAAAACTTATAAAAGTGAGTAGATTTTAAAAATAAACCTAATTTTCAAAAAGCATAGAGTCCTGAAGAGCAGCTTTCGCTATAGTCACTTCCCTTGTTTAAAGGAGGTTTAAGTTTTAGACAGTTTATAAAAGGAAAACATGCCAAATATGGCATAATATTTTTTGAACTAACATCTCCTGACAGCTAGGTATTAAATGTAGAAATACATCAAGGAACTATAAAAAAATAAGTACAAAATTGGACGATTTAGCCGAAAATTTACTGTATCTAAATAAAGGACATCATCTTGTGGTGGACAGTTACATTAACAGCAAAACGTTATCCAATAATTGGTTGAATTAATAGGTGCATTGCACTGTAATGTTGCGTTACAATGCAAACGAAACCCAGCAGGCGTAACCTCAGCAATCAATTGGTCAAACGTGACATTTTAAACCAAAAAATCACTTTATACAAAAATACGTATGAATTAAGGTAGTGCTTCCGTAATTTCCCAGTGTAAATCATGTTTAAACAAAATTATATTTTCCAATCTTCCACGAAATGATCTTTTTATACACACTTACACTTATCTCTCCTAATGCCAAACATAAATGCTATTAAAAACCTAATTAAAAATTATCTAATATCTTCGCTTGAATGACAATATCCATACATATACATAATTATATCCAATTAATTTTTATTGGTAATTTTGTGCCTGTTTTACATGTTGTATCCCGTTAAGATTCTGGTTATATACAACAATGCTTGGTTGTTGGTGTTGTTGTATACATTTTAAGGATAATAATATTCACTTTAATGGTTAAAATTAACTTATTCCATAATCATAATCATAATAATGTACTCTATACATCAAGAAAGGGTTGAAAAGAGACGGGCACACCAAACGAGGGTATGAGTTTCCTTAGAGCTAAGTACATAATTAAACATTTAATAGTTGATTACTTTATAATTTATTGATAAATATAGATTTAGTTGATTATTATACGTTTGGGATCCAAATGAAACTTTTCCAGTTTATTCGTTTTCGCATTTATAAAGACAATATTACGAGTTTAAAAAGGAAATTCATAAAGTCACTTTCCCTTTTTTTATTTGCTGAAAAAAACAAAAAAAAAACACTTTCTAATTATAAAGATAAGAATAAAAAATATAAATTTTTATGTTTTTTTTAATGTATACATATACTATATACCACCCATCTTTGTTGCCCTAATTATATAATTCCATGTGTTAAATTTTATGAGTGCCGGCTATGAGTTATCTTAAAATTCAGCAAAAATAAAATAATTCGACCATGCTTTCGATTAATGATCTTCCAAAAAAAATTTTTGTTTATTTAAGATTTTTTTCATTTTTCACATAAACACAATCTTGCACATCCGCTTATCGACCGGCTAATTCCAAACAAATATTTTTTTATTTTATTATTTTCGACTTTGCACCTAGAAATATTTACTTTACTATACTATATACTTTACTATACTATTTGTTTGTAATTTAAAGAGATCACGATTCACATGGATGATTAGAGTACACGCACAGATTTAGATTTAATTTAAAAATTACTTAAATTACAATATTTAAATAAATATTTGATATTTTAAAATTTATTTTTGGATATCAATATGTACAGGAATACCACGAATATCGCATAAGTGTTCAGTTAGCATGAGGGGATGCTTCCTACGTTTGATACAATTCAAATACCTATAGTGTTTCGTGATTGATGTCGTTTAGCAGATATAGTAATAGTAATACCTTTATGATTTGGTTTAATGAGAGCTTTTCTTCTTTTATCAACTTATACAATTATATTTAACTAAAATTGTCTTGTAGATAAACAGATAGCTAAATTAAATACTTTAGTTAACTATATACTTAAATATATTTGAAAACTCTCCAATATTTTTCTGATATCACTGCCTCAAAGATATATTTGGAAATGTCAAAAGTGAAATGTTTCTAAATATAAATTCTTAAAAAATAAATAATAATCCTTAAGTTGACAAATTTGAGATAAAGTTGATTATTTATTATTTTTAAATAATAATTGTTTATTAAAATGTTTTATTTTGAATTTGCTGAGCAATACCCAAACTATAAACATAACCTAATTTGCTCTGCTAGCACCTGTGGAAAACCCATAACAAATAAATAACTTTATTTGAATGTTATGGCTGGAAAAAGTGTTACCATCCCCACTGTAAAGGCGTTGTTGGACAACATATAAGCAGAAAAACTTTTGGTTCTGCTCAGACTTTTGTCAAAAATCAAAAGCGGAACAGGGTTCACTCAACCCCGAATATAACCAAAATGCTGAGATTATAAAAAAACTGCAACAGCATGATGGAGAATTCAGTGAAATAAATGCATATATGACAGAAATAAAACGTTCCCAGGAGTTTATTTCATCGGAATGCTGAATAACAGAAAGTGGTTTATCATAATACATGGGTTCAAAAGCAACAGCACACTAATAGAAGAAAAATGGAAATCGACCATCTTCTCAGCAACAATGATAATACAGAGCTTTTGTAGCTGTGCTGAAATCAAACATTCTTTATAAACAGGAGGCGCACATCCATAGATTAGGGGCAAGCATCGATGACCTTCATCAAAATCAGTTCAAGCTGACAAAATGGAAAGGAAAATTTTGGGGATGTTCAAGAGCAAGGAAGCGAAATATCAACTGTAAGAGGAGAAAAAAAGAAACTGGAAAATGATTTTCTTAAGTCAGGTGGGATACGAACCAACATTTGATAGATAAAGTTTCTTCAGAGATCATTTGATTCAATTTATAGGCTAAAATTACACAGTGGGGCTAGAAAACTTAAAAAATTAATTAACTACAAGTTTCTCTGGATTAATAAATTTGTTATTTATTTTCGGAAAGAAGAGAAAGCTCCAATTATTAGAATCTCTTCGCATACTGATATTAATAAGTTGTTATCGGCAAATAATATCAGCCTAGATTCACTTGTTTGAATATCATCCGTTTGATTCATTGTTACAGTAATTTTTGCAACACAGAGAAATCTCGAGCAAGGTTTATTCTTAAATAATTTTCAACAGGGAATTTAATGGTGAGCTTACTTATGATCTTGACCTTCATCTTCAAGGTCATTTTGAGGTCAAGGTAATTTTTTTTTAGGGAAACCCCAGTTTCTTTTTAATTTTAATTTATTTATTTATTTATTTATTCTATTCATTCATTTCTTTCTTTTTTTTTACAGTTTTTCCTTTTTCTTCTTTTTGATAATTTTATTTATTTATTTATTTATTTAACCTACATTAAATATACAATCGGTATGCAAAAAAAAAAAAAAGATCAATGCAAACTATAAAAATATTAACAGTAGTTATACAATATTTTAGCACAAAAATAACATTTAACCATTATTTAATAATAGACATAAATTTAAACAACTCATTTCTAAACGAATTTCTTGTTAAGTTAAAATCGAATACATCATAAACCGAATTAAAGAGTCGCGACATTACAAAACTGGTTCCGAGAGTGCAAAGTTTGTAGAGACCGGATCAATATGTAACAAACAACGACGGCGCAAACAACGTGTAGGAGCGTAAAAGTTGAAACGAACCAGCAAATCGACACAGTCTATTCGGGAAGTCAGAACATCTTGAACGAAGATAGCAGATGCAACGTCTCGTCGGTGGTCTAATCGTTGTAATTTTAATAATTTACAACGATCATTATAAGGAGGAAGTACATATTGGTGCACTAGCTCCGTAGGTAAGCCGCGAAGCACGTACAAAAGAAACTGCTTCTGAACGCTCTCAATTCTGTATGAATGGCAATGATAAAATGGTAACCAAATCTGAGAAGCATATTCCAGAATGGAACGAACAAAGGACACATAAAGAATTTTCAGTGTGAGTGGGTCGCAAAAGTCTTTACAATTGCGCTTAATGAAACCCAGCATAATATAAGCTTTTTAAATAATAGAATCAATGTGTTTGGTAAAAGTAAGATCATAGAAAAAGGTTACACCTAAGTCGGTTATGACCTCAACTCTGTCAATAGCGGTATTAGAAAATATTGCTGAAGAACAGGTAAGTGTGTACGAGAGAATGGTAAAATCCTACATTTACCGACATTCAACAACAATTTGTTTTTAAATGACCAACTGCAAAAGTTACTCAAGTCATCTTGTAATTTAACACAATCAGAAACTCCAGTAATAGGAGCAAATATCTTCATATCATCTGCGTAAAGCAAACATTTTGCGAATTTAAAACAATCAACAACATCATTGACAAATAATGAGAATAAAAGAGGACCAGCGTGGCTACCTTGAGGAACTCCAGAGACAACTCGAAATAAGCGAGAACTAAAATCATTTATCTTAACAAATTGGTAGCGATCAGACAGGTACGAATGCAACCACCTGCTGGGGATAAACTGACAATTTAGTTTATCCAGCTTATCGATAAGGATCGAATGATCAATTTTATCGAAAGCCTTCGAAAAATCGGTGTAAACTGCATCCATTTGTTGCCTACGTTCCAATCTACTATATAAATGTTGACAAAAACTGACTAGGTTAGTAACCGTAGACCTACCCGTGTAAAAACCGTGTTGAGCAGGAGAAATATAAATGTTTGCATGAAAAAATAAGAATTTCTGTACCATTGATTTGAAAAGTTTTGGTATGGCAGAAAGAATCGCGATTCCGCGATAATTGCTGATATCGCTTCTTCTGCCGGATTTAAAAATCGGACGAATGAAAGACTGTTTCCAGGGATCCGGAAAAATCCCAGTACGTTGGCTCTTATTAAAGATTAGAGTCAGTGGATGGGCTAAACTCTCAGCACAATTCCTAATAAGAATAGGTGGAAAACCATCATGACCTGCCCCCTTATTACTATCAAGTTGAGATATGCTATCATAAACTTCTGCTTCAGTAAACTGTAAAAAATTAAAATCAGAGCAATCGCGATTATTTATAAGCTTGGTACCAGAATCCCCAGATACTTCATAGACGGACTCAAAAAATTTTGCAAATAGATTAGCGATATCAGAGGGTTGACTTGCGGAAGAGTTCTGAAAGGTCATTGGAGTAGGAAACCCAACAACCTTCTTTTTACCATTTATGAAATTCCAGAACTTTTTTGGGTTGGAAGTCAGATCCTCTTCTATTTGCAAAATGTAGTTATTGTAAAGGAACCAATTTAAAGTTTTGAACTCTTTACGAGCTAATTTGAATCTGGAATAAAACTCAGCGCCCCGTAACTTATACAAAGAATGGAACTTATTCCGTTTTTTTTTCAAGACGTAGTAGTTCTTTGTTATACCACGGCTCACGAAACCTAGGTCCGTTTTTATTTGATGGAACATACCTTTCAATACCAGTCTTGAGCAGCCCGTTGAACAACAAAATAGAATGGTTCAAATTTTCATCCCGCTCGAGAAAGTCCCAATTAGAACCGACAAGAAATTCGTTTAACGAATCGTAGTCCGCAAGCCTAAAATCGAAATGCAGAGAATTACTAGAAGTACACGTAGTGTTGCAATTCTCTAAAAATATATATATATATATATGGTAATTGGAGTGTGGTAAACGCTCGAACATCCAGTAAAATCATCGCAAGGTGATATCTCCGAAAACATAAGATCAGTTGAATAAACCAAATCGAGAAATATTCCCCGACTATTGCTTATCCGGTTCAACTGCATCATTGCTAAGCTAGCAAAATAATCAGTAACTGCCAACTCCCTTTGACCAGAAGAAGAGGATGTGAAAACTCCATCAACATCAAACCAAGCAATATCTGGAAGATTGAAGTCTCCTATAACCATTAGTTGTTCCTTAATACGAACCAATGGCATGACCGCAGAACTGATGAAATTTACAATTCCCATATAATATTCCAGAGTAGATCCAGAGGGAACATATACAACCACCACGAGGATAGATGACTCGGATACATTAATCCGAACAGCTATTACATCATAAATTGGATGACATGCAATGAGCTCGTTTGGGATCGAACTCTTAACAGCAATCAACACCCCCCCCCCCCACCTTTAAGGCTGGTACAAAAATCATGTCGATCTTTTCTGTGGACAACGTAGTTGGGTGGGAAAAATTCCTCTGAATTAAACACTTTAGTAAGCCATGTTTCCGATATGATAATCACTTCGTAATCGTTATCAAGAACGCCAAGCAAGAATAACTTAGCTTTCCCCCGAATACTAGAGGCGTTGTGATAGTACATCGAAGTGAAAGTAATTTGTCCAAAACTTTTGGGCCGACGCATCCCCTTTGACCCTGCGTTATTTAAATTTCGGCAGAGTTGACTACAGCAGCTGGTATCCGGAATTTCACATTTGAGGCTCCTGTCCGAAAACTTTGCTTATGGAAGGGCCTAATAAATACACCGGTAGCCATGCATCCGAATTTAGAGCCTTATCATGAAGCTCAACGTTGATCCCCAATTTAAAGCACACATATTCTAACTCATGAATATCTTTATCCTTAGGAATTAGTTTAACTACCTTGTAAACACTCGGACCTAAGCATTTGCTAGCCAGAGCCACAATATCATCCTCAGTTGTAAGAGTATCGAATCTTGACAAATGAAGCCAACATTTCGGTGCAATTGTTTTAATATAAATATCAGGTGAGGTATTAGTGCCGCGAATATTAAAATTTCGTATGTTCTTCCGGATAGTTCGTGATGATGGCAACGATTTTTTATTAACATTTGGACCGCACGATATATCAATACTGCTCGCTTTTGCAGACGTACTTGCAACACTCGAAATAACTGCCGAAGATACCACATCAACAAATGTGCCACCAGACACATACGAGTTATTAGACACAGGCTTGAAAGATTCAGCACATGAATTTCCACCAATTATATTGGTATCAAAGATTTCGGACTTACATGTGTAGTGACTGGTAGAGTAACTGGTTCTACTGGATCAGAAGTAAGCGCTTGGGCTTGCTCTTCCATTTTTTTTACCGTAATTGTCTATATTTCTGATTGTACCAACCAGTTCACTTAAACTATTTACTTGCACCTTGTAGATGTCTTTGCACTTGTCACAAAACCAGAAAATGTTATCAGAATTGCAAATCAAGTCAAATGCATTTTTCCTGAAACCAGCACATTTGTAGTGGGCAACACATTTACACAACCCACTGCACATTAAAAAATTATCACTACCACACGACATACAGCAATTCGACGCCATAATTAATTATATTATATTATTATTTTAAAATTATTTGGCACACGAAAAAACAAAAAAAACGTCCGCACAGTTCAAGGCTTTAATCCAAAGTAATACCCAAATATTTAAATTCATTAACAGTGTCAATTTTTAAACAAAGATCGTTGCATGAATTATTATCACATCCTAAAGAGTGATACACAAAGCTTGAAACAGGCTTAAAATCGTTCACTAGGTTGAAAAACATTATTTGTGTTTTAGTACTCAAAAACATATCATGAGTAACAAACTATTTTATAAGCAATATTAAGTCTTCTTTGATATAATCAATAAGTAAACTATTATCAGGGGCCGAATATACTAAAGCCATAACACCCGCAAAAGCAGTAATGCGACCATGCAACTTGATGTGGAAAATTGAGCCAATATAATATTAAAAACAACAACGGACCGAGCACAGAACCTTGGGGCACACCAATATGAATATCAGTTTCATCACTTAGAACATTTTAAATTTTTACCCTTTGAGATCTATTTAATAAATAGGAATGAATCAAATCCAGACTTAGACCTCTAAAACCCACATTACACAATTTTTTAAGTAAGATTGAATGATTCACGGTGTCAAATGCTTTAGTGATATCAATGAACATTGCAGCAACCTTACGTTTAGCGTTAATGTTGCTGCAAACAGGTTCAAGAAAGTCCATTAAAGTAGATTCCCTTGATAAATGCTCTCTGAAACCAAATTGCCTGTTGCTTAGTATCGTATTCTTATTCATAAATGATAACAAACGTGACTCTAAAATTTTTTTAAAAATTTTTATAAAGTTATTTAATAATGAGATAGGTCTAAAACAGTTTGGATCAGTATTATCACCTTTTTTAAACAAGGGAATAACGATAGCAGTTTTTAGCTCAGTTGGAAAATAACTTTGATTCATACACAAATTAAAAATGAAAACTAATACATCAACAATGAAATAAATAATATATTTAATCAAGTTAGATGATTATACCTTTCGAGTTTGAGCACTTCAGGGAACGAACGATATTCAAAATTTCCGTGGCATTTGTCAGATCAAAAAACGCCGTGTTCGAAATGGAGGGCTCAAAAAGAAATTCCCTTTTCTCCACAATGTACAAACAACAATTTTCTCTATTTTTGAAGATTAGATCTTGTGGAATATTAGCAAAAAACTCATTGAACTAATTGGCAATATCTGAAGAGTTTGAGATAGCCATACCATTCTTCGCTTTGACAGAAAAAATGTTATTTGTTACATTAGGTTTACCCAATACTTCATCAACAAATTTCCTTCATTTTTGTGTCGGAAATACTTTTTAACTTATTTATGTGATAATTTTGTTTTTCTATAAAAACTTGGTGTTTTATATATAACGACAATTTTTTAAACTTGGATTTAATCTGCCTTAATTGGTAATCCATGGTTTTAATTTTTGAAGATTCTTTGATTTATTTACAACTTTAGAACAGTTTGAAATATGAGTTAATAATAATTTAACGAAATTTATATATGCAATTTTAGGATATTCTGCATAATAAACATCATGCCAAAATTCAAACATAAGTTCTTGCTTTAGTAGCACATAATTAATTAATGTAGAGATACGATTTGTATTTACGTGAGATGAAACGCGGTAAGTGAATCGAAATTGCCCTTTAGAATCAAATTGTGATCTGTAATATCAGGAGAAGAAATTTGAATTTTCAACTCAACAAAACTAACAAATCTAGCGAATACATGATCAATGCATGTTTCTGAGAGCCGGTTTAGAAACACATTTTGATAAGAACGAGTATAGGTGAATTAAAAAATGGTTCTAAACCACAGGCTGCCATCATCATAAGGTACTCATCACACAAAGACGAATGTTTGAGAATGTCTATGTTTATATCACCTAGTACTATTAAATTCCGACTTTGAATACGTTGACATACTGCACTTAACTCTGATAAAAAGATAGGAATTGCACTCTTACGATGCCTATATAATAGAACAAAAAGAAATGTTGCATCACAAATTGTTACAGATATTTGAAGCGCATCAGCAGAAGTCATTGATAAATTGATCGATGAGTGTCGAATATCCTCTTTTACAAAAACAGCTACCCCACCAGATCGATAGCCATCATTGCAGCAAGCGTTTAGCCGATATTCATTGATAAAGTAATGATTTAACTCATTGGTGTTGATCCAGATTTCGCTGAGAAATATTATATCAGGCTGAACGTCAAGGCAGTTTAAATGGACCAAAAAGCAATCGAAATTTTCTTTTAGGCTTCGAATATTGAATAAAACAAATCTGAAATAAAAAAAACTAGAATTAATATTTGCATTTACGGGATTTGTAACATTAGATGACGCTACACTCAGATGATCTGATGAAGAACTACAATTTAACATTAAATTACAAACTTATTTTAGAAGTTTCTCAATGTCATCAGAACATGAGATTATCTGAGTTGTAGCATTTTTATCTTTTTTCATCATAATTGTCCCGTTAGAGATCCAACAAAAATCAAAACCATAAACTTTCTGTGCTGTACGAGCTTGATTGAGCAGTTTAGGTTTCGCAGGAATCAAATGATCATTTATGAAGACGGAAGATTGCTTAAGCGATGATGTAACTCCAGAAAGAGCATCCGCACTGGAACTTGCAGACTGAACAGTCTTCAAATTGTTAGTCTTAAGAAATGCTTTTCTCTTTGATTTCGCTCGCATGATTTGTTTTTAACTTCGGATTCAAAAAGAGCGATCAATAGTACGTTAGAATAAATATTTTCCATGACCTCCAAAGGTCACCTGAAGGAATATAATTTAATTGCAATGCTTATGATTTGGTATGAAAATTAAAAAAATGAAATAATAGAAGTCATAAATCACAGAAATATGCTAAGCATATAAAGAATTAATTTTTTTGTGTGACCTTGGGAGGTCATTGAAAATACATATTCGGACGTACAATTGATCGCTCTTTTCGAATTAGATGTCAAAAATAGGAGTTTCCCTATAAAAAAATTACCTTGACCTTAATATAACCTTGAAGATGAAAGTCAAGGTCACAATTAAGCTCAACGTTAAATTCCTTGTTAAAAAATACCTAATACTAAACCTTGCTTATTTTTTTGTTGACATACTCCACGAGATTTCTAGGGGTTTCCATACCTTCACCTCGCAATGTAAATTGCTTCAGATGATCTTGGGACCTTGCTCATTTTTTTTTTTTTGACTGAACTCTCGAGATTTTTAAGGGCTTCCATACTTTATCCCACCTTGTATACAGTGATGTTGTGGTCTTATCAGAAATGGGCATGTACATATTTCTAAATAAGGTTAGTAAAAGAGCATGCAACAAGAAAACAAATTGGAGTCAGCACGTTAATTGATCATGTATTCACAGATCTGTTAACAAATCTTTATAATTTAAACACTTCTGATACTACACTATTCTGATCATAAACAACTGTTTTTGCAAATATCTATTTTTTATAAAGTGCTAAACTACCAGATCATTTTCAATGATCCCATTTGGGTTGAAACTTTCTCCAAAAATATAAATGAATTTTCCGTAAAACTAAATGAACTTATTTGTTCTAATATGTACACAATACAGAAGAAATCTAAAGTAAATGCCTCATGGATAACTCCAGAAATAAAAAACTTAATCAGTAAACGGGAAAAATTCTTTCGATTAAAGGAAAAATTCATCTGAAATGCACAAACTTCTCAGTTCCTTAGAAGCTTCAAAAATAAATAAAGCCAAGAAAGAACGTGTAATATGATAAGTGTAAATATTACCAATCCTATGCAACTTTGGAAATATTTTAACGAAGTTATTCTCAATAAGCTAGTAACAGTAATAGAAGAATAACTCTATCAATTTAGGGGATCACATAATCACCAATAAACAAGAGATTGCTGATCAGTTTATCAATTATTTTGTCAATGTTCTGATTGAAATTAGTAGTCAGTTTGCATCACTATTGAATTACCTATGTGTTCCAGCTGCACCCCACAGATGAGGTAGAAATAAATAATCGGTTTTAAGTCTTAGTCCTAATGAGGTGACTGGAGTGGATAACATTTCAACGAAAGTACTACAGCACGTCATTAATTATATAAGCCCACTGCTTGCGACTTACACCACTGGAATTTATCTAGATTGTGATAAAACAGCGAAATTTATACCAGTGTTTAAATCATGAGATGAAACTGGTTTATCGAATTATAGACCTATCTCAATATTCAATGCTGTGTCGAAAGTTATCGGAAAAATTATATGTGAAAGAGTTGGAAGATTTCTGGATTTAAACAAATTAATTAGTAAACTTCAATTTGGTTTCACATCAAATTCAAATACTACTGCGGCGTGCGTGAATTTTACAAATTTTCCTCAGTAAAAATATTGACCAAGGGTTTCCTTGTGCATGTCTTTTCTTTAACTTGCGAAAAGCTGTTGATACAGTTAATCTGGAGATATTGATGACTAAGCTAAACAAACTGCATTTTACTCCGGTTCAAAGGCAGCTATTTAAAAGTTATTTATCCTCCAGGAAGCAATTTGTAAAAATTAATGACAATGTTAATTCTGTAAACGTATATTGAATTTGGGGGTATCTCAGGGTTCCATCTTGGTTCCCACTGAATTTGATTTACATATTTATTAACGATATATTAAGTTACAGGGGAAAATTCAATTATATGCAGATGATTGTTTAATTATGTATGCTGCACCATCTCTAGATATAGTGTGGTCTCAGATGCAATATGATTTGCAATTACTCAAAAACTGGTTTAATGTTAATCATTTAACGTTAAATCATGACAACATCAAGTACATGGTGTTTCAGAATCGGCGTCCAATAGTAGATGTCTTCGAAACTGATCCTATTACAATGAGTTCAATGTGGCGGAACTAGAGATTTTACAGAAGAGAATTAAAACGTATAATTAAAGCTCCAATCAGGTTTCCAACTAAGTAACTTTTCAAAGAATTTGATTCCCTGCATTTTTTAATTGATCGAGAACTTTTAATTTTGAACAATAAAATAGTTACGAACCAGATAAAACATAATTTTGAATTGACAAAAGTGACAATGATCAATATGTTTACAACACAAGAAGAAGGTCTAGTTTTGTGATTGATCATTTTGGGACGGGTTCGGCGTATAACAATCGTGGGTTACTCTTATATAATAATCTCCCACAAGAAATTAAATGCATAACCGATTCGAAATGATTTAGAAATAAAATAATAAAATATCTTTAATGTAACATCAGTTGCCAATTTCAGTAGATACTCCTGGTGATGGCCTAACAAGCCGAAATCGATCGAGTGATTTTTTAAACCTTTTGTAATTTTGCGAAATATTTAACAAGTGTTTTTAAAAAAAATTAAAAATGTGTGTATTAATGTTTATTTAATTTAACAAGTACTCGTAGATTGCTAAATTTGCATAAATTTTAATTAAAATTACAAACTATAAAAATATAAAGGGCTACAATCGTTAGGTGATCAGAACTTCGGTCTTCAAAATTATATCCCAATCTATACTCCAAAATCAATCCCAAACTGATTCTCTTACGTCAGTCTTCAGCTCAACTTCCAAAAACAATATTTGTGTAAAGTTTGGTTCAAATTGGTTAAGGCTTGTGGATTTGTTTAAATATCTTGCACATATACAGGTTTTTCAATGGCCAATTAAGATAAAACTTATCTATTGCATAACGAATTTTAGTGAAATTTGACATTCGCAATAAAAATGGGATCCTATGATTGAGGGCACTGTAGCGGGCGAACCCAGCATCTAATCGGAGAAATTTTGGTGTCAATTTGTGCGTAGAGGATATTTTCTGCGGCAGATAATTGATTGTCAATGAAAATAATTATTTTCCATATAAATTTTAATTAAAATTAAAATCTTCATGGTGATTTGCAAAGCTTGAAATTATCTGATTGGAGCCTATCTGGTGTCAATTTGAGCGTAGAAAACCTGTGGCAGATAGTTTATTTTAAATTAAAATAATTATAATCTCAACATCTTATAAACGTTAGTGGTAAAACACCTACAGCCGTGTAAACAACAACATCTGTAATCAAATGATTTTAATTACATGAATATAATACAGGGTTTTCCAATAAGAGCTTTCATTTTGATACTAAAAAAAACGAGTATTTTTTAAGAGAAATCAATAAATGTTTATTTCATTGTAAAGAGGAAAATATGCCATTAACATTTGAAAACGATATGAGCCAAATGGACGCCACGGCTGCGCTTGCAGTATTGCTGAAGCGTGTATCGTACCTTTTTTAGTAATGGCGTAATTTTTACTTGTCAAATGTTACAAGATGACAGCTTCAAAATTGACAGCTGCTCAAATAGCAGGCTATTCAAAATGAAACCTCTTATTGGAAAACCTCCCTGGTAACAAAAGTTCATCAGTTCACAAATACTATTTTATGCGGGCCTCAGATGATCAATATCTATTGCCAATATTTCAGTATTGGCAATACTATTGAACATGTGAGGACCCCAATTGACGGATTGTCAATATACAAAATATTGTGGTGATGGTTTGATGAAAATCAAAATATTTTTAATATTGATAAAATATTTACAATACTATTGATCTTCTGAGTTACTTTATTGACAAAATATCAATGCGAAGAGCTGTCAACATTTGAGTTTGGTATTTAAAACCAAGAAAACATAACAATTAACTACATTTAGCGTTACATTTATGCAAATATAAATATAAAGTTGAATTTATATAAGTATTTGGATTTTTATTCACTCCCTAGACCGTATTCTTTTCTTTTTCTTTTAAATTTTTTCATTTACAAAGCAAAATAATAGCTACACAAGCCATACTTTTATCTAACATGGTTCAAAGTGCAGTATTAACCTGAAAAATAAATATTTTTTATTGTTTGACATTTAAGTATATTGTCAATAGCATTAATCGTCTGAGACAAATGCTGTTTGTCAATAGTTTTTTGCTACATTGACAATAATATATTGACAATACTTATTGAGCATCTGAGGCCCGCATTACAACAAATTTACACGCGTACAATTAACTAAGATTGCTTTGATTGTGTTTTTATAAAATAATAAAAATGTAAATATTATGATGATACTTCTGATGAATCTTTTGATGAGTATCATGATAATAATTATAAAACAAAAATTGTGTGACACACAAAATATAAAGGAAACATATGATGGGCCTTTCGGTGATCCTCATGATGATTTTAATGATGATAATCAAAAAAACACAAATGTTTTGTTTTTACTGTTATTATTCCACACAAAAAAACTGCATTTTTGAAATTGATCAATTCATTTCCAATAGCGTGTGAAATTGGTTTAATAAATCAAATAGCTTAGCTTAAAATACGATACGCATGTATATTAGTTACCAATTGGTTAAACATTTTATTTTAAAAATAATTTTTGAATCCTTAGGATTAAACAGCAGGATCAAAATCATAAAACAGAAAATTTAAATAAACAAAATAATATTATTTTAATGAATGAAATATGAAATGAATTTAAAAATAAACTTAGAAATTTAAAAATTAAATCTATTTATGTACATATAAATGAATTTTGCTTCCCAGTAAAAATAAAAACTTTAAATGTTAAAATTATACCTAGCTATTATGTCATTGGTTCGATCATTGATGAAATTCCTATTGAAATTTCTGATGAAGTTATATATGAATTCACTGGTTTAATAACTCATGAAATTTCTTTATAAATTCCTTAATGAATTCATTGGTTAGGTAATAGAGAAATTCCAAATGAAATTCACACGTTGTTCATCAATGCATTCATTATAAGAGAGGATTATATAGGAAAGTAAATAAGTAAATTCACATCACAAGACCATGTATCGTTCATTAAATTGGTAAGCAAGAATTTCCTAATGAATTAATCAATGAATTCATCAATACTATGTTACTAGGGCTTGTACATCATATTAATGTTAGTATTTTACCATAGAAGAATTACTAAAGAAGCATATTTTGTATGAGTCAAAGATACCTAAGAAAATAATTTCAAATATTTTAAATTCAGTTTTTGAAATTTTATGAGACGGAGATAATAATTTCTATTTGCCTCTTTTTATCATTCATGTATTAAATATACAAAACGAAATGTTTTGAAAATAATTGAAATATCTACAATTCTACGAATACAAATACTAGAAGCCACACCCCTTACAATTTTTGTTAATTTTCTATCATTTAGATTTTGCCTTTGTATAAGCAAAACCAAAATAAAACACAAAATATGAATCGATTCAGAGTGTGTGACGAAACGACTACTAGACGAATATCGTGAATTTGATTTTTTTTTTTTGAAATAGAATGAAGTGTTTTTAATTGTTGGCATTTTGCTTTATAATTCCTTAAGAATAATTTGGCAAAAAGTAATTACTCTAAAATTTAAACGAAAATTTAAATTCTGAAAAATGAAGATTTAATAATCTTCCTTTTCCAGAATTATGTGTTGAAATATTCTGCGAAATGGAGACTTTCATTCTAACTTTAATATTAAATCTCCATTTTCCAGATAATTTTAAATGTTTATTTTCAAGCGAAAATATTTGTATTAATTCCAGCGCGCGGCTCTTAATTGGCCATATTCATTTTTTTAAGAATCACATTTCCATCGTTTGTCGAATTTCATCATAATCGGTTAAAAAATAGCCAAGTTACAGGCTAATCTTCCATATTCAAAAACTTCTTCTAAAAATCATTTTACAGTCGCATTTTCATCGTACCTGTCGATTTTCATCAAAGCTGTTTTTAAAATAACCAAGTTCCATCAATTTCATCTGAAAATCATTCAATAATCCCATTTCCGTCTTAGGTCTCAAAAATCATAATAAATTAAGGAATAGCCAAGTTATAGGCTAATTGGCCCTATTCCAAAACTATATCCAAAAATCATTTAAGAATTCCATTTGCATCATATATACCTGTCGAATTTTATCATAATTGGTAAAGAAATAGCCAAGTTACAAGCTTTTTAGGCATATTCTAAAACTTTACATAACAATAATTTAACAATCCTATTGCCACCGTACCTGACAAAATGTATCATAATCCCAAAATAAATGGCCAAGTTACTAGGTAATTCGCCATATTCCAAAAATGTATTCAAAAATCATTTAACAATTCCATTTACATCGTACCTGTCAAATTGATATAATAGCTTTTTGGATTAAACGTGCATTTGCCTTTCAATTTGTATTGCTATACGATATTTGCCAAATATGCAAATTTGCCAAAGATATTTTGATGAAACGTAATTTTGTCAAATGTCGTTTGTTATTTCATACAAAGCCCGTGATAAAATTGATACACATCCCGGTTTGTAAGTGTTGGCGAGAAGTCGTGAAGTAATTTTGTATTCGTGTCAAACAAAGGTTACACAAGCGAAATGAAATACATTTGAATCTAACATGCAACATGCCAAAACCAACAAAAATGTCTATACAAGCCATACAGTACAAAAACTTAAGATATAAAAAAGTACGCTATAGTATATTTACATAATCTACACAAACCTGATTTTTTTGTTGTTTAAATAGGATATGAAAAAAATTCGGGTGGGCTGTGTCGTCTACGGGGCCGTAAGTGTTTTGCGTGATAACGTTTATAAGATGTTGAGATTAACTATTTTAATATAATATAAATTATACGCCAAAATTTCTTTACTCACAAAAAATTGCTTCGATCAGAAGAGACGTTCTCTCGCTACAGTGCTCTCAATCATTGTAAATCGTTATTTTGCCGTTTGTAATTTTAATTAAAATTTATGTGGAGATTAATTATTTTACTTTAAACTAAATTATCTGCCACAGTTTTTTATGCACAAATTAGCACCAGAATTACTCCAATCAGATGAGGCGATCTCTCGCTATAGTGCAGTCACGCCCTGTAAATCGGTATTTTGTAGATTTAATTTAATATGGAGATTAATTATTTTAATTTAAAATAAATTAACTACCACTGTTTCTTTACGCAAAAATTTACTTCAGAATTGCTCTTCAGAAAGGCAAAATTTCATGTCAATTTTCTGAACATGCGGTGTAAGACATTATCATGTCAAAACCAATAATATAGAGTACATTTTTTTGATGGGATCTGTGTAAAGAGCGAACAAGACGGCTTGTATAAACATTTTTGTTTGTTTTGAACATGCATTCTCACACACACACCACTTCTGATCTGTTTAAGTTAATTTCGATATGCGGACTCTTTCTGTGCCTTTTTATCAAAACAAAAAATAATAAAATGAATGATCCGAATCCGATTGTTTGGCGAAATGTAAGAAATAAATGATCGTAATAAAGTCAGATTGATAATACACGTGTACGTATAAATGTAAATGCAAAATTATTAATGTATTTTATTTTCTATCATAGAACAGGTCATTCGCCTTTTTGTATTTTGATTATTTTACTGCTTATGTTTTTGTTGCATTTTTTTCTTTATCTAATAGAGTTTAAATGTAGGTACGTTTGCGATTCCGAATGTAATATTATAGTTTTTAGATGAATGGAGGCAAAATCAAAATGATAAACTAATTTATTAAACAAAAAAAAAAAATTGTAATAATTATTAAATAAATATTCATTGTATTCGTATTGAATAACAAATGATGAATTTAAATGTACTTGTGTATAAGCTAAATTTGATTTGCACCCACTAAACACGTTTAACTATACATATATTACTTCGGTCTAAAAAGACCAAAGTATTGAAATCCTGTCAAAAATGACGAAAAATTTGGTTGGTCCTAAACCACTTTTCTCGAAGTTTTGAAAGTCCTTGAGTCTGAAAATGCAAAAAAAAAAAATGTCCGTCCGTCTGTCTGTGTGTCTGGATGTCTGGACCCATGGTATCTCGAGAACGGCTTGTCCGATTTGGATTTTTTTTCGCCAATCTGTTTCTATGGTCAAGGCGGAGATTTGAATAGCTTTTGGAGACTGTACGTCAAGGGGGTGGGGTACCTGGCATACGAATTGACCCAAAATACCTGCTTTTATAAATATTTACGATTTTTTTTATATATCGTCGGTTTCCGAGAACAGTGTTACATCTCAAAATATCTTATTTTTGAGAAAATCGATTTGAATTTTTTTTTTTGGTGTAAAATAGTTGAATTCATCAAATTTAACGTCACATCTATTGAAAACTATGGGTAGTTTAGAAGTGACACTATGCCAGATAAAAAGTTGTTATATTTAAAGGATTTTTCTCCTATTATCTCAATATTGGCCATTTCTGAGATGTGTCACTGTTCTCGCAAACCGACGATATGCTTATTTAATTATTGAATTGGGCATTGAATTGGGAATTGATTTGAAGGTTAAATTAGGGGTCAATTTGCGCGTTGAGTTGAAGTTGAGTTGGAGTTGAGTTGGGGTTGATTTGGATGTAGTGAATAGTTAACAAATTTTTTATATGATGAAACTTGTCTATTTCTCAACCGATTATTATGAAATTTAATATGTGTGTTAGAAATTGGGTTCTAAAATGAGTTTTTGGATACATTTCTGGAATATGGTCAGTTAAACGGGTAGAAGTATCTGTATGATTTGTTATACTACTTTCGGTATAAAGTTCTAGAATACGATTTTTCGTTTTAAATTGGATACCTGTACCCATGTTACTGAAGCTTTTGACCTGTTTGGCTGTTGTTTTATAAGTAAATATATGTTGGTTAAAATAGAAATCAATAATGTCAAAACTGTCACACCAAATTTATGACATTATTGAAGATACCAAAGACCGAAGTTCTGATCACCTCGTGAGGTTTCAGCCCTTTATATTTCTTCCTTTTAAAGTTCTATAGAAAAATTGGGAATAGTAATAGCGGCCAAGTATTCTAGACTAAATAAAACCATCACATTTTCTGTAAATGATTACTCAAGTTCTTGTACTATCATGAAAATTAGTGCGAGCATTTTTCTTTTATTTGTGAAGGTAGTTAATGTAACCTAATTTCTTCTTCATGATATTAGCAACATTAATTGTTTTCAATATTTTCTGGAATTTTCTCAATCATCGTAGTAAATGATTCAGATGACAATGTTACACTGTGAGATAAACCAATTCCTCGACATTAAGACTAACCAATTCCGGCTAGATAAGAATAATGAGCGAAGTTTGAACTTACGAGTATGTCAGTGTATTTATGAAAAAAAATATTAGTTACGTGATATATTTATTTGTATATATATTTATGTAATTCTCTTCGACCAAAAAATGTACATAATATGAAAAAGATTTACATCACTTTTGCGTATTCTTTGGTTCAAAATTTTTTAAAAAATTGTTTTTTTTATGTAAATAAATTTTGATAAATTGAGATTTTTTGCTAAATTTTCCCCCACCTTTCAAATTATTTAAATTCAGATTTTTGAATTTCTGTGGAAAAACTTGTCTAATACTTAACACTAGCATTGGTAAATGTCAATTATATTTACAATATAACAAGCGAAATACCAGTTATTCAATCCCAATTTGGAAACCGTATAGAATTCACTGATAAGTGAGCCAACCACCCGACTGCTGGTCGGGTGTCCCAGTAGTCATGTGGCCCTCTTACTTATCAGTGAATTCGATGATTTCCAAATTGGGATTGAATAACTAGTAGAATATATAGTGCAATTGTTGTAAGTTGTCAAATAACAGCAAAATGCTTTAGCTGCTGTAAAATGCAAAAGAATTCAAGAAGGGAAAAATTGTCAATTTCAGATCATGTACAAGTGGAAAATGACATAAGTTAAAAATTTAAATGAAATGCAACAATATTGGTTAATGGTTTTAAATGAACATCACGATCATATATGAGTGACAAATTTATTATTTTTTATTTAAGAAATTGTTATATTTTTCAATTACTTAAAGTTTTTAACCTTTTTGAAGTTATGCCAATTTATTTTTAGTCTTTGGATTTGCTTGTTGTCGGTTTGTTATAGACCGTGTGGATTTTTTTCTTATTAATACCAGGGTGCTGATTCTCTAAAAAATAAGATAATGAGTAAACGTGTAAACCTGTAAAAAGCAAAGCTTTCTTTTATTAGTTTGAAATTTTTGATTTTATTTTAAGTAGTAGCCAAATCGAAAAATTGCGAACTCATTAAAGTAAGCTTCGCTTTTTGCAAGTTTACACGTTTATCCATTACCTTATTTTTTAGAGAATCAGGACACAGAATAAAAAATTAATTAATATTTTTATATGGTCATAACGAGGCCCATCTTCTTTTAAAGGCTTTATGCCTCTCACGGAAAAATCTCTTTCAATTACCGCTATGCATGTTTCAGTTGTTTTAAAACAAATATTTGGTAAATGGCAATCATTTTTCAATATTTGCTCAAAAACTAAAAGACATGTGTATGCTACTTTGGCATAGACTTTGTTGTCGGTGCTTTTAATGATCCGAATTGTTGATTTTTTCAAATATGAAAGACACTAATACGTTTCTAGACTAATTTATCAATAATCCACTGTCAAAATTTTCCTTCTACAATAAAATATAATATGATAGGTATTAAAATTTGATAGCTATCAAATCAAAATATTATATTTTATTTTTTCTATTATACTATCAAAACATCCGTTTTACACCGGATATCAAAGTAGTATTGTACTATTTTGCTATTATACTATCTGCGGTGTAAAGCCAGTATTAATCCGACATTCAACACAATTTATTTTTTTGAACCACAATAGCCTGCATAATAAGCTACTACAGGAGCAAGAAATGATGGCTCTTCTTACAGAGAAATTACATCAATATCTTCAATACCCAAATTATTTGAACTGGTAGTATGTAACTCATTCAGATCTTTGGTTCATCGATTCATCTCACAGTGTCAGCATGGTTTTATACCCAAGAGATCAACATCAACAAATCTTATTGAATTTACCAGCAACACCATTAAAGAAATTGAAATGCGCATAAGCAAGTTGATGTGGTGTATACTGACTTTGCCAAAGCCTTTGACTCCATCAGTCACTGTAAAACGTTGGAACAGTTATACAGATTCGGTTTTTCTAAACAGTTTGTTGCGTGGTTTAAATCATATTTAAGTAATCGCATTCAGTATATTGAGCTTAATAATAGAAGATCAGAATCAATTCAAGCTACTTCAGGAGCACGACAAGGCTCTCATGTTGGTCCTTGGATCTTCATAATTTTCATTAATGACGTTACTGAAGTAATACAACATTCTAAGGTATTAATGTTTGCAGATGATCTCAAAATCTTTAAAACAGTAGAAAACATCGGCGATACCCATGAGCTACAAGAGGACATCGACAATCTAGCGAAATGGTGTGAGTCTAACCTCCTCAGTCTCAACATCAACAAGTGTAAGAGTTTATCGTTCCATCGAAAAGTTAACCCTGTTACACAACAATATGAAATAAATGGCATACTTTTACAAAAAGTATTCGAGATTAAAGACCTAGGGGTTACTTTCGTTGAAAACATGTGCTTTACTAAGCATATTGAACAATGCCGTTGCTAGAGCCAATTCCATGCTTGGTTTTATTAAGCATTGGACTGGGGGTATTCATGTCCTCGAGACAATCAAGATCCTGTATTATGCCTACGTCAGATCTCAACTTGAATACGCTGTCAACATCTGGTGTCCTTTTTACGACGAACCTATCAGAAAAATCGGGAGTGTCCAAAAAAAGTTTATACGGTATATAACGTGTAAAGACGGATGGGATTATGACCATGACTTACCGCACCACGTTAACCTGAAGCGATTACCATTATATGCTACTGGATGGAAAACCTATCAAATGACGACACTGAAAAATAGACGAGAGCTTTTAAAGTGTTCGTTTATTGGAAATATTTTACTTGATCAAATCGATGCACCATCCATACTGGAATCAATTAAATTAAAGGCACCGAGTAGGAATTTAAGAGATCATAACTCAAACTATGGTGACAATGAACCGGTAAACATGATGTCGAAGAGTTTTAATAAAATCGACCATTTGTTCGACTTTTACTTAAGTAAAGACAGCTTTAAACGTAGGTTGAAACAACATTATGCTCCAACCTAAAAATATTTTTGTTTTGCGATCATAGATCGATTCATAATAATCTAATCATGTACATTTTCTTCTAGCGATGTGCTATTTTGTATTCCGCTTATTTATTTGAATATACTTGTATATTCGAACATTTGATTTTTGCTAAAATAAGAATGTTCTCATTAAGGGACCCGTTTAAGTAACAAACGACATTTGATAAAATTACGTTTCATCAAAATATCTTTGGCAAATTTGCATATTTGGCAAATATCGTATGGCAATACAAATTGAAAGGCAAATGCACGTTTAATCCAAAAAGCTATTATATCAATTTGACAGGTACGATGTAAATGGAATTGTTAAATGATTTTTGAATACATTTTTGGAATATGGCGAATTACCTAGTAACTTGGCCATTTATTTTGGGATTATGATACATTTTGTCAGGTACGGTGGCAATAGGATTGTTAAATTATTGTTATGTAAAGTTTTAGAATATGCCTAAAAAGCTTGTAACTTGGCTATTTCTTTACCAATTATGATAAAATTCGACATGTATATATGATGCAAATGGAATTCTTAAATGATTTTTGGATATAGTTTTGGAATAGGGCCAATTAGCCTATAACTTGGCTATTCCTTAATTTATTATGATTTTTGAGACCTAAGACGGAAATGGGATTATTGAATGATTTTCAGATGAAATTGATGGAACTTGGTTATTTTAAAAACAGCTTTGATGAAAATCGACAGGTACGATGAAAATGCGACTGTAAAATGATTTTTAGAAGAAGTTTTTGAATATGGAAGATTAGCCTGTAACTTGGCTATTTTTTAACCGATTATGATGAAATTCGACAAACGATGGAAATGTGATTCTTAAAAAACTGAATATGGCCAATTAAGAGCCGCGCGCTGGAATTAATACAAATATTTTCGCTTGAAAATAAACATTTAAAATTATCTGGAAAATGGAGATTTAATATTAAAGTTAGAATGAAAGTCTCCATTTCGCAGAATATTTCAACACATAATTCTGGAAAAGGAAGATTATTAAATCTTCATTTTTCAGAATTTAAATTTTCGTTTAAATTTTAGAGTAATTACTTTTTGCCAAATTATTCTTAAGGAATTATAAAGCAAAATGCCAACAATTAAAAACACTTCATTCTATTTCAAAAAAAAAAAAATCAAATTCACGATATTCGTCTAGTAGTCGTTTCGTCACACACTCTGAATCGATTCATATTTTGTGTTTTATTTTGGTTTTGCTTATACAAAGGCAAAATCTAAATGATAGAAAATTAACAAAAATTGTAAGGGGTGTGGCTTCTAGTATTTGTATTCGTAGAATTGTAGATATTTCAATTATTTTCAAAACATTTCGTTTTGTATATTTAATACATGAATGATAAAAAGAGGCAAATAGAAATTATTATCTCCGTCTCATAAAATTTCAAAAACTGAATTTAAAATATTTGAAATTATTTTCTTAGGTATCTTTGACTCATACAAAATATGCTTCTTTAGTAATTCTTCTATGATTTTACTACATAGTTTAAAAATTGTATATAATCCACGAAAATATACTTAATAAATCAGATTAAACATATACAAAGTTTATTTTTCAGTCAAAATTAAAAGACCCCACCATTAAGGGTAATCTATTAATTTTAAATATTATCCTAATTAACTAGAAGTAATTTAGTAATTAGTGGTGTGAAAACTTTTAACTCATTCGAATTTACAACTTGAACATTAGAGTGAGGTTTTCCAAATCCCGATATTTTTTACCAATATTTTCCAAAATCTGGAAACCTTTTACTCGGGCATCTCAGTTGGCTGGTTACTTGTATTGAGCACTTGTTTTTTCGTCGCAGAACCGTACCGGCGCTGGATTGTGTGACTTCCGTTCCTCTTACATTAATTTCTGGTATCCCTCAGCGATCAAAGTAAATTTTTTCCAAACAAACTTAATAATAAAACATTAAAGTTAGAAAAACCCCTGATTTATTATTCATTGGGTGGACCCAATTATTTTACCCAAAAATTGCTAACATGCATCCCGAAAGAATTAATTAGGATAGGAATACTTCAATCCGCCCCGGTGGCACAGTTGTTAACATGCTTGCTTTAAGCTTCGGAGGTGGAAATAAAAGGAATTTAAAGAAATTTTTATTAAATAATAAAGATTTGTTTTAATGGGAAGGTGATAATTTGACCTTTAAACTTAGTGGATAATTATAACGTTAAGTAATGGCGAACCGTCGTCTGAAGATAGTTACAGAAATGTTCGTTATGTATTCCAAAAATTTACCAACATTTCGGTAATAAATCGGTATTGGATTCCCTACTAAAAAGTCGGCAGTAGAATCCTGGAATTTTCAATTTGGAGTTCTCAACATTAACCTGCGATATACAATTTAACCAAGCTGCCATTTGAAAACTCAAATAAAATTAAAGTAACAATTACTAAACTAAATTTTTTCTAAAAAGTGCTTTCCACCCTTGGCATCCTAAAGTCAATATTAATTAGTTATCAATTACCCCTTATATATTTCGCACCACTCTACTTCTTCCGGAAGTTTTTAATTGATTGCTTGATTTTTAAATGACTTATCATATTCTCAACCAATTAAACACACCTACAAACCTGTTATAAATTAATCTTTAAGTAATACAAAACCTGTTAATATTGTTTCCCTTGACTGCTTCAGATTCCCGAATCCGCCTCAGGTTTGCTGTTACATTATGATTGAGAACTGTCTAAATCTAATTATTAACTAACTTTCTGAATCTAATTTTGTAATTTAGCTATTAGACTAACAACTGCATCTGAAATAACGTTTAATAATTTGTTGGGCCAGATTTATGTGTAATTCTGAAAATCGTAATCATTATTAATTTAAATTTCACTTAAACTTATAAAATAGTAGCTCAAAGACGACCTAACATAATAAGTATATTTAATATATATTAGATATACTTATTCAAATAATTGCCATATACTGCAACTCAAAATACAGTTTAGCACAACTGCTAATATAAATGGAGCATTTTCGCGGACCTGCCACTAAGATTATATCCGTTTGATCTGTGTTGGGTGATGATCTGTAATGAATTATACTTAACGCCACCAGTAACCTAAATCAAAATAATGCGACACTAATTAAGTTCTAAACTACGAAGTTCAACTTGGAGTTCCTTTGAATTAAGGTGCCAAGAATCAAGACAACACAATTTCTAAACTACCTGTTCGCTGCGTGCTTAAGTTTTTTGGAAATCTGCATTAGGTTCCTTCGTCATTCTGAAAATCCAGATTTAATTTGTCAATTACCACTAGGTACAATAAACTAAAAATTATTAAACTCTAAAATCCTCATGGTATAGTTTGTTTTAAATCATCTATATACACAACCAATTTAAATTATAAATAAACAAAATAAAAGAAATTAAATTAAATAACAAAATAAATAAATTTGCCTGACGATTTAATTAAGAGTGTGTAGTACTTAATAATCTTATTTGAGAGCAATTTACTAATATTAATCGAATCTCAAGTATAACACAGCCGGAAGCTTTAATCGGTTGTCCGATTATTGGTAGAAAAAATCGGAAAATTATGAAACTTGGCCTCAAACCCCCAACACATACAGCGTTCTAGTGCAAACAGATTTTTTATTAATTTTTATTCTGTTCAATGGCTTCTATTGCGGCTGTTGTTACTTACAAGCGCATTACTCTCTTTACGATTCCATGTGCTGTACGCGATTACAGCAAGTTAAAACACCTGTCCTCCGCACTTCAGACACTGAGCCGTAAGGTTAGACTTCGGCTATATTTGATATTTTTTAAAAGTTGTATCAAACCAAACCAAGAAAATCAGAGTAATCGAAAAACTTGTAGACTTGACCACTGTATAAAACACTCCAAATGCCCAGAAAATGGTCCAAATGAAAATAATATAGTATTCCTGCTTTATCCACTTATTCAAAAGCGAGCGAAAGTCCGTCGCCAAAATATACGTATAAGCCCCGCTCATAGACTTACCGAAAGCACAACCCCACCTTGCTGTCATCACTCTCCGATTCTCCGCGACAACGTTCATAGTAAATCCCATGATAAGTGTGACATTATTGCTGAAAAAAGTAGGTACGAAATCAGCAAAATGTCGGAAAGATACAAAAATTTTCGGAAACAAAAATACCTGGGATTTATCCAAGATTTGTACTAGAATAACATCGCAAACAAATTTCAAATTGTGGCTCACTTCTTTAAAAACTAAATTGACGTTTCGCAAAACATTCACCCATCTTGTCGAAGTAAGCAAAATCGTATACAAACAAAGTCATATTAACAAAAATACCAACATAAGCAACGTT
Source organism: Tipula helvola (assembly GCA_963556165.1). Lineage (NCBI taxonomy): Eukaryota > Metazoa > Arthropoda > Insecta > Diptera > Tipulidae > Tipula > Tipula helvola. The sequence goes on from OY744481.1 coordinate 103,514,252, forward strand.
ATTCCGCTTTAGACTCTCCCAGCAGTAATCGATATTGCAGCAATCCTCCACTGGGACAAATCAAATACCGCTAAGCCACTTTTATACCATTTAACCAAAATCAACAGGTGCGATCTGTATACAACTGCCCTCCCGCTCACGACACATTCCTCACTAAATCCATTCGAAGACTTTAAGCAAGATTATTTCAATCAGACTACGAATTAAAAACCAGCACAACTGCGTGAATCCTATTATAAATGTGAATAAATGTACTCACCCGCCTTCGGGACCCGATCCACAATTTGTTGAAAAATTTAAAAATTGTTTTAAATCCTTAAGCACGGTTTTTGTTTGTATTGGTTTCGCTAAATTCTTCATAATAATAATCATTATAGCCAGGATCAATACCCAAGCCGCAACTTCGCCTGGATATTCCTTAAAACCATACAGCAGCAGTTCCAATATCCTGATTCGGGCTCGATTAATTTGTTTCACCCTCCCATTTTAAATATAACTTTTTATTTTTCCCAATTTGTGATTTACTGAAAATCAATTTTCTTCATAATATCTGGGCTTCATGTGACAATTGGCACGATTTTCTCGTGTATAATAATTTAATCAAATAAGAAACATGTAAGTAACGCTCCGGTTTCTAAAGAGGACATAAACCAGTTTATAATATATTAAATAAATTGAATTAATAAATAAATTTTTCGTTTTTCTGGGGAAAAATAAATAAAATAACAAAATGTGCACACACGAGGGATTGTAGAACTCACAAATAATTAAAGATTTTGTATATAGTATGATTTGAATAAATGAAAATAAAACTTATATTAATTCTACCTAAATCAAGCTATATTCAAACCAAATTACAGTATTCTTAATATGGAATCCTCTGGAGTGAGATTTTCATAAATCGATTTTGCCTTGAATAATGAAGTTTGAAATAAAATTATTTTCCAAAATAGTCCCAAACGCTAATTTGAATATGTACAAAAGTTCTTCGTTAAATTTTTGAGGTCATGTTATTTGAAAAGACTGCAAACTTTTTACATTTCATCCAGCGAGCTTAAGAGAGCTTTAATTATTTTTTACATTTATTTGATTTTATTGATTTAAATTCTATTTATTTCAAAAGTTTCTGTAAACTTGTTAGGAAATTAAAATGATTGTACTGTATCGTTTTCATTAATAATTTTGTTCAGTTTTTACATCATCAATTTTTATAAATTCAAATGCTTCTGAAGCAACACACACACACAAACAACCTATATACTCGTATAAGGTCTCCTTATTAGTCGTAATGTGTATATCTTATCATTATTTTTAAGAAAGTACACCGAGCACAAAGCAAAAATAACAATTCCCACCCCGCCCATCTAAACATAAAACAAAAAGGATTACATAAAAAATTATGATATTTCAAAAATTATTTTGGTATTATCATTCGTAAGAGGATACCGACGAAACATGAAAAAAATGTTTAAACAACCCATTTGGGGATAATTTCTAGTACGAAGTTTTTTTTTTTCTGTATACTGTTTGCCCTCCATATTTTAATACATAATACATACAAGTATATAGTCCTGTGGTATACATACCATAAATGTTACGTTATTAACGAACGTGTAACACTAAATACAAAACGATTTCCATTGCATTTTAGTGTTGTTGGATATATGATGAAAATTTATTTGAATTATTTTTTAATTAATATTTATTGTGGCAATTAAGAAATTTATGTTTGTAGCCCGTATGTCGACAACTTAAAGTTACGCTATGCTTAATTCGTACAATGTTTCTAAACACATCCTTGTACAGTATACTGTGTATTATAAAAATTTAGCACATTTTTTTACGAGACCAATTTTTAACCCCTTTCAACATAAATACACATTAAACGGTATATTTAAGCATAAATCATAAAATGTACTAACCATTTAATTTTGTACATATGGGTTTTTGTGTGACGATAACGAAGCAAACAAGAAAAGCTCTGAGTTTGGAAATGGTGAAAACGATAAACAATGCATACATAAATTGGGATAGAAGAAACTGGAAAACTTTATGTTAACAAACTTAACTTCGATGTATTGGAGTCGTTCATTCACTGATGAAGGTGTAATAGCGGCAGTTATTTTATCTCTTCACAGTCTTGTGTACAAACAAAGGCAGGTAAAGAGCTCAATGTAGCCTTTGGTAAAATCGTAATTAGAATTCTCAAAAAGTCTTGTTGATTTAGAAATGAAGTTGTTTTACCATAAATGGTTCTAATTATTTTATTAGAGTTTTGTAAGACCACATCTCATTGTTCGCAACTTATAGATCAAGATCTCTGTTTGATTGTTTATGAATTGGTGCAAATATACCGTCGGGTTCACCTATACCAGTCGGAGCTTCATAATTCACTAATTTTAAACCAATACTTAATGAGTGACAAGTTTGATTAATTCTAAACATTTGTTTTGTTATTCAAAAATTCACAGTTTCCACGGAGTGACCCATTTTAAAAAACCACTTAAATACCTTGAGACCAAATTTTAAGGTCAAGTAGGTTTCTAAAGCGAAAAACCTATTTTTGACTCTGGATTCTGAAAGTGGCTAAAATTCTACGTTCAGGGCTAAAATAAGTATTTTCATTAAAAAAAAAACCTACTTGACCTTGAAATGACCTTGAAATTTGACTCCAACGTCAAATAAAAGATGATCATTTATCTACACTTTTTGATTTAGGCCTTCCCCTGGTAGTTATTTGAGTAGTCTGTATAGTATTGTGTAAACCGGATAACAAGATTTTTGATATATCAGCACCTTTGTAAGTGTATGTTTATATTTGCTGATTTGTACATTCACGTGATACCCAATTTAACACATTGGGGGATATGGTGCAGTAGTTGTTCCGTATAGGTGTTTTGACCGGAGGATTAGCTAAGGTTCTGGAAGTGGACTTGCTGCAGCTACTTAAATCGTCCGTTTGTTCTAAACATATACATATGTTGCATGTAGTGGGTCCTGTTCCCGGATGTTTTTCAAATCCCAGGAGTCGGGATTAAGTTTTAAGCAATCCCGGGATTTTCCGGCAGTTCCCGGGATTCACAGTAAAAATTAATAAACTTTTCACAGACAATTTTTATTTCAATAAATTATAATAAATAATGGTTTAGGGACAATTTATCGTAAACAAATTTATCGTAAAGCAATTTATCGTAAGACAGTATGGCCACATAGGAAGGAACTCGGCTATTTCTTAACCGATTATGATGAAATTCGATAAGAACGATGGAAATGGGATTCTAAAATGATATTTGGAAGAAATTCTGGAATATGGCCACATAGAAAGGAACTCCAGTTTTTATTTGCCTTGTTTCAACGATTTAGCAAACAGCAAAGTAACTTTCTAGTCTTAAATGATCATATTTTCCTTATACTTTAAAAAACGGTAGAACTATAGTCCAATTTTTTTATTTTGTTATTTTTTTTTGATTTTTAATTTTTTTTTAAATTTTTTAGGTTTACTTTTAATTCAATAATGATTTCGTATCATTTATAAAATGGAAATAATAACAATTCAGTTGTTAGCAAATTTTAAAAAATTGAAAAAAAATTAAAAAGTAATATTAAGGGCAATTGCTTCAAGGAATTGTATGCTGTCATTCGGCAACAATTTTTGCAATTCGCTCCCACTGATCCAGATATATTTTTTTGTTGGTGGTCCACTATCTACCTGCGATACAAATTGTTGGTAGAGTAATTCGTTTTTACCTTGTTCTTTAAAAAATTTAAAATCTTTTATATCGATGGATGGTGCTAATGGACTAGTTCTGCAAATCCTCGATGCCAACCTTCAACATGGTTATTTGTTTTAGGCAAACCCAAATTATTATAAATATTCCACATTTTTATTGGATATGGCATTATTTTGAGAAAAAGATCCGTTGTCACCAAATTGGCGGTAAAGAACAATGAAAACGGGTCATTGTGGAGGAGTAGGCCAAAGTTAAGAAATAACCGAGTTCCTCCCTATATGGCCATATTCCAGAACTTCTTCCAAATATCATTTCATAATCCCATTTCCATCGTACTTGTCGAATTTCATCATAATCGGTTAAGAAATAACCGAGTTCCTTCCTAAGTGGCCATATTCCAGAACTTCTTCCAAATATCATTTTAAAATCCCATATGTTACTTCTTAGTCGAATTTTTAAAAATGATTTCGATACTGTCTTACGATAAATTGCTTTACGATAAATTGCTTTACGATAAATTGCTTTACGATAAATTGTCTTACGATAAATTGCTTTACGATAAATTGTTTACGGTAAATTGCTTTACGGTAAACTGTTTACGATAAATCGTCAGACTCACTAAATAATAACCAATATAAATTTCGATAAAATTAACAAAAAAGTTCAAAAAAAGAAACGAAATTAAAGATTTTGATTTTTTAAATATGTTTTATAGAATGATCAGATAGGCCAACACGTTTTTTCGTGACGAATGCGTTCGAAATAGAGAAAACACGCTCAAATTCAGTTGAATGGCTGTATGGTCATCAACGAATTGTAAATACGTTTTAGTTTATTTGATATTATTTCGGTAGCTTTATAAAGTTTCATCTCCTTTATTATAGTTGAGTTTGATTGACCAGATTTTAAATTCCATGTGTCATTGGGAAGGTGTGATTGCCTTTGCCAGAGACAACTTAAGAGGAATTATAAGTTGCGCTTTCGAATGGATTAATATCAGCATCATTATTAACGTCACAATCCGTTTCTTCGATTGAATCTGACAGTTGATTCTGGTGACTCTGTTCTTCATGATCATTAAAATATTTTTTAACTAAACCATATTTGTATATTTAGCGATGCAGGATATCAGGACCAGGTATTTCACAAAGTGAATTTAACAAAAATTTAATAACTGGCGCAGAAGTAACTAGATTACAATTTCTTTCGCTCAAAGCTTCAATTGCTATTTCCATTGGTTTCAAAACATGAAGCAATTCTTGTATCTTGGGAATTTTCTCCTCTACCAGTTTAACGATGAACTTAGATCCTTTAAAGCCTTTTTGATACTGTTTTTCATCAACAAAAATCCTTCGAGCATCGGAACAATACTATTCCATCCCGTTGGAGAATCTAGCATGAGATTTGTTCTTTCCCATGCTCGATCTTTGCAATTTTTTGTAGCACACAGATCTTTACAGCTGATTTTTTGAACAATCTAAGGGTTTGTCTAACATTGTTCAAAATTATTTTAAAATCTTCACGCCTTTCAATGACAGAATTAGTTTTGATAGTAATTTCACTTAGCTCATCGTTTCGGTTTTCTTTATCTTCGTAATTTTCTTCAGTATTTTCATCTTGTTGCTCTGAAGAGAATATATCGAGTATAGATCTTCGTCAATATTAATGTTGGGTTTTGATACATTCTTCTAAAGAATATCACTAATTGCAAGTTGAATTCCATGATTTAAGCATAATTGATGAATTATGATTAATGATTCTCTGCGAAATTTTTGCATTACGGACGCTCCCTCTGTTGTTACAGCTATAATCTCGTTTAAGCTAATCTCGAAGCTAATTAAGTAGCTTCCGCTCGAGTAGATTTGTTAAAACGTCAGCCGTACAAATTCTATAAATTTTTATCAGACCGAGATTGTCATATGAACCATTAGAATAATGTACATTCATTCAAATAACGTCGGGTTTTGAAACTCATTCATTCACCGAGGGTCAAATTTCATAATTGGCAGGAATTTTCCTTTTTGAATAAATTAGATTTTATAATCGTTTCTATTTTTACCGATTCGTAGTAATCATGTATGAGTTTCATCACATCTGTTTTTGTTTTAGGTAATTGAAAGCCACGAGCACATAAACTTTCTCATATAAGTGCACTCCTACATACACCAGTCCCCAATTTAAAACCCATTCAATGCACATAGTTTAGGAAGAATTTCAGCCATAGTCTGTGGTTTGTGTACTTTAATAGGGTAGATTGAATTTTAGAATGTTTTGACCAGTTTTTATTGTATAAAAGAGATTTTTCGTAAATACCGGAATTTTAACCAAAATTGCCGGGAATCGGAATAATAAAATTGATCAATTTCCCGGGAAATCCCGGGTGGGACCCACTAATTGTATGTATATATGGTGACTAGCGCGGTCATCCGTATTCCAATAACGACATAAGAGAATGTGTAGTGGTGAACGTCATGAATGTTCGGTTGTGTAATTAATGTCCTTATAGTTGCTTCGATGTATTATTTCACTTAAATTAAATTGTGATATAAGAGATAGTTCTAATTTACTGCTAAATCCATTATATTCTGTCAATGTTACTGTTTCTCCTTTAAACAGACACGTTGGATTTAGTGTTAGAATTCCCTATCCTTCGATGAAGGAGGTTGTTGGTTCGGTTGTTCCAATGCTGCTTTGGCAAATCAAATTATAAAGAACCTTTGATATGATTACAAAGATCTATGCATTTTGTCGGCGTGAAGGAATCGATCTCACAACTAGCTGAGACGTTACTAGTCCAGTGAAATAGTTGCACCTCTCATGTAGATTCGAATGATGCACATTCAATATGGTTGATGTGTATCGCAAAGATATTCGTCAATGAGGTTTGGTTGCTGATTTTCCTGTATCGTAAACAATAAATAATTAGAGCAAGGTTTTTGTATATGTACTCTTGTTGACGAATAGTTGCCGGCATAACATGAGATAAGCTAGTGGAATTTTAAAGTTGAATATGACCATTGCCTTAATTTTCATGTTTTGACTGTGGTTATTTTATAGATGGCGGTTTTATTATCACTGTGGTTTGGCATATCCTGACTTAGTTTTAAATTAGGAACGATTGGTTTGACCTGTTCCTAAAGTTGGTGTGTAGTTAATATCAACGGGTTGAGTATGTCTTGATGAACTTCAGTGACGGTGCTGATTATGGTACTTTGACAGCTTTGCAGTTTCATCATTTCCAGCATAGTGTGTTTAGCAAGTTTAATAAATTTTCTTCATGGAACTGCTTGTTAGAATTTGATTGTATGCCTCATATTTCTGAGTTGTTTCCTCATAAGTGTGTTTCATAATGTTGATAGCTGACACCATTATGGGCATGTGATTTTGTAATAATTCCTTGTTATGCTTCTGGTTCGCATTTGATTTTTCTAGTGAAGTTTATATTGTTTTCCGATATCGTTAGTTCCCAGTGTAAGTGTTTGGCTTTGCACTGGCAAGTGTGTCGTCTCCCATAAATACTTAGATTATCTATATCTTTAATGAGTACTAATTCTGCTTTTACTATATTTGATTCCTTTTTATTCTATTTACTTCGCTTTTGAAATAGAAATATGTATTTGGTTAGGCAGACCATCCAAAATGCTTCCGTTAATTTCTGGAGGAGCCACCATCGTGCTAAAAGGTTGATGTTTTGATTCTAAACTGACGACTTCTTCTTCCACTAACACACGGTAATACCCGAGCATTTTCTGATAGGTGAACCATAATGAACGATACTAAAATCAAACCATTTAAATCAAAACATCAATATAAATATGGTTTGATTCTAGTATCGTTCATTATGGCTCACCTATCAGAAAATGTTCGGGTGTTAGCGTGTGTTAGTGAAAGAAGCGGTTGTCAGTTTGGACATGCTTCTATTTGAATAAATTTTGTTACCATATCCGATTAATTAGTGCAAGTTGTGTGGATGTTGTTTGATGGTTTTTGGTGGAGAAGTTGCCTACCGTAGTTAACCACCGCTGTCTATTGTCGGACTAAAAGTACAAAGGTTTGATTCGTATTGTTTTCCTAGAGCCCTACTTTTACGGCTAAAATCAATCTGTCGTGAAGTTCCCTTGGTTGTTAGATAGCTTGGCGCCGATATAGTTGTTCTTTTTTGCAAACATAAAAATACCGCTCTGAACCGCTTTCAACGTAATAGTCGCTACACATACTTCGTTTCCTAAACTCTGTTGAGGTTTCTGATACGGTAAGACTCTGAGCCAGCTGGGCGCCAATCTATAGCTAACTGTTAGGGTTTAAACCTCCCGGTGCACAATCCGTAAGATTTTCTTCAGATTTTATGTAACTGCATTGAAATGGAAATAATATGGATTCGATTTCAACAATTCTATATGCAACGAAAGTTTTGAATCTATTGGGTTTTCCTCTAATCCATGCTAACATTAATATTGAATCTAATTATGCACATATTTTGATTTTCGGCTGATTAATTTGGATAGAAATACGGCTGAACATGCGTCTTTTAATGCATCGAAGAATCCGTGAAATTCTCCTATATTGTATGTGTTGTGTCTTAACCATCTTGATAATTTAACTTTTTTATTGCCAGCAATTCGTTAGCATAGCAAATCCATTTTGCTTGTAATTCAGTGGGTATAGCTTCGTGTTCCAATCTAGATCTAATGTCCTTAGTTGTCGTATAATTTTCTTCGTTTTATAGGATCAAATAGTTTACAAGTTTCGTAGAGCACTTTAGTCTTGGTAGCAGACGTTTCGATATCTATAGTGCGGTTTGATTTTAAATTGGAAAATAACTTCGGGCGGATTCCATAAGATAACCAGGTTTTTATTAGTTTCCCTAATTCGATGGTGTGGTCGTTTTTATTCTGACGCTCAGTACCTATATTTTCTAGTATTTTGTCGTTATCCTGCTACTACATTTTCTTACATTGAAACCTCCTTGTCCATCAATCTGCCTAATTGTTTTTGCATTGTGATAGTTTGTTCAATGGTGTTCGCTCCTCATAGTATGTCGTTCAAATACAAATTTTCAGTTACTGCTTATTTTGATGCTGGGTATTTATCACCATCATCATGAGCTAATTGGTGTAGGTAAGCGTCCTCCAACGTAGATTATGTTTACGAGTGATTGGTGTATTATTGGGCCGGTGTGGATTCCATTTGAAGCTGTTGCTGAAGCGTTAACAACTTTTTGGTAGAAAATACTTTTTATCTGCATCATCAAATTGTTTTGTTCCTGCCTTGTGATCCAGTTGGATGTATTCGTCAATGAAACTTCTACAATCATATACTCATTCTTCATCTGAATATTTCTACTTAGTTGTTTTTCCACTAGGCATGCATAATCCAGAAGGCATGCTGTACCTTTTTTTTATTCACTTAATACCAGGTCGTCACTCTTAAATGGTAATGCTACTTGGCGTGCTCCATTTCCTAACCTTCCGTTTGCTCCTCGCATGTTTATTCATCACTGGTGAATAATCGTTATACGTCGACTTCTTCAACTTTCCAGAATCTTTTTAACTGCTTCCAACTGATGTTGGGTACTTGAGCTTTTAAATTTTCCGAACACGATCCACCACAATTTCGTTTTTTTTCAGCTATTGTTTGCTCTGAACTTCCTTTTATATTATCACCCAGTACGATCTTTGGATAATAATTTGCTCCTGTCCGAGGCTTCCAAGGACTTGGCGCGTTGTGGAAGCAACTTCAGAATTTCATCAGTTTCCGGGAAATTCCCTGCGGGTTCTGTATTAAAATTTCATATATTCGTCGTGTTTCATTGTATAATTTCTTCGATAAAATGAGAATTAGAAATTAATTCGACGAACAATCCAAAAAAGTGAGAAAATGTTAGCGGGATAAAAAGCCATTCTATATTATTTTTGCTCTGGAATTTTGAAATCACATAATCATTTTGAATGCCTTTAATTACCTTACGTGTCTTCAAAAAGTTCCTCTAGCCAGGAATTATCATGTGTATGATATCCTACATGCAGCGCAACAGTTGGTATTGCTCGCGCTACCTTGCTGTATTCCATATATTGATCATTTTCATAAAATTCGTTTGGGTTTTGATTCACTAGCCATGACTCTTGCGGATAAACTAGCCATTCTGGATCTTTCCACTATTCTGTCAGGTAGATTAATTTCGCCGGAGCCACACCTTTGGAACCATGGTCTGTCGAATTATCCTTTGAAAATAATCGAGAGAATTCAGATATTAATTTACGATTACTAACGAAACTACCTCGTTCCGCTTGATGTTTAAAGGCGAATGTGTCGTTCATTGGATGCCATTGTTAGCAAAGTGTTGATCGTTAACGTTTTTCCCCACTTACATACATATATCCGGACAACCAAGGAACATTTGAGTTCCATTTCCTCAAATAAAATCCACTGGGTAATTCACTGGTTAGTTTCTCTTTCAATTCAACGGCTCGTTCTGAATTATAATTTCCTGTTAAAAGAGCACCTACATAGAAATTAGTTAGTATGTGTCTTTTACTCTAATGAATCGCTCATCATCTCTTCTATCAAGTGGGTTTACAAAAGGATTCTCGCACTCTATTTCAGTTTGGAATAAATATCTTGCTGTTGGATATTTATATATCCATAGCAGTAACTTTGCTAGAGCTGGAAACAACCATATCCGAAAATGTTTTCTTTATGCAGAAGTGAACTCAAATATAGAATGTTCCAATTTCAGCAAGAATTTGAGAAAAAAAAAATCATCTTCGACTCCAGCTCTAGCTCTGCCTCCGGCTCCAACTCCGATTCCAACTTCGGCTCCAGCTCAAATCCTAATAACAATAATATATCATTCTATGCTTAAAGCAAGTAGGATTTCCATTTCCGTGAAACGTTGTTATTTATGTGCTCAAAAACTATACTCCTACATTGTATTTTTGTAGTTTGGTTATAGCTACCTGAGGAGAGACCAAACTTTTCAATACGAAACCAAACTACCACATAGAAAACTCAAGGAGGGTTCTCATTTTTGGTTCAGGATTAATACACATATGTATGACTCTTGGATTAAAGTACAGGGATGGGGAGGGGGGGGGGGGGGTGTTTCTAAAAAAAGAGCCAATATTAATTTTGTATAGATATAATTATTTAATATTTACATTGTATAATTTTACTTACTTGTTAACAGCTGTCAATTGTCAAACTGAATTATAAAACAATAATTGTGAATAGGTCATTAATAATATGAATTAGGTAATCGGGTAATTTTAATTTATGTATTCGTAATTTATCTATTGTTCACAAGATAGCAGTTGTAGTATTTAGCTCAAAGATTTGTATAATATAATTTTCTTAAGTGCAATAGTATTAGTATATGAATCGTGGCTAAATGCTATTGGCCAACAAAAAGCGCGGAAAATTGTAACCGACTCGGATTAAGAAACGAGATTTTTCCCCTTCAATCTAGTTATGTATAAATAGGGAATTTGAATGGGAATGAACTAGAATTGTAAGCGATTTTATCAAGTGAAGATATATTTTGGCGAATAATTTATTGTAATTAAAAAACAGTGAATTTTTGAAATAAAAAGAAATTGTTAAATTTTGAGAAATATATTTTATTAATATTGTAATTTGGAAAGTTCCACAATTGTGCGATTTTGTGAAAGGAGATTTGGCGTCTTACAAAAATTGGCGAGTGGTCAGTTTCCAGTTATTTAAATAAAAAATTAGAAACATCCGTCTAATTTTTTCCATGGTACTTCGAGCCGGATCTGGGGCTGAATACGTGACGGTGTTAAGGCAGTGATAAATCTCCGATTATTGGAAGTTACCTACAGAAATGAATATAAGAACTGTAAGTTGGTAGTTTTGAGTTCTTAATATATTAGAAAAGTGAATTTTAGAGACCCTTTTCAACAAGCTGTTAAATTGTGTTGTTAAAGTGACTTAATTTATAAATTTGCGAATTACGAGAAAAACGATTAAGTGAACGGAAAAATTGGAAGCGGCGAATTTCCATTAAAGTGATTTGTGTAAAGTGAATATTCGAAGATCGTGTTACCGTGCTAATTAAGTTAAAATGAGTGACGAAAACGAAAAGTTAATTGCTAGCTTGAAAAAAAGGCGTAGTAGTGCGAAGGGAGCGATAACACGTGTAGAAAATTTCTGTTCTACTTCACTCGATGAAGCGACCACTGAAGACATCCATATTCGCCTTGAACTATTGGAAAGTGCGTATAGCGAATTCAATGAATTGGACGAGCGCTTAGTTAATCTTGAGATACCTTCCGAAATCGATGAACAAGAAAATCGGTATTGCAAACTTAAGGCTTTATTGAAGACAGATGCGGCGAAAAAGAATGTGATGTATCAAGATTTACACAAACAATTTAACACGACTATGAGCACATTTGTAAAACAACAGCAGGATTATTTTGAATCTCTTCATGAAAAAAGTATGGTGGCTAAGGAATGCTGTCATGATGAGATTCGATTACCAAAAATTTCAATTCCATCATTCACCGGTAGTTATGCTGATTTTCCATCGTTCAAGGATTTGTACGAGTCATCAATTCATAAAAATGGCTCGCTATCAAAGATTCATAAATTTAAATATTTGAAAAGTTTGTTAATTGGTGACGCTGCTACTCTGGTGAAACATATACATGTCACAGAAGGCAACTACGATAGTACTTGGCAAAAGGTTTGCAAAAGGTATGATCACATGGATCATATTATGAACACACTTATCGACAATTTTTGGACCAACCGAGATTACAAGGAAGATCAAGAGATATCAGGCATATCGCTGACACGAAAGATGAAATTTTAAGAGGAATAAAGGCGTTAGGTGTTGAAGCGGAATCACAGGACTGTTGGTTAATTCATTTGTTAATTCAAAAATGCGACGAAGATACAAAAAAATATTGCCACTGAGAGAAATGATTCGTTGGCATGAGGTTGCGAGAAAATACTTTCCATTGCGATGAACGAATTGTAGTTGCTACAACATAATTTCGGTAGCACCAATTGACTTGAGGTTGGTACAAACAAACTACGGTAGCCACTAATGCACAGATAGTTGCAACAACTTCGTTTCCAAATTTTCAACTCCGTTGATGCTAATTTCCTAGATATTCGTTGTCAGAACCGAATGAGCCTAATAGTTTAAAAAGTATCAACCTCGTTTCAGTTGCCACAAACGTAATTTTGTTACACCAATTAAACGAGGCTTTTGTGACAACTGCGAACAAAACTAACTGACTAATGCTGTTGCGAGAACAATATTGTAGTTCAATGTAATCATATCATTCTGTCGTTGTACCAAAATATCAAAGTGGAATTATTTATTTTGGAATTCCGTTGCTACAACTAAATATTATAATCGTATTTAGAATACGTCATGTTTAAATAATACAAAATGAGGAGGGTGTTATATGAGGAGAGGGTAGATTCACTATTTGAAAAAATTACAAAATGATTTGTGGTTATTTTGTAAACAAGAACACCACATGAATAATATAAATTGTTTTATAATGTACGCGATAACTGACACCTAATCAATGGCGGATCGAAAACTGCATATAACAAAAATAGCAAACAATTTGTGTAAATCAAAGTATCCTAGAAAACTTTTATTGACATTTACAAGCGATTTTTTGATTCCCCGAACAAACGCAATAGTTTTCTTGCGTTTCAAAAACAATTTTTTTATGACGAATTGTAAAAAAATCTAATGGAATTTCAATGAAACTATGATATACAATTATTGTTTCTCATTTTTTTTATATGTAGTTTTCGATTTATATGAAATTTTATCTTAATAAAATCGGTTGCGATGACCGAATTGGTGTCGGGACAACTACCTTATCGATTAGTCCAAACGAATTGCGTTTGTGGCAAACTCTACCGCAATCATGATAAACGAATTTTTTTAGCTTCTTAATCATTCATGTTAATGATATGAATATAATTCGCTAAGTCAGTACGCCCTGCTTGCTACTTAAGGTATTAAGCGAGAATTGTATTTTTGTAGTTTGGTCGTAGCTACTTGATGAGTAGATTGTACTTTTGAGTACGAAACCGAACTACCAGTATAATTGAACTCATGTAAAAGATGGTTCTCATTTTTGAGAGTCGATAAATTTATATTGACTCTGATTACTTTTTTCTTAATAAAACTAATTTGGTTAAATGAACTGGCAACAATCCTATTCGGTTGGAGAAAACAACTAAATTCGGTTGTGTCAACTACTTCTGATTATGTAGTAACCGAAATAGGATTGCACTAACCATGCAAAGAAAGTTGCTTTAATAACCAAGTCTGTTATTACAATCGATCAGTGATCACGACAACTATAATTTGTAATATTTCTAAACGAATATTCGATTAATTCAACCGAATGATCGATAAGCTCAACCAATGGTCGGTTGTAATACAGTATATTTCGTTCTTCATACAAGCTAATTCCTTTAGGCTAACTAAAAAGGGTTAGTTACAACTTCTTTTTCAGTTCTGATAAACAAGAAAAAGAGGTTGTCGTAAAGTTTAATTATAATGTATACAGGACCGAATAATTCGGTAGGGCAATTGATTCGGTTGCCGCAAACGCTTAGTTCTCTGGGTGTGGGCTTTGCAGTCACACGCTACACCATTTCCAAAGCTAGAAGTTTTTATTGAGTTTTTGAACACAAGAAGTGATGCTTTGGAGAAATCAGAACCGATAGTATCCAAAAAATCTTCAAGGCCGATAGTTACAAACGCTAATGTCAATGTGGAAAATGCTAAATTATGTCCAGTGTGTAATACTAATCATGCTTTATCTCAATGCGAAAGGTTCAAGCAAATGAATGTGACAGCTCGACGAGGATTTATAGCAAAGAAAGGATTATGTTTTACCTGTATGGGATCACGACATATGGCTTCTAGGTGTAAAACGAACATGAAATGTTTCAAATGCAAGCGACGACATCATCATTTGCTCCATTTTGAGTCAAATGAAGAACCAACTGCAAACGAATTGCCATCATCGGAAACAGCAGCTAATGGCCAAGACGTAAAGAACCTGCAAATTAAGAAATTTTGTGCCGAGAGTCGTACAATTCTTCCGACTGCAATGCTTAGAGTGAAAGATGGTCTAGGGGGACTTAAATTGGACAGTGGTTCACAAGCTTCATTTATCGATGCGAGATTTTTCCAGCAATTATACCTACCCAAAACAAATGCACGCATTTCCATTTCCGGCTTAGCAACTTCTAGCATGGTAACTGAAGGATGTGCAACCATTGAATTCATGCTAAGAAACAAGGATGAAACCATGCAAGCCGACTTCTTAATATTAAAAACATTGCCATTAGTATTTCCTGCGGTATCCTTTAAATTAAGCGAAGCTGAAGAAATGGAAGAGGAATTAGCCGATCTTAAGTTTTACCAATCAGAAAAGATAGACATGTTGATAGGAGCAGATGTCTTCTTTAAGTTGTTAAGAGATGGCAAAAAATCAAATTCTTCTTTAGTAGCGCAAAACACGTTTTTAGGATACGTAGTTTCAGGAGGTATTCAAGGAGTCTCAAACGTTACCAATCTAAATTTGGAGTTCAACGTAGATCAAACCTTACGGCTATTATGGGAACAAGAGGAGTTGGGCAGTGATGAAAAGGAAAGCTTATTTGAAGAAGACATCGAAAACATTTCAAAGAGCATGTAAAACGAGATGAAAGTGGGCGATTTATTGTAAAATTGCCATTTAAACCGAATGCAGGGGTCCTAGGTAACTCATCAAGTGTGGCGAAAAAACGATTTTTTAACATGGAGCGAAAGTTAACTTCAAACATTGAACTAGCTCACGAATACCGAAATTTCATGGCGGAATACGAGAAGTTGGAACACATGAGAGAGGTCACAAATGAAGAAATTAACGCCGAAGACAAGGATGGTTATTATTTACCACATCACGCGGTAATAAAGCAAGACAGCCTCACTACCAAGGTTCGAGTTGTGTTCGATGGTTCGTGTCGAACCACAAGTGAATTATCATTGAACGATACATTATTAGTACGACCAACGATTCAATCATCACTGTGGGACATTATACTACGATTCAGAACCCACAAATTTGCGATAAGTGCTGATATTGCTAAAATGTATCGGCAGATTAAAGTTGATGAGGAAGATGCAAATTTCCAGAGAATATATTGCAGAGAAAACTCATCCCAACCTTTAAAAACATACAAATTAATCACTGTAAAAATGTGTATAAAAAATGATTTTTACGTTGATGATTTGTTAACGGGAGCAGACACTGTAGAAAGGTTAAGCGAGTTTAGGCGAGATATCGTGGACATATTAGCAACCGGTGGCTTCGAGCTGCGAAAATGGTCATCAAACGTGAACACTCTGAACCAGTTAAACGAACAAGTACAGATTAGTGATGGAGCTGCATCGATAAAGGTACTTGGATTACACTGGTGTCCGGTCGATGATTATTTTTCTTTTAAGGCTTACGAATTGCAAGCAACCCGTATAACGAAAAGGGTGATGCTTTCGGAATCATCAAGACTCTTTGATCCATTAGGCTGGTTGGCGCCTTCCGTCGTATTTATAAAAATCCAATTCCAAAAATGGTGGTTGCTCAAGCTGGGATGGGATGACTTACTTCCTGATAGCATAGCAAATGAGTGGACTAAAATTCGGCATCAATTTAAATTGTTTGAAAATTTGAAGATAGATAGACATGTACCAGTCACCAAAAACTTCCAATTACATGCGTTCGCAGATGCCAGCGAGAGGGCCTATGCGGCCGTAATATATTTTAAAAGCCAATCAGATGATGGAGAAGTACTACACGTAACTCTTGTAACTGCGAAAACTAAGGTCAGTCCAATTAAAAGAGTTTCTCTTCCAAGATTGGAATTATGTGCTGCATTATTGGCTGCTAAGTTATTGACAAAGGTGTCGGAATCGATGAACAACATACCACATTCAAAACATGCATGGACCGATTCCGCCATTGTGCTAGCGTGGCTAAGTGATCACCCAAGCAGATGGAAGCAGTACGTTGGTAATAGGACCGCAGAAATTTTAAAACTTTGTCCTCGTGAAATTTTGGCTCACGTTAGATCCCAAGACAACCCTGCGGACGTGGCTAGTCGTGGAATAACCCCATCAAAGTTGTGCACACTTCACAGTTGGTGGCATGGACCTGCATGGCTAAGGGCAGAATATGACTACCTTAACTACAAAGACAGCAAGGCAACATCTCAAGAAACTTCCTCAATATTGGCCGAGATGAAGAAGAGTGAAGCGGCAGTGTTGCAAATTAATCAAGACGAACTTTTCTTGGAAAGCTTAGTATCAAGGGTGTCATCATTTTCGAGGTTACTGCGTATAGTGGTATATGTAAAAAGATGTTTCCAAATATGCCAAAGCAAAGCGGAAACTATCAAAACGTTGAGCTTCATAACTTCACAAGAACTGAAGACTGCAGAAGAGATTTGCATTAAGTGGGTACAAGCAAACGAATTAAGAGATGACATCAGAAGTTTAACCCAATCAAAATCAATTTCGCGTAGCAGTTCTCTAAAGGCACTTCAACCATTTTTAGATGAAAATGCGATTTTAAGAGTAGGTGGCACACTGAAAAATTCACACATACCATATTCTGCGAGGCATCCCATTATATTGCCGAAGAATCATCCCTTGAGTAAAATGATAGTGTTATTTACTCACAAGAAATATGTGCATGCTGGTGCTTCGTTAACATTTTCTCTTTGCAGACAAAAGTTTTGGATCATAAAGGGTCGCAGTTTAGTCAATCAGGTCGTCCGAGAATGTGTAACTTGTGCAAGGTTTAACAGTCAAACACCTCAGCAGATAATGGGACAATTGCCAGCCTGCAGAGTAGAAACAGCGAGACCGTTTACAAATACTGGTGTTGACTTCACGGGCGCAATTTCACTTGCAACTAAGCGTGGACGAGGTGCTAAAGTTGAAAAGGGCTACATCGCAGTCTATATTTGCCTCACAACCAAGGCGATACATTTAGAAGTGCGGTGTCCAATTACACATCGGATGCTTTTATTGCGGCCATACGTCGATTCATCTCAAGGCGAGGTGTTCCTTCAAAAATGTACAGCGACAACGGGACAAATTTTATTGGAGCAGATAGAAAGCTAAGAGAGAGAACCATGTTGGCACATAAGTGTTTACATCGAATTCAAGAAGTAACAAGGTCTAAAGAATTCAATGATGAAATTGCCAGCTATTTGGCAGATAATTTCATTGAGTGGCACTGCATTCCTCCGTTGGCACCGCATTTTGGAGGCATCTGGGAGTCTGCTGTAAAGATAATAAAAAAACATTTAAGTAAAGCAATTCAGTATATCAATCTTACCTTCGAAGAAATGACGACACTAATTTGCAATATAGAAGCGATCGTTAATTCAAAACCGCTCATGGCTACGTCTGCGGAAGATGTCAATGTAGAAGTTTTGACACCGGGTCATTTCCTGATTGGTTGTGCAATTACAACTTTGCCTGAACCATATAATGAATTCAGTAACACTGCATTACCAAAACTATGGGCAGCAATGCAACAACGCACCGTAGCATTCTGGAAAAAATTTCGTCTTGAATATTTAAATAATCTTCAACAACGACGAAAATGGCAAGAGGCGAAGAGAAATTTGAAGATTGGCGATATTGTATTACTAAAAGAGGATTTCTTACCTCCGTGTAAATGGGCATTAGGAAGGGTGATTGAAGTTTTTCCTGGCGATGATCAACAAGTTCGTGTTGTGATGGTAAAAACAGCGAACAACATTATCAAGCGACCAATCGTAAAGATTATACCAATTCCTGTTCATCATAATTAAGAAGAAGAACTTCTTAAGGCCGGGAGTATGTTTCTAAAAAAGGAGCCAATATTAATTTTGTATAGATATAATTACTTAATATTTACATATAATTTTACTTACTTGTTAACAGCTGTCAATTGTCAAACTGAATTATAAAACAATAATTGTGAATAGGTCATTAATAATATGAACAATTGTGCGATTTTGTGAAAGGAGATTTGGCGTCTTACAAAATTTGGCGAGCGGTCAGTTTCCAGTTATTTAAATAAAAAATTAGAAATATCCATCTAATTTTTTCCAGGGGGGGGGGGGATTTGATATTTCTAATTTTTTGGTAGATGTAATGTATTATAAATGATTGGCCTCTTCATTTTTTCTGATTAACCAATTGAAAAATGTTGTGAATGCCATTATTGTTAATATATTTCCCTACTCGGCAAACAATATTTCCGGAACTATCGAATTTCTATTTCTCAAGCTAATTAATTTTCAATGTCTACACAAGGCTGTCTTTGAAGCGTTTGTACTAATCGTAAATCTTTGTTTTATTCATAGAAACCCAAACATTCAATATTACCAATACCGTTGTACCTACATTTCGTTCAGGTTCTTTATTAAATTGATTCCGACAAGTAAAATATCGCCGAGCATACCCAATCACAATGTATAACATATCGATAGTTAAAAATTCCACTTAAAAAAATCAAAGCAGTTTTAAGTCTCGAAATTTGTTATGTTTATGATAAACAAAATGCTATATAAAATTGATTTGGTGTTGGACTGACGACGATCCACTGGTTAAAAACCAGATTTGTAGTGAAACCTCTTCTAGAAAAGTTTCAAAAAACACCACCTTGATTCATCCTTGATTATGAGTATGAACGGCCAAAGAAAATTGTCTGAGGTTAATATATTGGACCCAGCTCCAAGATATCTTAAGTTATTTTATTAGTCTCTTCGAAAAAGATAAAGAAGACAAAAATAAAAAAATGGCGTATTTATGGCTCGATTCTGACTGATCCTTAATATTACAAATGAAAAATTTATTTTACGGAATTGCACGCCAATAAACAACTATTTGCGAACACTCACCTAGAGAGCGGTTCAAAATGGCTCACTTTTGAAAGTTTAATTGTGTTGCTCTTTTGCGTTCACCAGGATATGCCACGTAATAAACGGATTACGAAACAATCATAATGCTCGCCCCTAATTGCCTTTTGGATTTACCTATTTCCATTGAGGGATCCATCACTAAATACACCTATCAAATAAGTGTTTTATTGCTTCTTTGTTTTCAAAATCGCCAAAAGGTATTCAGTACATAATAACTATGCAGCGCGGTACATAACCCGGTTAAGAACAATGTATTTAAAGGGAACGGTTTTTATTCCAAATCCGACTCAATCAAACGAATTTAGAAAGTTTCTCACCGTTACAATTCCGGTATAAATTTGATAACTGAAGTATTTAATAATGACCTTGGTCTAAAAGTTTTTAAGGGGAAATGTGAAATTCGCTAATATTACAAGTACATGGTTGATTCTATAGAATAATAAAGAGTAATAAGTTTAGCAGTTCAGTCGCTATAGCCTGATGAGATGACTGAAATATGATTTATTTTTCACAATGCTCGCAGATCGAAACTGAATTGCAAAACTCTTCGAAAAATATTTATCAATCTGGAATATATCAGAATAATTTAATGTCTGAATTAATTATTAAATAATGAAATAAAAAAAATTGGTTGTCTTGTCAAATTGTGATTTTTAATTTTAAATCAAAGATTTTTAAAAAAAAAATCAATTCCGAAATTGATTCCGGAATTCAGAAATCGAGAGCATACAAATTCGAAAATTCCGGAATGATATTTCATGACATTAAGTACTTAACCGTATAATCTGTTTCTCAGTGATATCGGATCGGTGCCACCAAAAAACAACAACTTCTATGAAAACTTCATCCAATATTCAATTTGAAAAGTCTATTTACCTATGTCGTATTTACATAACTAGGTCTGAATACATATAATCGATAATGTAAAATTTCATTTCTATAATATTATGAAAATTGAAATTAATTTTTCATGACCACAATTAAATAAGTCATTGATCTTATTTTTTTATTTCTGTTTCATTATAAATTTTCTTATTCAAATCGATTCTTTCAACGTTTATTTTCGTTTTTGATTGACTAGAAAATTATGATTATTAAATTGTTTTCTATAAATTTACATTCATATTAACTTACATCTAGATATATACCTACCTATCTAGTTATAGTTCGTATTTTATATAAATAAATAAAAACTATGGGTAATAAAATAGTGAATGTCCAAAAACAACAAAATAATGAGTTTAACGATCACGGAATGAAAAGTTTCAGTTTTTTATGATAATTTTTCAAATGTGGTTTTGGGTTGTGTTCTACTTTGGTATGGATGCAATTTCGAAATTATATCGAAATGATTATGGTTAATTTGAATGTTTCTTTTATATTCTAATTTAATGATTTGATTGAAATGAAAATGAAATAGACATTACACGATATAATAATTAAATTCGAGTGCTCGCGGTTTGATTATATTTATATGATGTAACTTTGTTAATTTTGACAATAGATCCGCAGCAGGGCACCATCCATCCATATCAAATCGAAGCAAAAATGAGATTAAAAATTTTAAATTTTAGCTTACACCACATGGTTAACCTAACCTTCCTCTATAAAAGCATGAAATATTTTTATTCTAGATATCATGTACATATAATTGTATGCAGCTCTGTAACAAAATTTATAAACATTATTTTCACCTAAACTATACAATAATAATAATTTTTTTGTAACACGAGGATTATGTACATTGTATATAATGTACTATAGTTAATATTGTATATATATATTGTCATTTACTACAACACAAACTTTTAACTTTCACAAGTAATGTACATAAGACGTTGGTTAAAGAAAAACATACAACGATCACTGAAAAAATATTGACAAAAACAACTTTATGATCGCGCGTTGTGTCTTGGGTATACATATACAGAACCATAAGAAACTCGACAAGTTAGTATATAACAATTTTTTTATATTTTTATTTGAGGTGGGATCGAACGTTTTTTTTTCTATATACATACTCGTATGTAATACATTTTGTGTATTTTCTATATAACAAATATAAAGTGCGTTTACACAAAATGTAAATACGAGTATGTACTTAATAATGAGTTCAATGAATTGTAATAGTTTCGAAATGCAATTTTATTTATATTTTTTAATGTTGTTTAGTTTGGTGTTTCAATTTTTTTTTGTTTTGTTTTTTGAACTAGAGGTGATTAGAAAATATTGTTAACCTCTAATTTATCATACGATCCCGTTTGTGAGTATTGTGAGTAGTTTCTAATCGTAAATGATTTGGACAAATTATCTGAAATGATCTGCCAAGCTAATTGTTGCTATTGTGCAAAATTTACAAAACTAGGTTGGTAGGTGCCGCTAATATTTTATATGATAATTTCTTGATCTAGACAAATTCATTGAGTTATTACTACTTTTGTTATTGCAAGATTGTAGTACGAATCGTCAGCTGTTCAATTTTTTACAATCAATATTCAAAATTTGTCAGGGACCCATTGTTTTCTTTAGAAACAGCAAGATTTTATCGTTTTTTGAAAGTTTTTCATATGGGTTAAAAACGGAAGCAAATTAACAAAATTAATCTTAACATCGCGTGAAGTTTCTAACAAAAATAAAACAAACAACAAACAAATTTGTTTGTTGCAGAAATGTTCAAAAAAATTTGATTTGGAAACACTTAAAAGTTCTTTTCTAATTGTAATGATAGCTACTATAAAAAGCACTTTTGGTAATCCGAGAAAGGTTTCATTTTAGAGATCAAATATGCTTATTTATGAAGAACATTACCAAGAAGAAGTTTTTTACAAACGAAGGATTTCAAATACTATTAATACTATTTCTAGTAAAATTCTTTTTTTTTTTCTTATTTGTCAAAAACAAGCCTACTCAAAAATTTGGCATGGTTCGATTATATGTTTCGGATATCCATACAACATACAAATTTTCATAATTGAGATGAGGTAAAAAGCAACTATCGCTTGATTAAAAAAATCAGTGGGCTATCAGGTTAAAAAAAAAAGCTGAAATATAAATTTTCCAGGTGATTTGGTAAATAGTTTTTACTGTAGAGAGAATATAGACAAATAAATCGATATACTCCACTTCAGAAATCACTTGTCTTGAATCGGGTGACTCTAGAACTTATAAACATTGAGTCGAAGATAGTCTTAATTCCAATACATTATTTTACAAAATAAAAGAAAAAATAAAATTTAACTAGAATTTTATTTTAAAGCTTTTAAGGTAAATTTAAAGTTAAAAATTTAAACTGTGATGTTTAAAATTAACTAAACTTCAATATTTTGAAGTTATTAAAGTTTTAAAGTTTGAAAGTTTAAAGTTTAAAGTTTTAAAGCTTTAAATTTTTAAAATTTTAAATTTTTAAATTTTTAAAGTTTCAAAGTTTTGAAGTTTTAGAATTTTAAATTTCTATAGTTTTAAATTTCTAAAGTTTTAAAGTCTTAAAGTTTTGAAGTTTTAAAGTTTTTAAGTTTTAAAGTTTTAAAATTTTGAAGTTTTAAAGTTTTAAATTTCTAAACTTTTAAATTGTTAAAGTTTTAAGGTTTTAAAGTTGTAAAATTTTATAGTTTTCAAGTTTTAAAGTTATAAAGTTGTACAGTTTTAAAATTTTAAAATATTTAAGTTTTAAAGTATTGAAGTTTGAAGTTTTAAAGTTTTGAAGTTTTAAAGTTCTAAAGTTCTAAAACTCTGAATTTTTAAAGTATGTAAGTTTGAAAGTTTTAAAATTTTAAAGTTTTAAATTTCGATAGTTTTAAATTTTTATAGTTTTAAAATTTTGATGTTTTAAAGTTTTGAAGTTTTTTTAAATTTCTAGAGTTTTAAATTTCTAAAGTTTTAAAGTTTTAAATTCTTAAAGTTTTCAAGTTTTAAAGTTATAATGTTGAAAATTTTGAAAATATTAAAATTTTTAAGTTTTAAAGTTTTGAAGTTTTAAAGTTTATAAGTTTCAAAGTTTTCAAGTTTAACATTTTTAAAGTTTTAAAATTTTGAAGTTTTAAATTTCTAAACTTTTAAATTGCTCAAGTTCTAAAGTTGTAAAGTTTTATAGTTTTCAAGTTTTAAAGTTTTAATGTTATAAAGTTGTACAGTTTTAGTTTTAAAATTTTTAAATCTTAAAGTTTGGAAGTTTTAAAGTTCTAAAATTTTAAAACTTTGAATTTTCAAAGAATGTAAGTTTGAAAGTTTTGAAATTTTAAAGTTTAAAGTTTATAAGTTTTCAAGTTTTAAAGCTTACATTTAGCATATTTAGCATTTTACGTGAATTATATGTCATATTGACATTATTGCTTCTGCTACTACTATTATGTCATGGCTGCCATCTTTTTCTGCTACTATGTCATGACTGGCATCTTTTTCCCATTTTTGCATTATTTATTTTCTTAATTTTCTTCGTTTTTCTCTGTCGTACAGAGAAAAAAAATACATTTTCAGTCCTATCTTTCAATTCTCTATCGATTGCATTTACAAACTATCTCTAATTATCCCATATTTTGGAATTTGTTAAAAAAATATATTTTCTAGTTACAATAAATAAGACGTATTTCTGCGAGGCGTTATGCTTTTTAGACCTACTTTTAAAAACTAACTGATGAAACTTACTTTCCAACTAATTTTGGGTCGAGATATGCGCTTATTTTTCATTACGCTTAATGCCATCATTAACATAAATATATACGATGTTAAAAAAATGTAAAATGTCAATACAAAAACAAAATAACTAATTTATAAAAATATGCTTTTACAAAAGTTATTTTGTTATTCTTCAGAACAATTTAATTTTTTGATATCCATATGGTCATTTTAGCTTCTTAGCCATGTAAAATGGTAAAATGCTTGTCTATGCAAAATAATTATTTTGCCTTTCAAATGACTAATTTTCGGTAAATGCTATTTTTCCATGAATATGTCAAATTAGTTATAAAACCTATTTAACTATGTAAATGACTATTATACTTTATAGCAATTTAGGAAAGCACACAGCATTATAGCCCAAAAATTTAGCATTTGATCAAGCTAAAATCATTCCCCAATTTGGTCAACGTGACATATTTTTGTCAGTCATTTTGACGTAATTTTGACTTTTTAGCATTTATAGCAATGCCATTTAGCCCATAAAAACTGGTCAGCATGACCAAATTTTGGACTCAAATTGCTACTTGGGAGGTTTAAAATTTTAAATTCCGATAGTTTTCAATTTTTAAAGTTTTAAAGTTTTAAAATTATAATGTTGAAAATTTTAAAATTTTTAAGTTTTAAAGTTTTTAATTTTTAAAGTTTATAAGTTTTAAAGTTTTGAAGTTTAAAAGTTTTAAAGTTTAAAATCTGTAAAGTTTTATAATTTTGAAGTTTTAAAGTTTTAAATTTCTATACTTTTAAACTTGAGCAATTTACAAGTTTAAAAGTTCTAAAGTTGTAAAGTTTTATAGTTTTCAAGTTTTAAAGTTATAAAGTTGCATAGTTTTAAAGTTTTCAAATTTTTAAGTTTTAAAGTTTTGAAGTTTAAAAGTTCTAAAATTTTAAAACTTTAAATTTTCAAAGTATGGAAGTTTTGAAATTTTAAAATTTATAAGTTTTCAAGTTTTAAAGGTTTAAAGTTTTAAATTTCGATAGTTTTAAATTTTTAAAGTTTTAAAATTTTTAAAGTTTTAAAGTTTTGAAGTTTTAAAGTTTTTAATTTTTAAAGTATATAAGTTTTAAAGTTTTAAAGTTTTGAAGTTTAAAAATTTTAAAGTTTAAAATTTTTTAATGTTTTAAAGTTTTAAATTTTAAATTTCTAAACATTTAAATTGCTAATGTTTTAAAGTTTTAAAGTTGTAAAGTTTTATAGTTTTCATGTTTGAAAGTTATAAAGTTGTACAGTTTAATAGTTTTAAAATTTTTAAGTTTTAAAGTTTTAAAATTATAATGTTGAAAATTTTAAAATTTTTAAGTTTTAAAGTTTTTAATTTTTAAAGTTTATAAGTTTTAAAGTTTTGAAGTTTTAAAGTTTTGAAGTTTAAAAGTTTTAAAGTTTAAAATCTGTAAAGTTTTATAATTTTGAAGTTTTAAAGTTTTAAATTTCTATATTTTTAAACTTGAGCAATTTACAAGTTTAAAAGTTCTAAAGTTGTAAAGTTTTATAGTTTTCAAGTTTTAAAATTATAAAGTTGCATAGTTTTAAAGTTTTCAAATTTTTAAGTTTTAAAGTTTTGAAATTTAAAAGTTCTAAAATTTTAAAACTTTAAATTTTCAAAGTATTTAAGTTTGGAAGTTTTGAAATTTTAAAGTTTATAAGTTTTCAAGTTTTAAAGGTTTAAAGTTTTAAATTTCTAGAGTTTTAAATTTCTAAAGTTTTAAAGTTCTAAAGTTTTATAGTCTTAAAGTTTTCAAGTTTTCAAGTTTTGAAGTTTTAAAGTTTTTATATTTTAAAGTATATAAGTTTTAAAGTTTAAAAATTTTAAAGTTTAAAATTTTTAATGTTTTAAAGTTGTAAAGTTTTATAGTTTTCATGTTTGAAAGTTATAAAGTTGTACAGTTTTATAGTTTTAAAACTTTTAAGTTTTAAAGTTTTGAAGTGTTAAATTTCTAAAGTTTAAAAACTTTAAATTTTTAAAGTATGTATGTTTGAAAGTTTTGAAATTTTAAAGTTTATAAGTTTTATAGTTATAAAGGTTTAAAGTTTTAAATTTCGATTGTTTTAAATTTTTAAAGTTTAAAAGTTTTAAATTTTGATATTTTGATGTTTTTGAGTTTTTAAGTTTTGAAGTTTTGAAGTTATAAAGTTTTCAAGTTTTATATTTCTAGAGTTTTAAAGTCTTAAAGTTTTCAATTTATGAAGTTTTAAAGTTATAATGTTAAAAAATTTTAAAATTTTAGAATTTTTAAGTTTTAAAGTTTTGAAGTTTAAGTTTTAAAGTTTAAAATTTTTAAAATTTTAAAATTTTAAAATTTTTAAATTTCTAAACTTTTAAATTGCTAAAGTTTCAAAGTTCTAAAGTTGTAAAGTTTTATAGCTTTCAAGTTTTAAAGTTATAAAGTTGCATAGTTTTAAAGTTTTAAAATTTTTAAGTTTTAAAATTTTTAAATTTAATTAAGTTTGAAAATTTTACAATTTTCAAGTTTTAAATTTTCAAGTTTTAAAGTTTTGATGTTTTGAAGTTTAAAAGTTTTCAAGTTTAAAATTTTTATAGTTTTAAAATTTTGAAGTTAAAAGTTTTAAATTTCTAAACTTTTAAATTGCTAAAATTTTAAAGTACTAAAGTTGTAAAGTTTTATAGTTTTGAAGTTTTAAAGTTTTGAAGTTTTAAAGTTCTAAAGTTTTAAAACATTATATTTTTAAAGTATGTAAGTTTGGAAGGTTTGAAATTTTAAAGTTTATAAGTTTTCAAGTTTTAAAGGTTTAAAGTTTTAAATTTTTAAATTTTTAAAGTTTTAAAATTTTTATATTTTATTGTTTTGAAGTTTTGAAGTTTTAAAGTATTAAAGTTTTAAAATCCTAGAGTTTTAAATTTCAAGTTTTGAAGTCTTAAAGTTTTTAAATTTTAAAGTTATAAAGTTGTAAAGTTTTAAAGACATAAAATTTTAAAATTTAATTAAGTTTGGAAATTTTGCAATTTTCAAGTTTTAAACTTTCAAATTTTAAAGTTTTCAGGTTTGGAAGTTTAAATGTTTTCAAGTTTAAAAGTTTTAAATTTCTAAACTTTTAAATTGCTAAAGTCTTTAAGTACTAAAGTTGTAAAGTTTTATAGTTTTAAAATTTTTAAATTTTAAAGTTTTGAAGTTTTAAAGTTCTAAAGTTTTAAAACTTTAAATTTTTAAAGTACGTAAGTTTGAAAGTTTTAAAATTTTAAAGTTTTCAAGTTTTCAAGTTCTAAAAGTTATAGAGTTGTAAAGTTTTAAAGTTATAAAATTTTTCAGTTTAATTAAGTTTGGAAAATTTACAATTTTTAAGTTTTAAATTTTCAAGTTTTAAAGTTTTGAGGTTTTGAAGATTAAAAGTTTTCAAGTTTAAAATTTTTGAAGTTTAAAAGTTTTAAATTGCTAGACTTTTAAATTACTAAAGTCTTAAAGTACTAAAGTTGTAAAGTTTTATAGTTTTCAAGTTTTAAAGTTTTAAAGTTATAAAGTTGTTCAGTTCTAAGGTTTTAAAACTTTAAATTTTTTAAGTATGTAAGTTTGAAAGTTTTAAAATTTTAAAGTTTATAAGTTTTTAAGTTTTAAAGGTTTAAAGTTTTAAATTTTTAAAGTTTTAAAGTTTTAAAATCCTAGAGTTTTAAATTTCAAGTTTTAAAGTCTTAAAGTTTTTATGTTTTAAAGTTATAAAGTTGTAAAGTTTTAAAGATATATAATTTTTAAATTTAATTAAGTTTGGAAATTTTACAATTTTCAAGTTGCAGTTTGTAGATGCCTCTAAATAAGGTGGCGCCTAACAAGTCAATAAGTATTCCGCATCTGGAGCTGTATAATTATTCATTCAACCATATTAGATTCAACCATAGTCATAAATTGGATATAATCATGTCCGAGGAAATGGCAGATATTTATGTCTAATAGAGTGCCATGTGTTCTACAACACAAACAGTAGTGAGTGGAGTTGGTCACAATTTATGATGGTATGGCCCCCATTGGTTAAAGGAACCAGAGGAAGTGCCCAAATAAAATTACGGTCAAATCAGAAGGTCCAGAAGAAATATTTAAAGGAACAAAAATCCGAGAGCAGAAGCGACTGGTTTTTAAAGGTGGCCTTTGTTATTGCGAGAATTTTGCCGTTAATCAGGAAAATAGCATCACGCAGCAGTTTTGCTACGGAATCAATGCTCTTATCAATAATAAGCCAATTAATAAAAATTAGATTATACTTTTTCCATTTATATCCAGATTGTAAAAGTCAGATGTTTTATATGAGATGAAGCAATCGAATTATCATTCCAGTAAGGCATCCTATCACAACGTTGATCATAACAGAGAAACGCATCAATCAGCTGCATTCTGGCTTAAATATATTGATGAGAACACTTTAATTCAAATACTGCATCATGAGATGCAAGAATCAAGTTCGGGCTGTTATTGGTAGATGTATGATGTGTGTTCGCTTGAAAACATAACAACAACAACTTGAGCTACTGCTCAATTAATAATATTGAATGGCATTTTATTCCATCTAATACGCCCAACTTCGATGGTTTATGGAAGGTGGTTATAAAGTGAACGAACTATTACGTAAAATGAGTAAAAGGAAAAACAAAAATGCTGTTCAAATAGGGGCCATCATGCATTCCCGATCGCTATGTGAAATTACATCAAACGAGTTCGATCCTCTAACACCGAAAATATTTTTTAATTGGACATGTACATACTTACATCAAAAACTGATAGAAATCAACTAAACCTGAAAGAAAATAAAATGTAACAGTGGCAACACATTCAGTGAATGGTACAGCATTTCTGGCAAATATATCATAAAAAGTACTTATTATCACTGCAACAATCTACAACAAATCCAACCCTAGGCGATCTGGTAGTTGTAATATAAAATGGCGTTTCACACCTGCTAAATGAGGTGGGTGGCATAATCAAAGATATTCCAGGTTCAGCCGGACTAGTTCGTCACTTTGAAGGTCGCCTCATTAATCCATCGGATAAGTGGTCTTCCATAAAGCCCAACTTTTATTGGTGCCGATTGCAAGGCCCGTTTAGTGGTAAAATTTGTGAACGAAGTACGTGTCCAAGCCATCTTAGCCTTGACGATTTTATAATTGCAATGATGCCAACTTTTCTAGGTCGTTTCTAATCTCGTGATTCATTAACATTCTATGAACGTCGTCTTTGTTGAGACAGAGAATTTTACTGATGAGCTCAGTTACAGCAATTTTCTGAATTTTTTTTTTCTGCCAGTGTCCAAGACTCGCCACCAAACGTAATAACTGATGTCATCAGAGCTTTGTAGATGTTAAGTTTTATTTTGCGCGATATAAGAAGCGACTTGAATATTTTGATGTTGGTGTAAATCGCTCGGCAGCCTGCTGCGATTGCCGATGGAATGTTCTCAGAAACAGAGTTTTGCTCAGTAATCACTGATTCCAGATATTTGAATTCATTCACATTTTTATATTGTGTATCTCCTGAAATGAAATCTTCTCGGGTCTGCCTTCTCACGGTGACTAGTTTTTGCTTCAATAATCTGATGTCCTTTCTTTTGTTGTTAATTCTGGTGATGTCGCGAAAAATATCGTCAGGGTATGCTAATAGCTGGGTTGATTTAAAATATGGGTAACTACGCTGCGCCATATAGAAACCCATTCTAACGGTATGCTATCGTACTCCTGTTGGAAGACTAGGATTAGACTTAGGGATGCGATGCTCTTCTAATAGCATTTTCGTTGCGATACAATCCTCACCGGATCTCTTGTAATTTTTTAACTGCGATGGAGGAAGTGGTGGAGTAGATAGCCTAAAATTAGTTGTTACGTTGTATAGACAACAAAATTTCAACAGGCCTATAGTTAATATCTTATGTAATACTTTTTAAATCATTTATAACAAAATCGTGATTCATGTTTTTCTGTGTCCATTGGTTTTAATGAGCTCTTATAAGCATACTCTATCATCTGAATAACAACCAGAGGCAAAAAACAATTAACAAATCAACAAAAACAAATCTTTCACAATATTTTTGCTATTTTATATACTTGTTCATATTAATATTAAGACATAAAGTTACTAAAAGTATAAAAACTGTCTTAAAGTTAATAATAGTAAGTCATCAAACTATTAGGTAACACACAATTTCTATTAAAAAGTGTGTAAGTAACAACAATTTTATAATCAACAAAATATCAGCAACACTATTTGCGCTTATTTTACGACTCCGATGTGCAAAGTGGATTTGTAATACATTTTGAACGATAGTTTTAATAAACACAGCAACAGCAGTAACCAAACCACACCACACATTAACAACAACAAATTTCTATTTTTTTTAATAGAGTTTCAGTTCATTGACCACTTTAGCAGTCGGATAAATAATGGTAATAGATTTTTTTAACGTTCATGTATATGTATTTGTATATTGAACATAAAATTTGTTTATATTCATAAAACAGTAAATATAAAACTGACTGTCTCTCTCTCTCTCTCTCTCTATGTACACTAAAAATTAAGTTTTGTAATTAAATTAAAGTATTGCCATTATTGCTTAATTATTGAATAGAAAATGTGTGTTATTTTTCATGAATAAATTTGATCGCGCGCAGCGGTGGTATGTTGGCAATATATTAAATCAACTAAATCCTCCAGATCACATCATCTTGAAAAAACACTTAAGTTTTTTAATATCGGCAACAACTTCCATGTTCGCAAAGTGAAAGCGTTCCACTCATCATTCTAATTAAAAATCGGTAAAAAAAAAAAAAAAAAAACATTTTTAATGATCGTAGACCTCAGCCCTTAGGCAGTAAACTTAAGCGATCAACGAATATAAAATAACAAAAAAAAACCAAACATAATTTCGGTATACAGGAATTAATGAATCGCCCGTGGCCATCCGTTTAATTTATTCGATACATATATACACAAAGTATGAGATCATAAAAATAAATCGTCTCACTTTCATCTAACACACTACAAATATATTCATGTCCCTCGCGATCACACAATCAGCTTATTATATAGATGAAGATCATGATGATGATCGCGCGACAATCTACCAACGTAACAGCCGCGCGCATATCTCTAAAGCATCTAAGTTACAAAACCTTTTAGTTTCACATTTAGATAGAAAATAAAACAAAAACACAAAAAAAAAAACTTTCACCAAAAAACTAAATACGATCATTGATCAAATTCAAGATCATGTCAATAAACTTATAATAAAAAAAAAAATTATTTTGTCATCTCAAAGTGTTTCTATTTATATTACATAAAACATAAAACTCGAAATAATTTTTCCGTCTTCTCATCATTCATGATTGCGATCATCATGATCAACATCGATCTCGTTATTTTATTACATTTCATCAAAGAATAAATAAATAATAAAAAATAAAAATCTTTTTAAATTTAATTAAACTTTTAAATTTATTTTTACAAAAATTATTTCAAAAGTTGAACGATCGTTGGTTGCGATCACATACGTACACGTATGTACATAATAGACATATGTATATATACATATAAAAAAAAAATTAATTTAATTTTTAAATTAAAAACTATAAATTATTTATTTATGGATTTTTTTTAGTTTAAAGAGACATAAAAATTTCATCTTTGATATTCTTTGCAGTACACTTAGTATATTACAGTACAGTTGTATATTGGATGTCGTCAACATTTTGAGTTTTAAATTTTAAAATTATTTTAATTTATGTTTTATTGCAAACTAAGAAGGATTTACACAGATGTGATGGATGATGCGAATAATCGCGATTTTTTTTAATTTGTTTTATAGTTTTTTATTGACGAGTAAGCGTGTTAGTTATGGGATTTTATAATATATAGTTGTTAAGGTGATGAAATTTACTTAATTTATTATAAAAGATTACGATCGTTGTAATAGTTAAGTTTGTCTGTTTATGAATAGTAAAGCAGGTAGTTTGGATGATAAATAATGTGGACCAAAATTAGTTTTAAAGGGCTATACATTTTACTTTGTAGATTCGCGTAATAAATAAATTGAACCTAATCTTTTCAAATTTTCCGCTGTGAGTTTCTTTGGGTATTCCTCTACGAACTATGAATCGTCGAAGTGTGGCAATATAAGTATCGGTAGTAAGGTCGAATACTACCTCAATATGAATTGCTTCAGTGGCTAAACAGATGAAGATGCAGATATAGCTTTTGTGTAACTTCTGTGCTCTTCATCTAGTAAAATTTGTTTGGAGAAAGCCTGCATAGTCCACTCCAAACTTGAAAAATGGCCTTATTAGCTCAACTCTTGGATTCGGTAAATCGCCCATCACTTGATTTAGCTCTTTTCCAATATATTTTACACATTTCACGCAGTTATCGACAACCTTGCGAACAAAATTACGACTACCAATAATCCCATACTTCTGGCGCAGTGTAGCTATCATGAGTGTTTGCCCCGTATATGAAGGTAACGAAGATGATGTTCTCTCACAATCACGGTTGGGCAAGTAAATTACACTATGTGTTTTTACACGTAAAATACATGTAATTTACATAAAGGCCATTTTATACATTATGTATGAAAACAACGTAAAAAACCAAAATTTGATACTTTACTGTACTACGAATCAATCAAAAAGCGAAAAAAGGTTTCTCTTCCTTTTCAAATCTTTCACAAATACAAATAACCAGAGCCGTATGGTAACTTTTGGTGGTCCGGTGCAGAATAAAATTTGGGGACCACAAATTAAAAATACAATAAATAAAAATAATAATTTTTTGCAAATACAAGAAAAAAACAAATATATTTTAAATTTCAATTAGATTCGAAAGGATTACATAATTGCTTTTTCCAAGAATTCTGACGCACTTTTGCAGTTGAACAAAGTTTTTAGTTCGTCAAGAGCAAGAATAATCTCATTAATTTAATTTTTTACCGCTTTAACACTTTAAAGCGTATTCCCAGAGAATATTTCTTGGTGGTTTGAAACTTATTTTTAAATGATTTGTTTGAATTTGTAAACGCTCTGTAGATGCAGCAAATATTTTATAAAGATTGTTTATGCCAATGAAAAAGTTCTTTGTTTTAATTGAGCAACTTAACGTTATGTCCTCCACACGGAACATGAAATACCCTTTTATTTTGCTCTCAAATTTTAGACTCGCATTGTCGTATGGCAGGCCTCGACAGCAATTCTAGTTCATTATCGAACCGTTGCCAAGTTTCTCCGGTAGATGACAGAACATTACCAAAACTTAAAAAACTTTTTTATTGATTTTGGTTTGATATACATACATATTTATATACCGAATGATATGGTAAATTGGTTCTTACAAAAATCTGGTGATGCGCCATTCTTTATAGCGAAATATTTCACCTTTTTAACGTTTTACAGAATATTTTCCAACATTTTTTTTTGCTAATGATAATATTACCTAATTTATTTTGTATCAGTGTTGGTAAATATGATTTGGTTTTCTTTTTCTCGCTCTCAACAATAGAATTTAAATGTACCTTTAATTCTGGAACAAAATCGAAAAGTAATTCAAGCATCCCCAAAAAATTCCATTGTTTGGTTCATAGAGTTTTTCATTTGTGCCCCTAATTGCGAATTCGCGAAAATATTCTGCGGAAAATTTTTCAGCAAGCAACCAATCAAAGTAGTCTATTTCATAAACAAATTTCCCCTTCCGAATAAAATATTTTTAAATCGCATGCAATCCTGCTGAAATTTTTTCCGCAGAATATATTGTCGCGAACTGGGACTGAAGTCCAAATTTCTTTCGCTTAAAAATAAAATCGCTTTCAAAATACAATTAAAAATAGTTTTCCATTTCCTTTTTACTTTTTCTTTAAAACATCTTCACTTATATGGTTAATTCCTTTTCGATTTTTAACATATTGGCTGCCACATGACCCACACGTGGATCACACGTTAATGACTCTTATTGAAAACTTCTAAGCATAAAATTGGATTACTCTCACATTGCCTGTAATATGTTGGTACTAATCTACCTTCTAAAATCGCCAATTTTGGTATTTGGTTTGACTTCTAATGGTTGGTGGCACTCAATGTGTTAAGGTTAAATTTGAAAGTTCGCCATTTATAAGCTGACTAAGTGTTCCTTTGAAATTTCGTGTTCGGATAATCGCGTACCTACCTGTATGCCTATATAACCGGAAACCCCAGTTGTAAAGTCAAATTTTATCGAGGAAAACAATCGACAACAAAAGCAAAATCTTCAAGTGGTAAAAGCATATGTCAATGAAACATCAATATATTATGTCAAAAATATAAGTCATTGAAACATCTCCCATGATAATTTTTTTATACTGAATTCCTTTCGGATTCTCCGTGAAATTCTCAACCAAAAATGTCCGTTTTTTATCATTAATTACTTCAGGCCAAGTTGCAGGATCTGTTACATCCTGGCCAAAAGTCCAAAAAAAAAAGTTCCTAGATGGGGTTTTTGTCCATTGGGTTGGCTAAAGTACATGTCTAACGTTCAGGAATTACTCAGATAAGATTACATTTCCTTCTACCTGCTCTGGAATATTCGTCACAATGCTACCTTTGTTCGAGTAGTATCAACATTGTTACGGAAATGGTAAACAACGCTCTTGTTAAAAGTAATACAGAAAATCGAAAGCACAACCAATTCTTATCGGACAAAATGGAATCAACTTCTGAAAGTATGTAAAATATGAAAATAAATTGTAATGTACTAATTTTGAAAGTATCGAATATCAAAAAATCAGAAATTGTAGTCGATTTTTATCTCTTGTTAATCTTTAATATACGATATGTTATTATCAAAAAGTTGTGTTGTTCTGTCGTGTTCGATTGTAAAACTTATCAGAGGTTGTAGGTGAAAGTATTATCTTCCACATACAAAAAAAATTGGCTACTTTAAGCTGCTTTTTCGCATTTTATTGTAATTTTTGAAAAATAGTTTGGGGAAAAAGTATGAGAGAGATTGTTTGCCAATTTTTGATTAAATTTTTCTTGTATTCAAAATGAGTTTTATTTTAGAACATATTGGTCATTACTCATTATTATCATCTATGACCTTTTGCCCTTTTTCGGGAAGTTTCATACTTTTATTGGTGTAGAACTTTATCGGCGAAAAACTTGGCCAAGTGATTTTCACAGTCCTTTTTGAAGCTAACTTTAGACCATCAATGGAGGTTTTCAGAGATCGAAACAAATGGTAGTCAGAGGGTACAAGGTCCAGGCTATACGCTGGATATGTCAAAACTTTCCAGCCGAGCTCTCTCAATTGTTGCCGAGTCATCAAAATGGGTATGGTCTGGCGTTCTCATGATCGAAGACAACAAGCTTTCTATTGATCAATTCTGACCTTTTGTTTATTTGCTTGCTGCAGCCTGGTTAATTGCTGATAGTAGAGATTAGAAATTAGAATCAATAATTTGACCAGATTCTAGAACCTCATAATGTACGATTCCCTTCTAATCCCACTATACAGACAGCATAACTTTATGGGGCGTCAATCCTGGCTTTGAAGTCGTTTGTGATCGTTCACCTTTCTTTGATCATGATCTTTTTCAAACGACATCTCGTGTTGTACCCACTTTTCATCGCCAGTAATGATTTGCTTCAAAAATGGGTTGATTTCGTTGCGTTTCAGTAGCAACTCGCTGATGGAAATTTGGTCAACTAGATTTTTCATCAAAAATTCTTGATCGAGCTTTTTTGCGAATCTAGCCTTACGCAAATGGTTTAAAACTGTTTTGTGATCGATATTTAATTCCTTAGCAATGTCATGGCTGCTTATGTGTCGATCTTCTTCGATTTTTTGTAAGATTTCATCGACTTTTTCAGTGATTGGTCGACCAGAGCGAGAAGCATTTTTGACATCGAAATTTGCAGAACTTTTCCAATTTCAAATGCGCGTCACCTTTCATAAGTGGTATTTTGTTGAGAAAAATGTAAATAATTGATTTTTCCGCTTTTCTTTGAAATCTGCTATACTTTGATTATAATAAAAACATTGTTTTGTGCAAATGTTGTTATAACTTTGTCCAAGAAATGCGGTTATTATTGCGTTTTGCGCATAATTCGTTATTATTATTTAATTTTGCAACTCTGACTTTTGATTCATAATCCACGACCCAAACAAGCATGAAAATGATATGAATTTTGATCGGGACATGATATACAGTTGTTTCACGAAAAGGGGTTGTTAATAGGGGATGAAGGGGGCTGCATTTTGCAACTCTCACTTCAGATTCGTAATCAGCGACCACAAAAACCATGAAAATGATATAAATATTGATTATAAGGTGACATACAGGCTGTTTCATGAATAGGGGTTGTTAATAGGGGATGAAGGGGTTAAATTTTGCAACTCTGACTTCAGATTCATAATCAGCGACTCAAAAAACCCCTGGGTGCATATTTTTACATAGGTACTTTACTTGAGTTTTTCACTTTTGGCCAACTTTTTTGGAATCCGCCGCACTGTGCGACTGTTCGATTGTGATTTTTTGTACGAATTTTTAGATTCACACTTTTCCGCAAATCAAGTAACTCAAATTGATCAAATAGAAACTCCCACCAAGATAAAATATTTTTACCTTTAAGCAAAATATTCGCAAACGGCCAACTTTATCATACAAAAAAACTAAAATGATGAACTTATAGACGAAAAATATTTTGAGGAAAAGTGTGTGGATTAAAACTCACACAAAAAATCACAGTCGAACAGCCGCCTTCAGGTTTGTAATTCGGGAATATTTTTTTAATTCTAAGAAACGGGGAGATCTAATTTATACAGAAGAAATTGTTCCGGTCGTTCTATTAGGTATAAGACCGGGCTTTTCCCCAAAAGAACCCAAATTATGACATATCGAATTCATAAATAATTTATCTCATGACCTGTCCTGTTGTAGAGTTTTGAAATAAAAATTCAAATTCTGGAATACTTATCGAATTCAGACACGATATATCGAATTTTCAATAACTCAAATTCTGATATCATAAAACTAATTTCTGCCACGACTTATCGACTTCTGATATGTTTCATCGAATACTGGTATTATCGAATTCTCGCATGACATTTCGAATTTTAACATACACAACTCAAGCTCTGGCATGAACTATCAAATCCTGATATCATAAAGTCAAACGCTGAAAAAATTTATCGAATTCTGATATATGAGATATCGAATTCTGATATGAAGTCAAAATATGTGACATAAGAATTCAGGCATAATACATAGAATTCTTATATCTTAAATATAAAGTCTGATATTGTACATCAAATTCTGACAAGAAATATGGATGTTTGACGTGATAACTCGAATTATGTTACATTCAAATTCTGACATGACTTATCGAATTTATTTTATGAAGGATCGAATTCTGACATGAGATTTCGAATTTTGACATGAAGGATTCAAATTCTGAAAAGATATTCTGATTTGAAGTATCTATTTTTGGCATAAAAAATTCGAATTCTGACGGGGCATAGAATTCAGATATGCTATGTCAATTTCTAACATAAATTTTATTATATTTGGTGTATCGACAAGATATATCGAATTCTGATAAAATACATCAACTTCTAACATAGCGTATCAATTTCCGGCATAATATATTGGCATCTGAAATTCAAATTCTGACATGACATATCAAATTCAGACATAATATATTGAATTCTGACATCACAAATTAAAATGAAAACGAAGATACTTCGAATTCGAAGGTGACGCATCGATTTTTGGCATGACCAATTTAAATTCTAACTGTGGCAACTTACATAAAATATAGAATTCTAAGGTCTTCACTTATTATTATCAAACAGATGGTATTGCATTATGATATTATGTAAAAAAAAAAGAATTTTAAACGTAGACAGCACACAACTAATTTACACTTTACAAAAGTTTTAAATTTTAAATTCTTTTTATTAACTTTTTATCTTAAATTTTCAGTTAACTATACTTATTATTGTTTGTTATTTTTAAAATGTAAATTTGTTTACATATAATTTACGTAGGTTTTTACATTTTTTACTTGTAAAATGTAAAAAATGGGTTTTTACACGAATATGCCCAACTTTGCTCACAATAGATTCGGTTTCTGGATGTTTTATGTCATATGTTATGGGGGCGTTTATAATTCTTCCTCCGACTCAAAGTAGTCCTGATTCATCGAGAAATGAATTCAGGTGTATTAATTTGCTTGAGCCTGGCAGCTCTTTCTTGGATGGGATTTATTTTATTTCTGGTTTGAAGTGAGACATTGGGGTTTTCGCGTTATTTTGCTGAATGTAGAAATTTTGTCGATCAGGTCATCTATTATGTTAGGTTGAGGGATTTGGGTGTGTAGAAATTGGCTACGTATTTATTGCATGGTATTTGACTTTGATTGTATACTTTTTGACCAAAGACTTGGATCTGCCAACCATTTTGGACATTTCCACGTAAAAATTTAGATCTCGAAGTATGAGTGGCTCGACACCTTTGAATGCATAATTTATTTTTATTTATTTATTTGCACGAATATAATTTTGAATCACCCCATTTTAGCGTAAGCTTATTCAGAATGGGTTGTCAATGAACACAGAGACAATTTCTAGTCGTAACTGTAATATTGAAAAATCCTTTCGATCTTTACGGTATTCTTTACGGACGATTTAAGAGTTATCCAATATTTTCTGAGATTCAGCCATTGAAGATCTTAAAAAATTTGATGAGACCAAATTCATTTTCTAAACGATAAAATTATACATTCCAAGAGTATGCATTCTTTTCAGCTTGAGCTCACATCCATCAAATGTTTCATGCATTTTATTTGTTATTCTTTCTGCTTAAATATTGTTGGTACTGCGCGTCATTTTTTGTGGCTCCTCAATTATATCACGGGTTTCTCTAGGTTCTGCAAACTTTTCAAATTTGGAATAATGCAATTAAGTTTGAAAAATTTCAATATTTTTAAAAACAGCTGGGTTATAATGGAATACCCAAGTCTCTATTCCGATCTGTTCATATTAGTGAGTATTTCCCCAGTTCGGTTTTCACCGAAAGTATTCCATATGTTAGGATGTGCAGAAAGCCAGT
The DNA here is from genome assembly GCA_963556165.1 of Tipula helvola. NCBI lineage: Eukaryota > Metazoa > Arthropoda > Insecta > Diptera > Tipulidae > Tipula > Tipula helvola. Next base: position 103,553,684 of record OY744481.1, read on the forward strand.
CAAGAACAATTCTAGAATCCGTCCAAGCAGTGATTTTTGTTACTTCCGAGTTTATAGCTTCTTTTACTGCTGATAATAGTTTACTCAAAAGCATTGCACTACATAACTCTAGACGTGGGATATAAATTTGTTTTACGGGTTCCACTTTCGTGTTTGAGGAAAGTAACCAAATGACCTAATCGCTGTTTGCTATTATCATTTCTCCATAAACAACAGTTGCATAAGCCTATCTAGAAGCATCAAAGAATCCATATAACTCTGTTTTACTGTTTGTGCCAATGTTCTATTCCGATTGTATCTATTTTTGGTAAGTTATTACGTAGTTTCAGCCATTCGGTTGCGACTTCATGAGGTAATTGATCATTCCAATCCATATTTTTAGCCCACAATATTTGTAAAAATATTTTTATTTTAATAGTTATGAGTGGAAGCCATCCCAGAGGGTCAAACAAGCCACTTGCCCCCGATAGAATTCCTTGTTTGGTTAAATTTGGTTTTTAAGCAGTCCTTTTTAGGATTCCAATACAGTCCTAATACTTTAATCGAAGTGAAGTCATCTATTTGCAGGATATCCGTAGAGCTGGTGAGTCGAGTGGTTCCTGTGAAAACATTTTTCTCGTTCGTTAACCACTTGCTAAGTTGAAATCCAGAAGCTGCAAGAATTGTATTTATTTCGTCCTTTAAGTGAACTGCACTCTCAATCTTATCGGCTGCGGCCATTGGGTTATCAACATACATATTATTTCGAATGTGTTTAACGGCGGTTGGAAATGATTCTTTGTACTTTTCCGTGTTTTCAATAAGTTCGCGTTGCTAAATATGATGCGCTTGCTGTTCCATGATAGGTGACAGTTTGAAGCTCATACGTTTTTAGTGGGTTTTCTGGTGTATCTCGCCATACTATTCTGTGATGCTTTGTTTCATCCGCAGCTAAAGGCTATTTTATATTTCCTGAAGGGTAACAGTACGTTATATAGTGTCGATTGAACTGTTGGGCCAACCGAGAGACATTCGTTGAACGATCTTTCCGTATAGGTTTTTGCAGAGCCATCAAACATAACTCTTAACTTGGTCGTCCTACTTGAGTTCTTGGTGACACCATGGTGAGGTAAGTAGTAACCGGTGTTCTTTCCTTCATTGTTAGTTATTGCTTTCATGCCTTCTAACTGTATATGCTCTGTCATGAAGCTTTTTTACATTGTTGCAAACTCTTTGTTTTTGATAAATCGTTTTTCTATGGAGTACATCATTTGGAGTGATTTACGATAGGAATGGCCTAGTGTAGCTGGAGACTATTTAAATGTAAGTCACACTTGGAATCGACCTGAGTTGTCTGTCACTGTGGTTTTTTAAAATGGGTTTCACAGCACTGCTCTACTTTTGATAAAATAGTCTGTGCATTCTCAACTGATTCTGGTTCCCAAAATCTATTTAGCAGGCTTTCCACGTTCTCCATTTAATTTCCCTGCTATTACCAATCCTAATGCACGCTTCGACTTGCAAACTTGAAGCGGCATGGCTTTTGATAATAGGTTTTGACGGGTTTGATTGTGATTTGGGAGGTTTGCGCTGACTTTTCAGTGACTCAATTGCATCAATTCGTCTGCTACGAAAATCAAAAAATTCTGTCATTGTTGGTAAGTGGGGTGCTTGTTGACAGCCTCCTCGTGGCGCATCCTGGGCAATGTGCTATAGATCGAACGGTTGTGGTATCCAATCCCTACGTAGTAGAGAAATAGTACAGCAGATAGTCAACAAAAAGGTGAAATGTCGGGTGTAAACAATAACGTACTCCAGGTGGGTCAGAACTTAGATTCTAAATCCCGCCCCGGTTTACCGGGCTGCTCCGCGGATTCTGGAGGGAGCAACACGACATTGCAAAGGAAATTGTCGGTGGGCAACCAGGCTGACCCTTTTCCTAGTACCACTGGAAGCACGGAACAAGACATAAATGTATGGCCTTTTGGTGGAAATAGTACGGCACTGCATAGAACACCACCGTCAACACCACCGTCAGGGAGCACCACACTGTTCAGTGAACTTAACAATGAGAAGGAAAATTCCTCTCCTATGAAGCATTCATTAGTCAATCAAACTTCTGAAATCGTGCAAAGTGCACAAACAGATACAATAAACAACGCGGATTTAATAAATAAATTTGAACAAATGAAGAAGTTAATCGGGCAGCTAAACAATGAAGTGGTCGTGCTAAAGAAAGAAAACATTATGCTAAAGGAAACAGTAAATAGAAATAACAACGCAGGAAACTCAGCATTAATGAACAACCAATTTCAAGTACTCAGAGAACAAGAAGAATATCACACTGATGAAGATGAGCTTGAAAAAGAACAAATTGGATACTACAGAGAGCCAGGAAAACAAATTAGAAACCAAGAAAAGCAACCCAATTAAGAGGAAAGCTGAATCATCACCAGAAGTTGAACCAATTCAAACTCACTCTAAAACTACCAATGCAATTACTGCACCAAAAGTGCATGAGCCAGAAAAGAAGAAACATGTTCCACCCCCGATCAATATTCTAGGAATATCAAGTCACGGTAGTATTCAGAAATTGATGAAAGAAGTAGTACGAAATGACTACAAAGTAATATCGCTCAATAATAATATCTGGAAAATAAATACTACAGAGCCTGAAGGCTATAAAGCTCTAGCTAACAAATCAAATGCTGATGGTCTCCAGTGGTACACCTACGAGGATAAAAATGATAGATCAATTAAAGTAATGGCAAGAGGTCTACACCCAACTTGCTCAAAAGATGAAATCATTAAGGACCTGCAAAGCAAAGGCTTGAAAATAGTTGATGCAGTCAACATCATTAGAAAACAGAGAAGAGTTAACAGGGAGGGAAATGTTGAAATCAATAGAAGAGGTCACCCACTTTTTATGCTAACCTTCGCCAACCAAGAAAAAATAGAAAGTTAACCTTAGAGTTAAAATAGAAACACCGAGAAAGGTCACTCGACTAATACCTCAATGCAAAAACTGTCAATATAATAATCATACAAGATGTTTTAAATGTGCAGGAAAACACGCAGGAAATGATTGCATAGTTCCCCGAAATACAACACCGAAGTGTATCAACTGTAATGGCCAGCATCCGGCCAATTACAGAGAATGTGAAGCTACAGTAGAACTACAAAAAATGAGAGACAAATCACGCAAACCAGTTACATCAAGAAATGTACATTCTATTTAAAAAACCACGGAGCTAAAATGGTTGAATCCTAATCTTAACATACAAAGAGAGCGAGTAAATGAAAATGTTACTTATGCACAAGTAGTTCAGCAAACACAGCAGAAACAGCTAAAAATTGATCTCGTTTTACAGGACATACTGAGAAATCTAGAGAACCTCAACAAAAGACTTATTTCGCAGGAAATGAGTCTGCAGAACAAGCTAGAAAAAATGAAATCACAAACTAGTTTCAATAAAAGAATAGAAGAAAATTTTGACAGAGTGTATCAGAATATAAATTATATAAAATCGAATTATAAACTAAAGAAATGAATAAAACATTACGAATTGTAACCTGGATCACATTCAAGAACTAGATATATTTTTAAACATGCATAATATAGATATATATGTCTTATATCAGAAACCCATTTCACCAATACTTCATTTTGTAAAATAAAAAGATATAATTGCTACCATGCATTACATCCAGAGAACAAAGCATGAGGTGGATCAGCTATCCTGATAAAAGATCATATAAAGCATAACGAAGAACTGAAAATTGAGAAGCTTTCCATGCAAGTTACAACAATCAAAATACAATTGAACAATAATAACTTGTTGTATCTCAGCAATCTATTGCCCCCCAAGATACAATCTCAAACAAAGAGATTATACTAATCTTCTCAAAATACTAGGAAGTGTCTTTTTAATTGGAGGTGACTTTAATGCAAAAAATACCTATTGGGGATCACGGTTAACGACCACTATAGGAAAAGAACTTTTCGCAGCAGGCAAACAACTAAAATATGAATTTCACTCAGGCGGTACACCAACCTATTGGTACACGGATATCAGTAAGACTCCAGATCAAATAGACTTCTTTATTACAAGAGGAATTTCAGATAATTATATCCATATAGAGAACAGTGAAAATCTATCATCAGAGAGAGCAACCCGAAATTAACGAGCTTCGAAACCAATTGGGATCTCTTCCAAACACGGTTAACAGAAAGAATTAATCTGCAGAACCCAATTCAGGGATCAGTCCAATTAGAAGAAGAACTAGATAATCTCATCTATAATATCCAAAGTGCTGCGTGGGAAAGCACTCCTAATAACAGTCAGGAAATGAAGCGCAATGCTAGCTATCCGGAGGAAGTGAGAGAACTACTTAAAATTAAAAGAAAAACACGGAAAAATTGGCAAAACATCGAAACCCGGAAAATAAGAGGGTATTTAATCACTTGTGTAACAAATTAAAATATCTAATAAAAGACATTAAAAATCAGTCAGTTAATAAATACCTCAGCACTCTAACTGGGCAAAAAGATGCTGATTACTCATTATGGAAAGCAACTAAGAATCTTAAAAGACCCAAACTTCAGGTTCCTCCAATTAAAGATAAAGACAATTGGACTCGAAATCTGATTTGTTTGCAAATCATCCTGAAGAAACATTCCAACCTTACCCAAAACAAACGGAAGAGGAAAATATTACCCCGATAAATAAACAGGATGAAATAAAAATTACACCAATAACATTGAAAGAACTAAAATGGGAAATCAAGAATAATCTGAATGCATATAAGGCTCGAGGATATGATCTTATAACGAGTCAGATAATAAAAGTGTTACTGGAGAAAGCGCTGAGGAAACTAATGCAGCATTTCGACTAAGATATGTACCAAGACAATGGAAAGTTGCTGAAGTAATTATGATACTTAAGCCGAACAAACCTCCGAACGATAAAGCTTCATACAGGCCAATTTCTCTGCTACCAACATTATCGAAACTATTTGAAAAGGTTCTTCTTAAAAGACTAAAACCAATTATCGAAGAAAGGAATCTTATCCCCTCACATCAGTTTGGATTTAGGGAAAAACATTCTACTAAAGAATAAGTACATCGAATTACTGATGTAATCGAGAAATCACTAGAAAGCGAACAAATATGCTCAACTATATTCCTTGAGTATGGCACCAGGGGTTAGAATTCAAACTTCATCGAGATCTTCCGGAGCAATTTTTTCAAATTCTAAAATCCTACATATCAGAGAGGCACTTCCGAGTAAAGTATGAGAATGAATACTCCCAGCTAAAAAGAATAACAGCAGGAATTCCACAAGGAAGTGTTCTTGGGCCGATCCTTTATCTCCTATATACTAGAGATATACCAATTACAGAAGCCACTATGGCGACTTTTGCCGATGACACGGCAATACATGCCACAGCAAAAAACATCAATGAATCCACTAGTAAATTACAGAAGGTTACTAACCTGATATGTAAATGGACAAAGAAATGGCGAATTAAATTAAATGAATCAAAATCAGTCCAAGTGAACTTTACAAATCTAAAAGTTACACTACAAATCATGTACCAATAATAATAAACTCTATAGTAGTACCGCATGTGAACACTGCTAAGTATCTTGGCATGACTTTAGATGTTAAACTTAGATGGAAGGAACACATAAAAAAGAAGAGAGCAGAACTAAACATAAAATTTAGAAAGATGCATTGGTTCTTAGGGGACAATCTGAACTAGCGATCCATAACAAACTGCTGTTATATAAACAAATCCTGAAACCTGTATGGACGTACGGTAGCCAACTCTGGGGTTGTGCCAAGAGGACAAATATTAAAATCATACAAACAGTTCAAAATAAAATCCTGCGATGTATTGTTAATGCACCGTGGTACATTCAAAACGACAAACTCCATCGAGATCTAAAGATTGAGCGTGTCGCGGATGAAATTAAGCATCATGCAACAAAACACCTACAACGTCTGCACCAGTATGAAAATCTGGACATACGCTGTATGCTGACTACCACACCAACAAGAAGACTGCAAAGAATAAAACCATGGACTCATCGCGACCAGGAGGTCAGAAGACTTACTGTGGCGAAAATTCAGTGCGGATGAGTTACACGAAATGGGGGATAATCATGTGATTGTGCCGACTAATCAAATACTTTATTATGCAATGCAAATTACTAAATGGGCAGGATTTTTTCCATCGTCTTCAATAGAAACGATGTCAGGCTAATTGGCCGATAAGCCTTGGGCTGGGTGTCCAGACGGCCCCCTCCCTTTGGTATAAAGACCACATTTACTTTCCTCCATAGTTTCGGAATATAGTTAAAAGCATAACTTGCCCGAAACAACTGGACCAAGCTGGGGAGTATTTCCTCAATACCTTTTTGAAGTAAAGCCGGAAAGATACCATCCCCTCCAGCAGATTTGAACGGTTTGAAAGAGCCAATAGCCCATCTCACCTTGCTGGGTGTGAACATTTTTCCAGAGAGGCTCCAGATCCTACTGTGGGGTGAATAGTCTACCTCACTTGAAGGGTCATGCGGGTCCTCCTGGGTACCTACCACTATTGAGTCCGGAAAGTGGGTACCTAATAGTAACTCCAGGGTTTCCTTCCGGTTTTCAGTGAACATCCCGTTTTGCTTCTGAAGAAGCCCCAAACCATTTGAGTGATCCCTAGCAAGGACTTTCTGGAGACGAGCTGCAGAGGGTAATTCAATGATTCCCTCACAGAAGTTTCTCCAGGTAGCCCTTTTGGATCTTCTTAATTCCAGATTATATTCCGTTAAGGCCATCCTATACTCGCCCCATTCCCCGGTGCGTTTAGCCTTATTGAATAACCTTCTAGATTTTTTCCTCAGCTTACTCAGCGCCCCGTTCCACCAAGGGACCAACTTAATGGACTCTCTTCGCTTAACTGGGCAGCTGTTTTCGTAAGCCGAGTGTATAGAATTATGCAGCTGGTTTGAACAGAATTCCAAGCCCTCTGGAGACTCTATGTTCCCCATTACCGAGGGCATTTCTGATTCGAGTGAAACTCTATAGGAGTCCCAATCGGTCAGTTTTGGAATTCTTATCTCCTGCCGCTGCATGGCCTCGGCCGCCAAATCGAATCTGATGTGCAAGTGATCCGATAAGGAGGCCTCTTCAGACACATGCCAATTTTTAACAAAATGACTAAAATGCGGACTAGCGAGGGTCAAATCTAGGACCTCCTGCCTAATCGCATTTATGAAAGTAGGTTTCCTTCCCCTATTGACAATATCTACATTGTTAGTAATTATATATTCAAAAAGGTACTCACCCCTATTATTGATGTTCGTGCTGCCCCACACCGTGTGGTGCGCATTTGCATCGCATCCTATTAGGTAAGCCAGCCCATTGCGCTGGCAATGAGCTATGAGCCGCCTAACTTCGAGAGGAGGTATCATTTCCGAGTCTCCAGGAAAGTAGGCGGAGGCCATTATAGCCTCCTGTTTCCCTCTTTCACCCAGAACCTCCACCATTACCGCCACTAAGTCCCTGGAGATGAACTCTGAAATGGGAATAAAATTAATTTGCGAGCTGGCCAAAATGGCCGCCCTTGGACTCTCAGTTCCGTTACAATAAATCAACTTACCAATTTGTTTTGGTATACCTTTAATTTGGTTACCTATTACCCATGGCTCCTGTATTAGAGCCATGCCAATTTTCTGGCAGATAAACCTACGACAAAGGACGTCCGAAGACGCCTTTGCATGATGCAGGTTTATCTGTAGGCAGGTTATGTGTGCCATCACTGCAGCGTCGTCTGCTGAAGGCCTGGATTAGCCTCCTTGCTCGCACTGCCATTGCCAGATGGCGAATCCGTGTCCTCCATCTTACTGCTGCTGTCCACAGCTGACTGAGAGCCACCAGGCTTCACCAGTGGTTTGCGCGAGGTGACCCCTCGCGGGGCCATTCTCCGTACAACCGCTGACGCCTTCCTCTCTCTTTCTCTCCTTCTCCTCGCCTGTCTCCTGGAAAGGGCCGCCACACCAGTGGTTTTAACCACAGGTGTGGCCCCGATAGCCGCCACAGGTGCGGCCCCGATAGCCGCCACAGGTGCGGCCACGATCGCCTTCACAGGTGCAGCCACGATATCCTCCACAGGCTTGACCACTTGGGGCCCGCCCCTGGAACCTGACTTTCCACCACCCTGGCCCCCCTTGGGGTGCAGTTGGACAATCCCAAACTTAAAATTGACTTTGAAATCAATTTGTTTGAGCTTCTCAACCGATGAGTGGTCCATGGAGAACGTGCAAAAAGCTGAAGTGCCTTTCGCCTCTCTCCTGACCACTCTCCAGTTGATCGCATGCATGCCCTCGTTTTGGCTTCTGATAAAACCCAGAAGCTTATCCGTGGGCAATTCGGCACTGTTTGGGAAGGTACCAAACACGATTCTAGCTCGAGGCAGATTTCCCGCCTCGGCTACAATCAGCTCTGCACCATCCCATGGCTTAATAGTGCCTATGGTCTCCCTGAGCCACTGTACAGTGGCCTGGTCGGCACAGGTCACTACCAGCCAACCAAGCCGAAGCTGACTGCCAAGGAACTTGGGTTTAAGCTCCTTGGCCTCCTGCTCCAGCACCTTATCCAAGATTCCCTCCTGGACAGCTTTAACCTGCTCTCCAGTGAGGGCAACCTCAGGAAAGCCAGAGGGTAAGATCCCAATGATCTCTGATTCCGCAGCCTGCCTGAAGGTAACTCCAGACCGGACCGCAGAACCCGAGGCCACCAGGACATGTTCTTCCCCCCTGGCCTTTTTTTGTGCCGGTGAAGTCTCGTCATCCGAGCGGTCCCTCTTTGGCGGTTGGGCCGTCGTAGGATCGCAAGTCTCCTTCCGTGGCCGCACCGCCAGAAGCCTTGTTTCACTACCGGGCGCTTTGCCCTCAGCTAGAAGCTTCTTGTACCGCTTTTTCGCAGCCCCACTCATTTTCACATGAGGAGCCGCAGCAGGTTTGTTGAAGTCAACCTCACCCTTCCGACACTCCCCGACGTCCGCACTTTCCCCTGTTTTCACAGAGGAGATCCCCCCACTTACGGGGGCCTGTTCCTCATCTCCTGAGGTTTCCATATCGGAATTGAGAAGTAAGTTCTCAAACTCCGAACGGATTTCCCCATCCGATGTGCCACCCATTGGGGCTTCTACAGCGGAAAGAGGACCTGAGCCCTCGAAAGCCACCGCAGAATCCTCGCTGGTTCGTGACGCTTTAGGAGCGTTACCATCCTTATCATTATTTTTTATTTTTTTAGGCATTTTATTCCCACGAGTAGTTGGGAAATGAAGGTCACCTGTGGGACACCCAGCTACCACAGGAAGGCTAAATAAAACTGGAGGGCGCCTGGTATCCAGAGTCCGCATATTTGGGACTGATTAACCTATCAGTCATTCATCCATCGGCATATGCTGTTCCACCTTAGATTAGGGTTTTTTGTTAAGGTTTTCTCCTTTAGCGCCGTACTTTGGCCTGAGTCAACTAGAACAAAACTGTAATAGACGACATCAGTTACCGACGATTGCCACGTGGAGGCAGTACGTACACCTGCGAATTGTGGCAAGGTTACCCCTACCACAATCGTACTCATCCCGCCAGCTGCCTGAAACATGACCAGAACAGCTCACGTGAAGAGCACCCTACTGAAGGTTACGGAGCTGATCTAATCAGCTGATCCCCCCACCAGCAGACGCCAAATCGTCCACTTACAGAGTAAGGATTAGCCATTCGCGAATAGTGAATTTTTGGAGATTAGCTGTAGTATTTCAAGTTCAAGATTAGCTATGTAATCCGTGTTTTATTTCGCGATTAGTGACTAAGCGCGATTAGTGAACTAATCTATAAAGTAATTATATTTTGAAGTTTATTTCTTTTTATTGAATTTAGTTGAAGTACAAGTTGGCGTATATGTAAATGTTAAAATAAAATTGTAAACACAAGTTAGTTATTTTACAACATTAAAATTCTTAATAAAGATGGACCAATTGTTGACTTTTTAGGTGAAAAGCTTTGTGGTACACAAAAATTGAAAATATTAATTAATAATTGAATTATTAAAATTATAGTTAATTAAAAATCAAAAAAATTAAACCACAAGCTTGCATCACTAATTTATATACTAACTAGACACCGGTTTAATAAATACGATTTAGCTAAACTCGTTCAAATACTCCATGCAAAAAATACGCGATAAGCTAATACCGAAGTTGACATACTGGAACTGAACTCTAAAAGTTCACTAAATCCGTTTTATTAAATCGCAGTGTATCAAAGGTCGTAATCTGTCAATGCAATTAGATTAGTAGTAGCTAGTCTCTAGTTTGTCAGCAGTTAACCTCGTAAGGTATATAACAATTAGAAACGATAATATTTTTCATTGAGTCACTAAAAGGCACCTACTTTCAAATTTTGTTTAATCCAAAAATTTTGCAGCGCGATAGTATTTTCGTTATCTCTACTATTACCTGTTAACGACCGCCAAAACTGCATCGAGCAACTGAAATTAATTTCAAATAGTTAATCAGTTCAGAATTATGAAAAATTAACCCGTGCGTTGGCATCGGGAGCCGCCTTTATAGGTCGGTTCATGTTACGGTCCACTCAACACAATTCGTTTATTGCAACAGAGGCATACCTACACCTATTTTGCAGTGGAAGAATAAATTTATAGATACTCATATTGTTCCGTGTCGATAACTATCTCGATTTTAACAGTTTTTTTAATAAAATCTTTCTTATTTTAAAGTAAATCTTTATAATCGTAAATTTATCCCTAGAAAATATCTTTTTGCACAAACCAATATATAAATATTGCTTATAATTTAGTGGAATAAAATTTAAAAAAAAATGTTTTTTAGGCGAACAGCTTCATTCAAAAATTTGAATATAATTATCAATAGGCTATAAATAATCGTGTTTTAACCCCTCAAAAATTTCTGTAGCCACAAATTTATTTGCACGATACTCATTTTTTGGTGAATTGAGTACCATTCAGCGTTAAAGAAAGATGGGTGCCGCGTTCGCTCAATATTGACCAAAAGCACGAACTAGAAATCAATGGCAATGTTTGGGAAAAATGTTGAAAAATGGTTGGATGAAGTATAATGAGTAAATAGGAGACTTTATTGAAGATTATTGTGCTGTTCATGAATTTTATTAGTATTACAAAATACTTTACTGCCTTACGATTCAATTTAATGAGAAATCAGCCACCATAACTTGTTGGATGTAAGAACTTAGAATGGTTTGGTTTATAGATTCAAATTATAAATATGTATTGATAAAGAAACCCTCAATATAGTTCAAATAATCATGTAATGTTGTATTGGCTTGAAATTCCTAAGAACACAAAGGCAAGTGGCTGTCACAAGAATTAAGCTAGAACACCGCGAGTTACCAATATTACTAAATTTGGTCACACGAGTTGTTGCAGATAAAGAAAAGTGGCTGAATATACCTATAGTAATGCGTAAACTATACCACAGAGTACATTTTCTCTAAAATGCTTGCTCGTCTAAAATCATGAAACAACGAATGTGTATTTAACTGTTGTGACTGAAAATGATCGTTTTCGTAGTCTTCTAACTAATTAATCGGTCGCTAACTTAATGAACAATTATAAACAACATATTTTGTTAGCTACTCGACTTGTGGCGCCATCATTAGTGTTTCGCTTTTAACTACTTTAGATTGTAAAGAAACATATTTAATTTGGTTCAAGGCTAGACCAATGAACCACTATACTAAACAATTAATAAAATTTAACTGATCATTGATGTTGAACGATCTTATAAGTATCGATTGATGAATAATAATCTAAACCATTGAAAGGTTTAAAAAATATTAATTTTAGATTACTCAATCACCCATGTGTGCTTATCACATAATCCGCAAACCTAATAACAATTTACATTTTGTTCCATATAATTTCGAAAAACAAAAAAAAGCAAAAACAAAAACACGATTTAATTGATCCGAAAACGTTCAATCTTTTTATTTTCAATATCTATAAACAAAAACATCTGGCATCCATTATAAACAAACTATAATAAGTAAATTACGATCGATATTTATGTATATACAATAAAATAATGATCATCATTACACTTGAAGAAAGTTGAAACACGAACGCAACGAAAACTAATTGATCATTTTGCCTAAACATACTTACATAACATATGGATTTATTTATTAATCAAATTTCTTGGCTAAGTGTGTACGCGCCGAGTACATTGCGCTCGCTTGTTAATTTCTACAATGATGTCATCAAAAACATTTTAGAAATTAGCGATCGTGTATTTACTTTTTATTTTTACTAAAACAAAAGAATCGCGTTAAAATTAAATATTTATGATCTTTGCACATCAATCAGTAAGTATGAATGCAGAATATTCACGATTTTTTTTTTTTGCACAAAAGAGAAATTGTAATGCGGCCTCGTATATATAATTCTTAAGAGAATACGATCATATGATCGTAGGTTTTTTTTTTATTTTCTATATCTTTCTTTTGTGTTGTACATATATAATTATAAATATGCCAACCATATGTATCTAAGTATATATGTAAAATTATACACATTCAAAGAAAAGTCGCGATCGACATACATTACACATTATATGACAATCGAGTTAAAATTTCAAAAAATTCAAGTCACACAATATTACATTTATAACAAAAAATCGTGACTTAATGGATACCCATATACCTATACATTTTGTGATCCGAGATTGGTACGAGCGATTCATTCTAACTAAATACGGAATACTTGGAGTGTACACACATTTCAGATAACGTTGAATCTCAGTGACACTAATGAGGCCAGGCCCCCATATAAAAAATTAAAAAAAAAAATATCGGTATGCAATCGGTCCATTGGTATATAACGCGCACAAGATCAACATACAATTTGTGTGTCGTATGTTTTTTTTGCTTTTTGTGTTTTATGCAATTGAAAACTGAATCGACACTATACGGTGAACGGTCAGTGAACTTAGAAAATAAACTATAAAAAAAAAATTATAATAAATAAATAAATAAACACTGAAAATTTATTAAAAAAAAATTAAAAAGAAAATAAATTTAAATTTTATGAATTTATGATTTACAAACACATATACACACACATCCACAGATCCAAACCAATAAAAAAAAACACAAGACGCAAGAATTAATGGGCATTTGATGTACAGTGTGCAATGAATTGTAATATGATGGGTTGTGATGTGAGCGTGCACACATGTGTTTGGCATAAAATTTATATATTTTTAGACAGTTCGGTTTTGTACAAATATCATCGTCATATTTAAATGATTGAAGGCAAATAGACAAATATTAAATAAAAAAAATAAAAAAATTATGAAATTTATTATAAATTTGTGTATTTTATGTGTGTATATAGATGATATTATGACAAGTTGGAAAATTAATGAATTTTTATTTATTTGGTTTTGTTGCATAATACAGGGTTTGGTTGAAATATAGCAAGTGGCTTAAATACTGTTTAGAGATGAATTAATAAATTGTATTTATACTTTTTTAATCTAAAGCTTCCACTGTTGGCGAAGAAGAAATTCTATATATGAGCCGTTAATTTTGAAAGTGGTGCAAGTCCATTTTTCAAAAAATTTAAGTTAATGATAACAATAGACAAATAAAAGTATAATCTTTCTAACGGTAAACAATTTATAGTCAAAATTAAAAAAAAAAAGTCCCTAATACTCGTTCAAAAAATAAGAAAATTCAAAATCCCGTATATTTTTGCATTTATTGTTTCCTCTATTCCTTCATTTTCTCGTTTCAACAAAATGTGGACTTGCCCCACTTTCAAAATAAACGGCTCATATATCCAAGTTTTACTCCACACACCATAGACACAATGCCAACACAAAAGTATAAAGTGCTGAAACCTTATTAAATGATCAGAACTGTGGTCTTAAAAATTAAGTCTACTCCCAAACCAATCCCAAACTGAAAACCTTAAGTTAGCCTTCAGCTCAACCTCCAAAAACAATATTTGTGTAAAATTTGGTTCAAATTGGTCAAGGCGTGTGGATTTGTTTAAGTATCTTGCACATATACAGGTTTTACAATGGCCAATTAGGATAAAACTTATCTATCTATTTCATAACGGATTTTCTTGAAATTTGACATCCGCGATCTATCGGGGATCCTAAAATGATTTTTGGATAAACTTAATATGGCCAAGTGGGATGGAACTTGCCTATTTCCGAACCGATTATTATGAAATGGCATTTTGGGTGAAGTTCTGGAATACGGCTTCAGACCTTCATCCATCGTCTATGATAGAACTTGCCCATTTCTCATCCGATTATGATAAAATTCGACTTGTGTGTTGGGAATAGGAATCTAAAATGATTTTTGGATGAAATTCTGGAATATGGCCAATTAGGATAGAACTTGACTATTTCTTAATCGATTATAATGAAATTCAAGATTTGCGATGGAAAAGTGATTCTAAAATGGTACTGCTAATTCCGAGACTCTACACTACCGTTAGTAGTTTTAATTCTTCAGTGCGTGGCCGCCACACTCATATTTTTTTTAAGCATGGCCAAACTTACAGCTTTGATAATAAATACGCAGGAAACATACCCCAACGTTTAAAGCGAAAGATTGGCGAGAAAAGTTTGTAAGCGAACTTGAATAATATTTCGAAGATAATCTCGATTGTTAAGCAACTGAAATAGATGTTTACGCTGCCTGAAAGAAACTTCAATAGCAGCATGATTTACAGAAATCTCATCATACAACAATTTAAAACGCATAACTAAAAGAAAAGTAAAAAGGTAAAATTAAAGAGGACAATAGCGGAGCGCATGGAAAGTGCTATTAAATTAAACAACTGTTCCGCGGTTGCCTTTAGTGTTAATCCAAAGAATATTATTCTTTGGATTGACACTAAAGGCAACAAGAACAAACCGAAGAAAAATTAGACTTCCCACGAAACACTCCAAATAGCAACGGAAGTTTAAGCCACCGATAACCTACTTTACTAAGAAGTTGATCATTAGAATCTCACGAGTCACACTCAAAATTTATGTACATTTCTGGTATAATAAGCGGTTTCCTGGAACAGTGGTCAAATAAAGTTTGAAGCACACATATAGAACCATTTATTTCATGTAAAATATAAAATATAAAATAAATATAAAATATAAAATATAAAATATTAAATATAAAATATAAAATATAAAATATAAAATATAAAATATAAAATATAAAATATAAAATATAAAATATAAAATATAAAATATAAAATATAAAATATAAAATATAAAATATAAAATATAAAATATAAAATATAAAATATAAAATATAAAATATAAAATATAAAATATAAAATATAAAATATAAAATATAAAATATAAAATATAAAATATAAAATATAAAATATAAAATATAAAATATAAAATATAAAATATAAAATATAAAATATAAAATATAAAATATAAAATATAAAATATAAAATATAAAATATAAAATATAAAATATAAAATATAAAATATAAAATATAAAATATAAAATATAAAATATAAAATATAAAATATAAAATATAAAATATAAAATATAAAATATAAAATATAAAATATAAAATATAAAATATAAAATATAAAATATAAAATATAAAATATAAAATATAAAATATAAAATATAAAATACAAAAATATAAAATATAAAATATAAAATATAAAATACAAAAATATAAAATATAAAATATAAAATATAAAATACAAAAATATAAAATATAAAATATAAAATATAAAATATAAAATATAAAATATAAAATATAAAATATAAAATATAAAATATAAAATATAAAATATAAAATATAAAATATAAAATATAAAATATAAAATATAAAATATAAAATATAAAATATAAAATATAAAATATAAAATATAAAATATAAAATATAAAATATAAAATATAAAATATAAAATATAAAATATAAAATATAAAATATAAAATATAAAATATAAAATATAAAATATAAAATATAAAATATAAAATATAAAATATAAAATATAAAATATAAAATATAAAATATAAAATATAAAATATAAAATATAAAATATAAAATATAAAATATAAAATATAAAATATAAAATATAAAATATAAAATATAAAATATAAAATATAAAATATAAAATATAAAATATAAAATATAAAATATAAAATATAAAATATAAAATATAAAATATAAAATATAAAATATAAAATATAAAATATAAAATATAAAATATAAAATATAAAATATAAAATATAAAATATAAAATATAAAATATAAAATATAAAATATAAAATATAAAATATAAAATATAAAATATAAAATATAAAATATAAAATATAAAATATAAAATATAAAATATAAAATATAAAATATAAAATATAAAATATAAAATATAAAATATAAAATATAAAATATAAAATATAAAATATAAAATATAAAATATAAAATATAAAATATAAAATATAAAATATAAAATATAAAATATAAAATATAAAATATAAAATATAAAATATAAAATATAAAATATAAAATATAAAATATAAAATATAAAATATAAAATATAAAATATAAAATATAAAATATAAAATATAAAATATAAAATATAAAATATAAAATATAAAATATAAAATATAAAATATAAAATATAAAATATAAAATATAAAATATAAAATATAAAATATAAAATATAAAATATAAAATATAAAATATAAAATATAAAATATAAAATATAAAATATAAAATATAAAATATAAAATATAAAATATAAAATATAAAATATAAAATATAAAATATAAAATATAAAATATAAAATATAAAATATAAAATATAAAATATAAAATATAAAATATAAAATATAAAATATAAAATACAAAAATACAAAAATATAAAATATAAAATATAAAATATAAAATATAAAATATAAAATACAAAAATATAAAATATAAAATATAAAATATAAAATACAAAAATATAAAATCTAAAATATAAAATACAAAAATATAAAATCTAAAATACAAAAATATAAAATACAAAAATATAAAATATAAAATACAAAAATATAAAATATAAAATATAAAATACAAAAATATAAAATATAAAATATAAAATACAAAAATATAAAATATAAAATATAAAATATAAAATATAAAATATAAAATATAAAATATTAAATATAAAATATAAAATATAAAATATAAAATATAAAATATAAAATATAAAATATAAAATATAAAATATAAAATATAAAATATAAAATATAAAATATAAAATATAAAATATAAAATATAAAATATAAAATATAAAATATAAAATATAAAGTATAAAATATAAAATATAAAATATAAAATATAAAATATAAAATATAAAATATAAAATATAAAATATAAAATATAAAATATAAAATATAAAATATAAAATGTAAAATATAAAATATAAAATATAAAATATAAAATATAAAATATAAAATATAAAATATAAAATATAAAATATAAAATATAAAATATAAAATATAAAATATAAAATATAAAATATAAAATATAAAATATAAAATATAAAATATAAAATATAAAATATAAAATATAAAATATAAAATATAAAATATAAAATATAAAATATAAAATATAAAATATAAAATATAAAATATAAAATATAAAATATAAAATATAAAATATAAAATATAAAATATAAAATATAAAATATAAAATATAAAATATAAAATATAAAATATAAAATATAAAATATAAAATATAAAATATAAAATATAAAATATAAAATATAAAATATAAAATATAAAATATAAAATATAAAATATAAAATATAAAATATAAAATATAAAATATAAAATATAAAATATAAAATATAAAATATAAAATATAAAATATAAAATATAAAATATAAAATATAAAATATAAAATATAAAATATAAAATATAAAATATAAAATATAAAATATAAAATATAAAATATAAAATATAAAATATAAAATATAAAATATAAAATATAAAATATAAAATATAAAATATAAAATATAAAATATAAAATATAAAATATAAAATATAAAATATAAAATATAAAATATAAAATATAAAATATAAAATATAAAATATAAAATATAAAATATAAAATATAAAATATAAAATATAAAATATAAAATATAAAATATAAAATATAAAATATAAAATATAGATAACCATGCCTTTTTCTCACCAAAGTCAGTAGTATTGTCAGCGAGTACGCGCCACACAAATCTACTTTTTACAACGATACCTGTTTAATGGGTGCCACTCTTATTTTGGATGCAATTAAATTTTTACTGCGCCTTTTCTGAACTGTCTACTGAAAATGAAACCGTGCAACTCAAATTTGCCGTCCTTTGAAATATATCGATTAATCTGTATGTTTTATAGTAGATTTAGCACACTTCGAATTTTGTTGTAGATGCTTCTTCCACTAAAGATTTTGGAAAACTATTTTCATTAAGATTATTAATGGTGCCCGTGAGGATCACTCTAGACTATTCAAAAATAATTCGTCGCTTTGTGAATAGGTTCCTAAATCCAGCCCTCCAGGTATCTAGCTTCTAGTGAGTTTGGGAATATCGAAATTTGGTCTGCATTCTCTTTTGTCTTAACATTAGATTACTTGGGCTTCTACTTTTGCAGTTTAAATCCATCAGTTCGCAGAACTTAGTTGATTCTGCTTTTAAGTGGTTGCGCACGCATCAACGTAAAAATCGTTTAAAATGTGTTGGATTTGGATGATCGTGCTGATTATCGTGGGCTAATAGTTTCGAGGTTCTTATAGCCAAAATTGATGAATTGGCAAAACTTGGTTATACATCTTCTCCAAGTCGCCTGTGAGCGCTATTTTGTTATTGCGAAACCTCATCAAAATCGACCCTAATGTAGGCTGAATCACTGTAGCATTGTAGCATATAGAAGAGAAATATAATAGAGAAAAACCTCGCTATATAGAACAACCTCTCTGAATAACGGTACAAAATTACCAAAATAGTGTTTTTTCTGGAGTTGAAAGAATAATAGCAGGAGCTAGAAGATTACGTTAGGGGCTGCCTAGTTTGTTGTATCTTGCATTTTTTGTGAATAACTTTTTGTGAATAACAGTACTCTGAAAGTGTTCTTAATCTCGCTGAACAGCTTAGATTCGTTCTGACAGCCCTTTTAGGTATTGATATTTATTCACCGTTGATATTTTAGGATTGCTGTCGGTAGATGGATCAAACTGATCCTTGAATGACGGAAACTCAGAATAATGCCCGGAAAACTTGGGAATATTGTTTCTTAGTATTTTGACCTCACTATCTCTTTTGTTTATAATCGCGATTTCCTTATTAATTCGTCGATTGAAGTATTATAGAAACGCTTAATTGCTTTGGTTTCATGTTCCTATTTGGTATTGTGAATTTAATTATTAATTTAATTATGTTTGGTGATCAAAATCCGAAGCAGAACACGCAAAATATGCAAAACGCACAACCAGGAAACGCCACAGTTAGGAATTGCTGTTTAACACGATTTAAATTGCAATCACAACTCTCAGCCTCATGTTATAACCAAAACCCTACTCATGTTAAATTGTTATTGAGAGTCATGCATTGTTGATTAACTAGTACCTAATTCTTTTCTGATTTGGTCAAACAAATTAGATAAAGCGTAAAGACAAATATTGTCTTCAATCGTAATCCTCCTCCGCTTATCTATCAAAAATTCCATTTAAATCAAATAATCCAAAAAATTCCTCGTAATTATTTGTGTAACACAAGAGTTTCTATATAGCCGCGTACGTTCTTTCGTGTATCGTATTATTTCATCTCAAATTAGTTTTAATTTACAAAAATTATAAAAAGAAAATCCCTTTTCCTTATTTTTCGTTTTGCGTTCTCATCTTATTTATTATAATTTCTATAATTATTTAAAATTTTTAATTTTTTCAACAATAAAGTTATTTGAAATACTAATACAAGAAAAAAGTCTCGCGTTTCTTTTGAATTTCCACTTTGATGATACTTATTTCCTCTAACTTTTGATCTTTTGTTTAGGTGCGGAATGTTATCGTCTAAGTGTGTCTATCGTAAACATACATACAATAAAATGCGGGCTGAATGAAAATTCTCTTTGTTGGTAACTAATAATTATTTATTTATTTAAATTTTTTGTTAAATTTATTTAATTTGGTACTACGTACAACGCCGAAACAAAATATACGCGCTGATTGCGTGTATAGATGCCGTCTTCGCCAAAAATAGGGTGGGTTATATACAGTGGGGAAATGTACACTCTATTTTCCAACAGAATCAATTTTTGCGCTCCGTTTATACAAATGCATGTATATGAGAATGCCTAATGACAATCACTGTGCAGTTTTATATTATCCGAAATTACTATTATTTTTGTGTGTACGACGGTAGCGCAAAGAGAAAATTCTTTGTAATGGTTTTCAAAGTAAAATATAAAATTTTACATTTTTAATAGCAATTTTCAACATAGCCTCTATCATGCTACCATCCATTTTGCTACAATCTCCACATACGAGTACCTAATCTATATACATGAATACATGATCGAAACCACTTTCTATCATTCCATCGTTGTAATCAATAAAATCAAATTGCATTTTACACTTTAATTAAAAGATTATAACTTATAATTATAATAATAATTAAATTGCAAAAAATATAAAATAAAAAAATTAAAATCAATAATCTTGCCAAACCAATCATCAATTTTTAGTTTGATTGGTGTATGGAGAGTAATTAAATGGAAGCTGTTTTTAGAATGTAGTTTTTTTTGTGAGGATATAGTACGTAAACGTATAAAATATATTTTTCTTGTTGCTGTACTGTGTTGCTGCTGCTGATCGGGTAAAACAAGATTATTTTAGTTTTTTATTTTATTTAATTGAGCCACATGTTTGATGAATTAACAATTATTTTGTTTTGTTGGAAGAAATTGGAGTGTGCAGTAGCGATCTTTGTAAATTGATTAGATTATATATGGCTTGTTCTCTCAAAACAAAAAATATAAATTGGCAGGTTGAATGGGATTTAAAAATAAAAAAGGTTTGTTGCTCTATCTAAATCAGTTTTGATTAGTAAAAAAAAAAAAATGTTGAATCACGGTACGAATTAAAAATTGTATGATTATATAAAAACAGAACACTTGTTATTAACTCGCATATTTTCTAATGAGTCAATGTCTTGCTAGTTAAAATTCGCTTGTATTGTAGTAGCAAAACTCCAAATGGGGCCACCAATTTGCTCTAAGCAAGTGAGAAACTGTAATTGCTAATAAGCCCAAATACCCAATCCGCTTTGCATATGCTAACCTGTATCTGTTGTAAATGGAATATCTATTCAATGTAGTTGTGTTTTTTTTCTAATTATAGTATAGACTTATTGGAGGTGTCACATAATTATTCTGAAATTGAAGGAATTACTTAATCATTTAAACAATGCCTGGCCGAAGAAATGGCGACCTAAAATGAATAAAAAGAAATCAAACTACGTCATATTCAAGCTTAATAAACGCATCTGCCCAATTAATTGGTGGTTTAATGTGGACTGGTTTATAAACATTTATGAAATATTTATTGAAAATATTTGCTATATCCAGAGCAGTGCTTCTCAAACTTTTTCATACTGCAGGGCTCCCAAAAATTGTATTAAATAGTAATGAATTTACAGATAAGTATTTTGAGCATTCTTGTACAAGTATCTCAGATGTCTCATAACCGTGTCCCGTCAATTTAAAAAAATGTTGTACAAACCCAAGATATTCTTTCAGTTTCATAAAAAATATCCTACACGCAAAATCTGTAGAATTCCAAAAAATTGTTAAGGTTGGTTTTAAAAAACATAATGGAAATCTACATAAGGAACTATTAAGAATTAGATATAGCTGTGACAACTCCGAAACTAAATATTTTAGCTGGACATATGAGTGGAGCGTAAAAATTAAACGTAAACTAAAGTTATAACTTTGATTTTTGAGCTTACGACTATAATAAATTTGTCAAAATTCAATTTTTGTTTCTCTAATTTGACCGTAACCCAACCCGAATTTGGCTCGTTTTTAATTTTTGTGTCAAATTATTTTTACTTAGGTATTTAAAACCAAATTCGGATTTAAATTCTTTTGAATTATCGAGCTTAGAAAATTCTGGAAGAATTTGAAACATAAAAAAAATATTGAATTTTTCTGTACAAAATTTTGAGTTATTCAAAGTTTGTTTTAGATTTGTTCAACTACCAATTTTCAATGTAATCAACCAATTTGAAAGCTGTGGGCCTCTTAGCAATTTTTTATCCAAAATTTGAAGTTTTGTTTATGACGAACTCGCCATAGTATAGAAAATGATAGTACAATAGATGAGAGTAGATCAGTTGTTTTTTGGCCCCAAGGAACTAGAAAATCGAAAATTATCAAACTTCTGAATTGGAGGGGGGGGGGGAGGGATGAAAAATTGGATTTTCTAGAAAAAATGTCAGTATTGAAAGCTTAATTTTTTCATTGTTTGTATTAGTAATTTGACGCACAAAATTTGGTTCTTAATTTTTAGAATACTGACTGACCTCTTTATTTTATTGAGGTCTGCATACGCGAGAAATAAAAATATACGTTTATCGGTAGCTCCTCCAAAACTCGTGTTGCAATATACGGAGCAGAGTTCATCCCATATGCTAGTGTTTTCAGCTCATAATGTTTCATGGATTTTTCAGTGCTAGCTCTCCAAACAATTTGTTGTAATCTGCAGTCATCGTGTTGTACCAAAATCTGGCGGTACGTTTTGTCCACGTCACGCACCATAGCTATTTTGAACCCTCTAAACCATAGTAATATTTCGCACAATGACGCCTTTTCTTTGTTCATCAGTGTTTCATTTAAGGAAATTCCGCTTGCGGTTTTAGCAGAGGTGTCAAACACAATGCGAAGCTTTGTTGTGGTACTAGACTCTTTTGTTACGCCGTGGTGTGGTAAATAATTCCTGCAAACATAACTTGCATCATGTGGCCTAACAGAATATATTCCTCCATGAACTTTGCATACGCCACCACAAATGCTTCATATCGAACAATTTTCTTCTCCATATATGGCTATCGACTCAACGCAATTCATTGATGACCCTAATGTATCAATCTTCTGATTCGTAGGCAAATGCACAATAAATCGCTCATCTTTATTTCTTCTTGTAGTTTCTTTGAAGTATTTTTCGCAAAAGGTTTCCTCATCAGTAATACTCTGAAATTCGGATAATTTCTCCACTTCCCAGAATTTTTGAAGCAAGCCATCTACTCGATCGGCTGATGTATGTCGAACTTCATATTGGTATGTCTGAGTCTCATTCAAATTGGTTAATTCTCCACCGAGCCCCCATCCAAAAATAGTTTTCACATCCATGATTTCATCGTTGATTCTTAACTTGCAACTCAATAATGCAACAAGCTTTTGATTTCACACAGTCACGGCGCTCGTTGATCATCATACGCTTAAATTTATCATAATTAGATAAATAATGCTCACCCAAACACAACTCACATTTTGGCGTAACCGTTACAACTAGCGGCTTCGTTGACTTCGAATGACTATGCATCTCTTGACGACACACCTTTTGTGTCTTCTAAAGCATCTGACCGATTAACAGAAACTTAAAAAATTGGTACAAGGTTGGATTATCAGTATCACATGAGTATTGCGCCCATACAATTTTCGTTTCAGAATCTAGCCTTGACCGGAGTATTTAATCACGTATTTCATAGTGCTCAACTTCATTAACGGCTATAATCAAAATGTTTTATGGAAATGGGTTCGCTTCTAAAAGGAGGCGATATAATCCTTTGGAGTTGGATTCTTCAGTAGTGATTGAAGAAGTCATGGTGGTGCAAACACAAATTGATGATGATGATTGCAAAACAACTATGATCTATATACAACGAATTTCTAGCTCAATAAAATAACCAGCAACAATGAAGATGTTGTTTCTAATTCGGAGTTCTGTTACGATTAAGCGAGATTGCATAAGATGACAATCATAAAAAGATTGGGACATGTGTTATGCAAAATTCGGAGATAGTAAAGTGTAATGAAACTGTACAAGCCAATGAAGATTTTTCGGAAGATATTTCTAACATCAATTATACAGAAAACTCTGCGGTAAAGAATACTCACAAACGTAAGACCAACTCAAAAAATTGGAAAAGAAACGTCAGGAAAACGATCTGTCAAAGTAGAGAAAAATACATCAGTTATCGGGGTAAAGTAGTACCAACTAAACAAAGAATATCTAAAAAGGACTGCTTGGCCCGTTAACGTTTTAAATACGAAACTATTTTAGTTTTTGAACCAGCAACAGGAGCAGACCAATTTTATTTTATGGTCGAAAACCAGATCGGAAACGAATGGTAAGACCAAAAAACAGAAGAATCACTTCGGGCGTATTCCTTTACGTATTTTGTGGATTTACTCGGCACTCGCAAACAAGTATGTATGTAAATTGTATTGGCTTACGATATTTACCATGTCACAAAATATCATCACAAGAGTTGCAAAAACATGAAAACGGTTTGAAATCATTTAAACGAATTGAGAAAAGTAAGTTAGATGAAGTTGAAACTCATCTCGCTTCTTTCCAGGCAGCAAAATCCCATTACTTTCGGGCAAATTCATCGAAACAATATCTCAATTCAAATTTAAATATTACAAAAATAAAGAAGGCGTTCAGCAAAAAAATTTACTGTGCCATATGGACTGAAAACACTGGCGGAAGAAGTAGCAACGATATTGGCTCTGCGCTCTATGAAATACTCGAAAAGGTATTTGAGGACAATGGTATCACTAAAATTGTTACTTGGAGTGATTCTTCTGTCCCTCAAAACAAGAACTCAATCATGGCCTTAGTGATCCAACACTTTCTAAAAACGCATCCAGATCTTGAAAGTATTTTTATGAAATACTCGTTTCCTGGCCATTCAGCTTTACATGAGGTCGATAATGCTCATAGCCAGATTGAGGAGCATTTGTCAGAAAATAAATTTTTTTCGCCAATGGGAGACTGATATGATTGCTAAAAAATGTTAACTCTAGAAAACCGTTTGTAATTATACAAATGCAACCATTAGACTTTAAAGATTTTAGCAAATATGCAGTAACGTGTTTTGACACAAGAATGTGCCTTTTTCAACAATAAAAATGTTAAAAATTATTCAACGAGAGTATGGGATAGAATCTCTTGATTATTTATAACATAGAAAGCTTGTTGAAATATCAACATACGACGAAAAGCAACTGAACTTCGTAAAAACAAAATTTGTATTTCAGAAGTACCAATTTTGCAAGATGTAGATGGAAAGGAAAAGGAAAAACATTTAGTATCGAAGTTTAAATATATGAGCGCGGCATTGCATATTACAAAGTAGTCCTTAAACTGGGTAAATTTTTTATGATTGCTTCAATTTAAATAACTTCTAAATTCATATTCTGTATTTTTGTTTCAGGAAGCACTCCAGAAACTAGTCATATATGATTTAAGTAAAATTATAGACTGAGGATTTAAATGTTTAGTCTCTAAACAATTTGAGTCACAATTATAGCTGCATGATATACGTAACTAACAGAACAGGCGCTGTGAATTTAAGCCTTATCTGACAAGGGATGATCCCGAGCCCGAAAATTCAAAAAATTATGAAACGTTGGGAACATGTATATCACCAAAATATTCTGACTGGGTGAAATGGATTTTTGAAAATTGGAAATTTTTCATTCTGCATCTGCAAGACAGCAGGACGGTGGACATGAAAGTAAATAAAATTTTAGAAATTTCAATTTTTATCGTCACTAATGAAAAACACAAAAAATATTTGTTGGAATCAGTATTATTAACAAGGGGCGATGCCGAACCCGGAAATTTAAAAAATTATGAAACTTTGGGAACATGTATGTAGGTATGTACTCCACAATTTTTATATTCTGCGGAAAAACACTCTGACTGGCTGAAATGGATTTTAGAAAATTGGAAATTTTCCATTCTTATGCGTTTAACTCGCTAACGGTAAGAGATACATATTAAAAAAAAAATTGTTTGTTTGGATAAGGTTTATCAAGCCGATAGGAAAAAAAACATTTACTGTATTTTTTCATTAAATTAGATTGTTTCTTAGGTGCGTTGTCGAAGGAAGCTACATTAGACTAGATATTAGAGCTAGATAATACATTCAATGCTGATGAGAGTGTTTTTAATCTTGAGCTACATTCCGGCCGCACTTTAGCTGTGCAAGGAACAAAATCTGTTACAGCAGTTGCGCAGTCTATATCCGAAATTATGCACATAGTTTTACTATACTCCAACAATATCAGGTTCCGGAAAACTTCTTGGACTATTGGACCGGCCAATGTCCTGCTACATTACAAACTAGTATACCATTCAAGAAACATGTGAATATATTAACGATTCCGAAGAAAACCACATCAATGATACAACCTCTTGATGTAGGTATATGGTTTTCGCATATAGGAAAACTTTGTAAGAAAATTTTCTGACCTTGTACTACTGTATGATTACGACATTGTATTACATGAACGCAATAATACTATAAAATTAAACACGATTACTCTATGTATGTACCAAAAATTACGCTTTGTGGCTAATTAACAGAAAACTTTATTCGACTGCTGTACAAATGGTTAGCGTGCAGTTTATGACAATTGACAAAATATTTGGATGTGTTAGTAAAAATGACACGATATATGAAAACCTCACAACAGCTTAAATCAAATTTCTTCAACAAATTAACTTTGTTTAGAAGATGACCCCCTGAAAGTAAATATTACGTCTTGTGTGTGTATGTTTATTAGATTATTTGTAGGGGGCATCATATTAGCGCGACCCTCAACAGACCAGTTACCCATTTTAAAGTAAAACCGTATACTAAAATTTTTGTTGGCGGATTTTCAATGGTCAATGACAGGCCATCGTAGAGATGTCTCCCTGAAAGTGAATATTAGGTCTTGTGTGTGTATGTCTAGTAGATGATTTCTAGTGGTCATTATAATAGCGCGACCCTCAACAGACCAGTTACCGATTTTAAATTAAACCGTATACTAAAATTTTTTTTGGTGGATTTTAAATGGCCAATGACAGGCCATCGTAGAGATGTCTCCCTGAATGTGAATATTAGGTCTTGTGTGTGTATGTCTAGTAGATGACTTGTAGCGCAAGTCCAGTTTACTACATAAACTAACGGCAAAATCATTTTTGGAATTAGCACCATTTCTGATTTGGTTGAATTTCATCAAAAATGTCGCTATCGTAGTCGTATCATGCTTACTTGAAATTAATTCGGCAACTGGTACTATTGTTGTACCGATTTTTACAACACAAGCGCAGTATAATATTTTGTTACAGCTGTGCTCAGGGTGACATTTTGGTTTCTTCACAACGCTACCTGTAGCGTCAAAATACATAATTAATGGTCTGTATTTCGTAATAAGCTCTAATTGCGATCTTCTTAATAAAGTTACAGCTAAAGGTAAAGAAACGCAATTTATGTATTTGTTTCTTACTTCTAGCTGTTCCATATCCCACCGCCGAATCATATCGTAAACGTCACAATCCTGCACTAAATCGTCTTTTTTAAGAACTTCCGATCTTATTTTTCTCAAAACCTCATTTGTGGTCAAGTTCATGGTATTTCCGCTTTTAATTAGACCCAAATCAGAATTTTTTCGGATATCTAAATTTACATTGTGAGCAGTTTCGTACTTCAATTTTTCCTTTAATAGCATGCGTCCCTTACCCTGTATCTGCTCAAAACCTTTATTCCCTTCGTGGGCCTCACATTTGTCCCTTGATACGTAAATATTGATTTTGTTCTGACGATCAATAATAAATTTGTACCTTTGTGTGTGATTGGAATATTTGTATCGACCATACGCAATTATATTACCCTTAAACCGGTTTATCTTTCGAACAGTATCGTAAGAAATCACGCAAGAATTTTTATACGAAACCAATGCATCTGATATACTAGTCTAATGCCCTCTTTTGAGTTTAGAAGCGCGTCGAAACTAAGTTTTAACTCTTCTACGAAGTTCCATTTTAATGAAGCATAAGAGTTAATTTGCACGCATTGTGGCATATATCCCTCAATTTCGAATAAATTATTGTTGTCGATATCATAGTTGAGATCCGGTAATTCGTCCGAATGGGGTACAATAATTAAAACTTCTTTTCTGACCGCGAAAGTTTCACATTCTGAATTCATTTCGACTGGTATAAGAGTATTTAAGTTCAACTCAACATCTTTAGAAACTTCGCGAGGTTTGTTCAATATTTTTCGCCAAATTGAGCAAATACTAATACGATTTTTAAAGAATTTTATAACCTTAATCTTTTACAAAGAACTTTCATGTCGGAACTATCTGCTTTTGTCAACATTTGATCTGCAAACGACAGTTCTAGTAAAACATTTATCAACACTAGGCCAGAAAGAACATTTTTGTTCTTTCCGTAATTATATTTAGATGAACTTTTGTAAGACATCTTCTACGGTAACAAATATTTTTAGTTGTTAACAATTTCAAAATCTTTAAATTTAAATTCCAATAATAATCAGTTCAAAGGATGTCCAAAATAAAGCGAGGGTCGATAGATTCAAAAATTCAAATAACAAACAGGTCTAAAGGATGTCCAAAATAAAGCGTGGGTCGATAGTTTAAAAAATTCTAGTAAAAATCCGTTCTAAAAGATATCCAAAAGGCGAGGGCCGCTAGTTAAAAAAATCCAATAATATAAAGTTCTAAAGGGTGTCCAAAATCAAGCGAGGGTCTCAATAGTTCAAAAATCCAATAAAAAAGCTCTAAAGAAGGTCCAAAAGAAAGCGAGGACAGTAGTTTTAAAAACAACTTTTTATAACACAACAAATACAACAGAATATAAAATATCTAAGACACCAAACACGATACTATCACGACAAAGTCTAAAAACGAATTAAAACAAAACGTAAAAAAAAAATTTTTTATAGCTATGCTAATTCAGAATTTTAATTTTTTTTTTCTCACAAAAAACCGAAACAATTTTTGTTTATTTAATTTTATTTGCACACGATTTTTAAAACTAGGTTTTACTTTAAAATCGGTAACTGGTCTGTTGAGGGTCGTGCTATTATGATGACCACTACAAGTCATCTACTAGACATACACACACAAGACCTAATATTCACTTTCAAGGAGGCATCTCTACGATGGCCTGTCACTGGCCATTGAAAATCCACCAACAAAAATTTTAGTATACGTGTCTGCACTTCCCCGTGCAGAATAAATCTTCACCTAAAAGCAATCACATTTATTATACATCTGAAATTAAATTAAACAAATTAGTATATTCATATTTTGTTAACTAAAATTATACATAGCTTAATAATTTTCACCAATTTCACGTACACAAAATGTAAATATTATTTGTTGTTGTTTAAAAATAATTAGAAACGTCACTTTGCGTGGATGAATTCTAATATTTATTTTTTCGGATTTGCGAACGACGCGACGTACCATGGATGATGATAAAATTAAATAAGCGACCAGTCGTTCGTGCTCGGATAAAAATGATGACAAAACAAAAATTTTTTTTCTCGGCCATTACCAGTGAAACCATTGTACAAGCAACACATAAAAAAAGTTTTTGTAAAATCTAAAAATTAAAAATAAATTAAAGTTTACGTTTTATAACGTTTTATTTACCAAACTAAAACAAACCTGTTGATTTATTAAAACCACATTTTTGGAATAAAATATTGGATTGTATGCATGCCGTATATGAAGTAAACCGAACGACGTTCCAGTATCCACTACCAGTATCCATACAATACGGTTTTACTTTAAAATCGGTAACTGGTCTGTTGAGGGTCGCGCTAATATGATGACCACCACAAATCATGTACTAAACATAAACACACATCACTCTATGTTCATTTTGACGTAAACATCTCCACGATGGCCTGTTAGTGGCCATCGAATTTGAACCTACAGTTTTTAAGGAGGGTTTTTTATAATATTCTTACAAAATCATTATTTTATAATTTTTGTTTAATTACGTACTAGGGGGAGTTGGTTGCATGAGGGTGGAAATATAACTTGTTTGTACAGTTACTACAAATAATTTTACATCGGACACCCCTCGATTTCTACGTCTGGGGACGTGTAAAGGAATTAGTTTATGCAACAGAGTTGTCCACACGAGAAATTTTGCTTTTGAAAGAATGAAAAGCGATTTCGGACAACAACAGTTGAGATAAGTAAAAGATGTCCTGCATGCATACGGAGTAGAAGAGAACAGTTTGAACAAATATTATAACTAATGTTTAATAAAAACGTAATAAACATAAAACTAATTTTCTTGACCCTGACAACTTGTATATCTTATTTTGACCACATTATAAATGATTTCTCCAACATGTAGCATACCGTTGGAAAGGGTATAAACTAGACAAGTTTTTAAATAAATCTAAGTTCAAAATAATGTTTATTTTTTTTTATATTGAATTTAAAAGTTGAAATTTTTCATATACATTTTCACATTTTAAAGACTGTCAACGCATAGTCTTATTTCATCGCATGCGCGCACGTTTAGTATAAGCGCGTTGAATTACTTTTTTTTCTTAATAATTATCGATCAAATCTATTACTTTTTTTATATTGTAAAACGAATTTTGTTGTGTCATCACAAGTTTGTTACTTGCTTGCTTTTTTTTTTTTATTACTCCTGTGGCACAAAACTAATAAAAAGAAAAATAAATTCAATTTTTTGATGTAGTGTTTTGGAAACCACCGTTTTTCATTCACCCACATTTCTTTTCCTAAGTTTGTAAACTTACATCAGCACAAAAAAGCTTGTGCTCCAACATTTGGTGTCAGATGTGGGGTCGTTTTACATTTATTGGTTTTGTGCTGCTACTGCTCCATTTTTTTAGTGTTTGTTGTTAAAATAATAAAGTGTGTATTTGTTTGTGGTGTATAGTGATTAATCTACTCCGAAGGGTCGACCTGGTAGTTTATCACATTAATACGGGCGTATCAAAGAATTGTCGCATCGTATCGTATTCATTCAAATAACGGTAAAAATCACGTGTTGCTGATAGCTCATTAACATAGCGGTACATCATCGGTTTCTGCGCATTTACATAGCGGTACACATTGCGGTGAATGCTCTTATATCTCTAAGCATTATAAGCGGATTTCAAGTGGGTATTTATTTGCATCGTAATTACGTAAGTTAAGCACTTTCATTATATTTTTTGTGAGATGCCTCCGGCTATAGATCCTCGTCGCTCTAAACAGTTCGTCGAAAATTTCCAAGAAAAATTGGAGCGATATGAGAAGTACGTGACGGACAGTCTTGCAACGGCGAAAGCCAAACATATTCAACAGCGATTGACTGATTTGGGTGAAGCTTGGATGGTCTACAAACAAATGTTACCCCCATATGAAATTATCGATACTGAGCTGCTGACTGAGCATTTTCGCACATCAATCGAAAATTCATATTTTTTCATTGTATCCGAGTTTGAGGAAAAATTGGAAGAATTGAAGGAGGCACGACGCAAGGCTCTTGTAGGAGATGAAAAGCCGGATCATGCGAAGGTAATTCCGCCTACGGTTAGTGCAAAGCTTCCCATCGTGGAGCTTCCGATGTTTAGTGGCGATTACTTAAAGTGGAATAGTTTTATTGGTACGTTTGATGCCCTTATTCATGACAATCCATCGTTGAGTGACCAGACTAAATTTCAGTATTAGAAATTATCACTGAATGGGGTCGCTGCTACTGCTATAGCTGCAGTGGAATTATCCGATGAGAACTACAAAATCGCCAGAAAAATTCTCCAGAATCGGTTCGACAAACCGAACTTTATTTGTGAGCAGCATATCCATCAGCTATTCGCTTTCAAATCGTTTGATCGGCCTGACCCAAAGAGATTGTTGGAATTACATGACCATTTTCGATCGCATCTCCGTTCACTCGAAGCTTTGAAGAGACCTGTGAATCACTGGGACGATCTAATGGTGTACACAATGGTTTCAAAATTGGATACGGAAACAAAGGCCAAATGGAATGACTCCGCTCCATCGCTTGGAAAGTCAACCAAAAAATACTACACCCGCATCCAATCAGTCAAAACAATCAAAGTCCGTTCCCCGCTACAATCGCCCGATCACGAACTCACTCACTACAACGAAATCATCGACATATTTCTGTGTACATTGCAAATTAAATGGGCATTTATTAGCTCGTTGTCACAGATTTCTAAATTTGCCAACTGACCAACGTCATAAATTCACCATAGAAGCCAAATTATGCTTCAAATGCCTTCGTTCAGATCACGTTGTTGCTGCCTGTCCAGTTACAATCCGCTGTCGATATTGTAGTTCAGCGCACCATTCGCTTCTTCATAAGGCAGCCGATGAAACTCATCCGACACTTTAGAAAACTGAGCCATCGCCAACAGATTCAAAAGCTGGAAGCTCGTTAGATCCTATTAAATGCAAGCAGATTACAACTACTAGTGCCTTAACAACGGAATCGGCACTTGCGGCATCCAAACCCCAAAAGAGCACAGCGTCCTTTGTATATTTGGCTACTGCATTGGTCAAAGTTCTTGGTAACTTTGGACATTCTATTGTTGGAAGAGCCCTGCTGGACTCCGGTTCGCAGTTGAATTTCATGACCGAATCATTCTCAACACGCCTAAAAATTCCAAGATGTAACAGTGTCACTAGAATTCAAGGAATCGGCTCAAACGTAGTTTCAACTTTAGCTAGTTCAACAATAACATTGAGTTCAAACATTACCAACTACAAAACCACGTTGGACGTGCAAGTGCTTAAAAAGATAACGAGTTACCAGCCCACTGCTACAATTAACGATATCAAATCGTGGAAAATTCCGTCAAATATTCAACTTGCCGATCCTGAATTTTTCAAATCACAGAATATTGATTTGCTACTTGGCGCAGAGATTTACCATGATTTACTCTCTGTTGGTCAAATTAAATTGGCTGATCAATTACCAACACTTCAGAACACCGTGTTGGGATCGATAGTTGTTGGAAAAGTCTCGCCACAGCCGGCTTCTGAACAATTCTGTCATTTGGCTATCGATGATCCGATTACTTTAAGCGACCAAATCGAAAGATTCTGGAGCATAGAGAATCTTCCACATTCCGTAAAGCCGCTGTACATCGAAGAAGCGGAGTGTGAAAAACACTTTACAAAATTCACCACCCGGGACAACGAGGGACGATTTGTTGTCAAACTCCCATTTTTGTCGGATCCATCAATACTTGGAGACTCGAAAAGTCTCGCTGTTCGCCGATTCTACAACTTAGAACGACGGCTTCATAAAACACCAGAATTATTCACCGCTTATTCCAACTTCTTGGACGAATACAAAATGCTAGGACATATGGAAAATGCCAACCTAGCAGCTATTACACCACCGAATTTCTATTTTCCGCATCATTGCATTCCAAAGCCGGACAGCTCGTCCACGAAATTGCGTGTAGTGTTCGATGGCTCTGCCAAGTCGTCTAGTGGAAAATCGCTCAACTCAGTTTTGATGGTGGGGTCTGTCGTTCAGACTGACCTGTTTCAATTTTAATTCGGTTCCGAGCCCATGCTTATGCATTTAGCGCCGACATTGCTAAAATGTATCGGCAAGTACGGGCCCACGAGGATGATCAAAGATATCAACTCATTCTGTGGCGAAACGCTCCGACTGAACCGCTTGCAACTTTTAAATTGAAGACCATCACATATGGTACGTCGTGCGCCCCGTCTCTCGCCACAAGATGCCTTAAGCAATTGGCTCTCGATCACAAGGCTACTTTACCTGTGGCTGCCGAAGCAATTGAGAAAGACGTTTACGTTGACGACCTACTTACCGGCACCAACTCAATAGTTGCAGCAAAAGAGCTGAAAAATCAAATAATAAATATAATGCGTTCTGCTGGCATGGATTTGAGAAAGTGGTGTTCGAACAAATTTGAAGTCATCGAAGACATTCCCACAGAGTTTATTGAGACATCGTTAAAAATCGACGATCATGAATGGGTAAAAACCCTTGGAATTTTATGGCATCCGTCCACTGACAGTTTCAACGTTTTTGTTAATATCAACCCAGATACGACCATTACAAAACGAACCATATTTTCACAAATCGCTCGGATTTACGATCCACTGGGCTTCTTGGGTCCGGTGGTCACCTTAGGAAGGCTGCTAATTCAAACACTTTGGCAACTGAAATTGGACTGGGACCAATCACTTCCCCAGAGCCTGCACACTTATTGGCAGACGTTCCAAAGGAGTCTTAGTTGGCTCAACAAATTCACAATCGATCGCCATCTGTTCAACACTAATGAACCACGTAGCATCCAAATTCATGGATTTGCCGATGCTAGCGAACGTGCATATGGTGCTGTGCTGTATGTTCGCTGTATAAATGATGATGGTCGTGCTTCCGTTAAGCTACTTTGCGCAAAGTCTCGTGTCGCGTCGCTCCAGAAAACTACATTACCTCGTCTGGAGTTGAATTTGAATTTGAATTTCAACGTAGATCAAACATACTATTGGTCGGACTCAACAATTACCCTCCATTGGATTAAGTCGTGCCCATCCAGATGGAAAACGTTCGTTTCGAATCGAGTCACAACCATACAAGAAGTTTTAAAAATAGAAAATTGGCTACACGTACCGACAGAATGCAACCCAGCTGATTTGATATGGCTGCACGGACCGGCATTCCTGTTAAAAGAAAATTTGTTCTGGCCAACGCTGCGCGACGAGTTTCCAGTACTTGAGGATATGCCAGAATTAAAGAAAATTCAATCAGTTGCCGCTGTTGCAAGTGATTCACCAGATGTGTTGAAGGAAATCAAGTTTCATCATGACTTCAAAAAACTTAGAAGGGTGGTTGCGTATATGCTGCGCTTCAATCTTAAACCGCAATTCAAATTTAGTGGCCCGCTAAAACTAGAAGAACAAGATCGAGCCCTCAACACTATTATCCGAGTCGTGCAGAAACAATGTTTTCCGGTCGAATCCGCGGGATTGGAAAAGGCCAATTTCATCGTCAAGCAACCAATGCTTCGCTCGTTATCATTATTTCTAGACGAAAACCACATAATCCGCGTTGGTGGACGCCTTCAACATACCACTTTTCCCTACACCTCGAAACATCCCATTCTCTTGCCCAATAATCATAATTTTACATTAATTTTATTAAATTTCTATCATGGGAAACTGCTACATGCTGGTCCACGAGCTCTATTGGCCGCCGTTCGACAATATTATTGGCCGTTGGACGGCACAACAGTATGTAAGAGGATCTACCGAGAATGCAAAGTGTGTTTTCGGGCTCGGCCGATTCCAATGATGCAACAGATGGGACAACTACCATCGGAACGAGTAAACGCCGCACCACAGTTTTATTCAGTCGGTATAGACTTCGCCGGACCATTTTTCATCCATTACCGTATCCGAGGCAAACCACCAACGAAGACATATCTATGTCTGTTTATTTGTTTTGTCACAAAGGCAGTCCACCTCGAGTTGGCCTCCGACCTCAGCTCAAATGCATTTCTGGGGTGTTTCAAGCGATTTGTGGCCACCCGAGGACTTTGTAAATACGTTTTCTCTGACAACGGCACCAATTTTATCGGTGCTAATTCCGAGTTACGTGAGCTTTATGCACTGCTGTCGTCAACCCAATTAAAAAATGAGCTGCAATCCATATGCGATGAGGATCATATTGAATGGAAATTTACGCCACCGGCCACTCCCAATTTTGGCGGCTTACATGAAGCTGGAGTGAAACTCGCCAAATTCCATCTGCACCGTACGATGGGCCTAGCGAAGTTTACATACGAACAACTGCTGACGTTAGTCAAACAGGTTGAAGCAGTGCTAAATTCACGGCCGCTCGGACCCATTACCAACAGCCCTGACGATTTTGATTGTCTTACGCCGGGGCACTTCTTGATCGGGCGACCCCTCAACACTTTACCGATGTCTGATGTAACTAACCGGCCGCCGCTTGAAACCTGGAAGCAGATTGATTTTCAACATCGAATATTTTGGAATCGTTGGTACACAAGCGAGCCCTACAGCAACGCCACAAATGGTGAATCGCGGGCTGAAGGGGGGTTTATTATAGTCGCCGTTTATATTAAAATAAAACACCCGATCTTCACAATTTTATTATTTTATAAATTTTATTAACAAAATATTCGCTGGTTTGTTAATTCTTTATTCACTGTACCACTTATTTCACAAATCACAATATAATTTGCACACTGTCTTTAATTTAAAAAATATTTTATGCGCAATAATTTTATTTTCACAATAATTCACAATGACTTTTTTTTACAATGTTTCTCGAATATTATAGAACGCCTTTTTATACTAAAAAAAATGTTATACAATGCTAATATTGTGTTATACATAATATAATTTATATCGCCATCTAGCATTTCACATGATAAATTGCTATAATCAAGTTGGTACGTGTTTTACTATAATTATTTAAAATTAATTTAATTTATAAGGTTGGTACTGGTACTTGATCATAACAAAATAACAAAGTGTCAAAATTAATATAATAATAAAAATAGGCGTTTTATAAACAAACAAATTATTGAAAAAATTAATAAATTAATTATAATGGTTTAATGCTTTAAAATCAAAATATTGATTTTGCATAATGCCGTACCGCTGCTGTATCCGCTGATGCTCTCAGATAAGTAAAAATAGCATCTATTTAATTGTGTCCAAATGATTCTTTGTGTTTTTCTCTTTATGTTTTTAGATGCTGCAGACAACAACAACAAATGGACCAAACCAACACGCAATTTCATTTGGTAGTACTCATCGATGATAATCAACCTCCACTTAAATGGAAGCTAGGACGGGTTGTTGAAGTATATACTGGGGAAGACGGGCTGGTTCGAGTGGCTAACGTGAAAACCATGCACGGTACCTACAAACGCGGGATCTCAAAAATTTGCCTGCTGCCTCTAGATAATATTGAAACTGTTGGGACGTTTCAAGGCGGGGAGAATGTCAACGCATAGTCTTATTTCATCGCATGCGCGCACGTTTAGTATAAGCGCGTTGAATTACTTTTTTTTCTTAATAATTATCGATCAAATCTATTACTTTTTTTATATTGTAAAACGAATTTTGTTGTGTCATCACAAGTTTGTTACTTGCTTGCTTTCTTTTTTTATTATTCCTGTGACACAAAACTAATAAAAAGAAAAATAAATTCAATTTTTTGATGTAGTGTTTTGGAAACCACCGTTTTTCATTCACCCACATTTCTTTTCATAAGTTTGTAAACTTACATCAGCACAAAAAAGCTTGTTTTGAAGCGCATAAGTCATTTTCTTGAAACCAGTTGTACCAAATAATGATTTACTTAGACTCAAAATACATTGCAGAATACAATAAAAGTTATTTCGTGCTATTACAATGACAAACAAAAAAAATATGACGATTTAAATGCGAGATTTCGGGTGATTTAAATAAAAAACGAAAAAAAAATCATATCTCAATTACCGTGACACTTAGGACGTAGGGTGTATGGGTGAAAACTAGCTAATGATCAACCCAATCCCCCAACAAATTCTTTTGGTCCATGTGCCAAATACCCTGTATAGACGAAAACGAAACGGAACGAATGAATTGAATGCATGAAAGCATATGAGACCAATTATATAGACGAAACGAAACGAAGACGGCCGGTGGAATTGATTCAATTCAATTTGCTTTCGTTTCGTTCTTCCGGTAATTCACTATCGGTTCTGTTTTTTTAATAACCCTTAAAATTTGTTATTTGTTATTTTTTTTATTAGTAATAATAGTAATGTCAATTCTTTTTGTCAAAACTTATTTTATTTGAATAATATTATAATTGCACGAAAGTAAATTCTTGAAATAAAATATAACCAAATTTCCAAACGTCAAAAAACCAACCATGACTCTTTCGTTTTTCGTTTCTGCCCGTTTCATTTTCGTTTCGTTTTCGTCTATATAACTAGCCCTTAAGTTCCCTTTTTTACTTAATTTGTTTAGGGACCGACATCTGAAAATCAAATCAGCCAAAGAGTGGACGTGTACGCTTATCATAATTATTTTATACATGCATCGACATCTTTGCAGCAATAAAAAAAACTAACTAAATTTAGTTTCTTCTGTCTCTTGTTAACTATTTTCACCAAATGATTATTCAGAGTTGTTTTTCAATTTTTTTCTGAGACCTCGGGATGCAAAATCAGAAAAATGCCCATTAATAATTTAAAAATCATTTGAATGAACCTAAACTTTGCGCTACTGTCTTACACTAAACAAAAAAAAAAATTACAAAGGGAATGATACTAAATTCCTAACTAATTCCTTATACAGAAACAAAAAGGACCTTCTTCATACAGACAGACAGTTAAGTATTTCAGAAGCAGTCATGTGCCAAATAAATTATCCGCTCACTGTACTAAATTTAAAGCTTAGTAAAAAAATAAAAATTTACATTTTTAAAGGAAAATGGGAAATGATAATAAGGGAATGAATTCATTCTTTAAATGTTTAATGAAAAATTTGTAATAGTAATTAGTAATAATGAAGGCAAAAAATAAATAAAATTCTAATGATTTCCTTTCTTTCGCTTTCAGGATTAAAAAACAGGGAAGGATAAAAATAAACGGAAATTCTTATAGTTATTTATTTATTTTTGTTTTGTGTTGGAATTTTTTTTTTTTTTTAAATGTTCTGAATATAATTTTCCTAGTATAATTCAACTGTTAAATATTTGTCCCTAGAGAGTGGGGCCGACAAAGACAACAACACAAAGACCCAACTTAAATAAATTTGTTGTTGTTATGTATACAAATTCAATGATTACGACGAATTCTTTATGATGATGTCCTGTTTGGAATTTTAAAATTGTATCCAGCATTTTTATATATGTAATACTCATCGTAACTGTAGCTGACAGTAGTAAATATTATTATTTTTTGCCCGTATTGTTGTTGCTTTTATATTAATTTAATCAAATTAACTACTTTTGCTTCTGGAATTGATATGTTTTTTTTTGTTAATGTTAAATTATAATTTTTTTTTTGTGAAAGTTTTTGGATTTGTTATTTTTTTATTTGTATTCTAGGCTGCATTGTGCGCTTGAACTCCAACTGATTCCATTTGATGATAATTTCAATCGATCATTCGAGTATGAAACGGAAAAAAATATAAAAATTGGAATTATACTTGAAAACTGTGATACAGTGATGGAGATGGGGCTGTTTATGAGGTAGGCGTGCTAGAATGGTTGGTGATCATCTCGTTCACTGTATACATTTTATTGACAGTATACCCTAAAGGTATATAATTTCTTATTTCATATTTTGTTATGTTTTTGTTGTAATAAATTATTATTCTTAAATTTCATGATCTCATTTTTATATTATAAATTTATAAAACCATTTTTTACTTTTTTTTTTTTTTAGTTTTATGTTGAATTGTAATTTCCAATTTGTTATGGATAATTTTTAACTTTTTTCTCTGTATAGGTACTGATACTGTTGTTGCTTATAAAGATATACATAGGTATGTACGTTTTATTTTAAGACACGATGAAGATTATGATGATGAAGTTTTTGGATTTGGTGAATTAATTTCGATTTTAAAATATTCATTTCGAGGTTTTCTGATTTTTTTATTTTTTTGATTAATTGCTTCGATGAATGCGTGAAATCAATTTTTTGGGGCTCTCGATTATTTCAGAGTTTTGTTTGGTGTGGAATAATCAATTAGTATGCCCCACGAAACATATGTCTATATAATTGTGTAGGTGGACCATATATTGTTGAGGTGCTGTTAAATAACAGGATTTGGGTAATTAGAGTAAGAGATGATGGTGAAATAATTTCAAGAAAATAATTAATCAATTCAACACTTACATACTCGTATGTTATACAGATATTTGAGTGAATGATCGATTTGACTGATACACGTATATTATTCATGTTTGGCTCGTGTTTGGTAAAATTTTGATTGACACTATCATGCTGTGAATAAAGTACATGCGCGGTAATATAATATTATCGTACTGTATGCCGTTTTCCTTTATATGTGGAACGGAATTGCGGTAATTGAATTTTATACAGTTTTGATTAACTTTTTTAATTTATCGTTGTTCAGTATTTTGAAAACATTAATTGCATTTATTGAAAATTATGACATGCTTATAGTTTACGGTAGAATTTAACTAACATTTCCGAAAGATTTCTTAACCTAAAATTATGAGAATGGAAGAGCTAACAAATCAAAAAATTATAATTCTGCCAACAGTTGTTGGTGACGCGATGACGATCTAAGACGAAAGTTAAAATATTAAATAAATCTTAGAATTGAAATATAAGTAAATCGATGTTTCACTTAGCTTTCATACTACACAATACACAGTGTATTGCCATACTATGTCGACTAATACCAAGTCCACACGGTTGAAAAAAAAATGTAAAATTAATCAATTTTAGGTATTCGTACAAGTCTACACCGTAAATGTTATTAAATTATTACATTCACTATTTATTAATAAACTTCATATTTAGGCCTATTGATTGTATAAGTGACATCCTATATAGTGCGTAAGTATACGATGTTTAAAGATCAGTTTAACCTTAAACCTTAAACCTGTTAATGTTTTGAAAAAACTATTCGTAAAATTTCAAGGAGTGTTGTGATTCCGTCCGATCTTTTCATTAACGATAATGTGATTAAATCGCCAAATGTGAAAGATAAATGTCCTGCCAAACACCAACATTGAGAAGCCGAAATTCCTAAAGATTAATATGTTGTATACTAATTACCATTGAATCCGAAAGGAAATTAAACAAAGCTAATATAAGGCATTACCCCTTCAAGTAAATTATGCATAGTGTCTACTGTACAATTTAGTAAATCATCGTAGTTTATTAGTTCACTAACAGCCATATTATTCACTCTGGTTAAAAAACTTGGTTTGAACGTTTTCAAAGCAAAAAATTTTAAACCATATATTATTCACTACTCTTCTGGTTTAAATCTGTTTGGTTTATTATGGTATATTTCGCTATTGGATTATTTTCTTAACCAGTTTAACGCCCAAGAAATGTCAGATTTTCTCGATTTAACATCCATTTGACAGCCATTTGTTATTTCACTTTCCATATTAATATTACGTCATTCTTGTAATTTAAGGTAGAAACATTTTGTGCAATTTTATGCATTTTTATTTAATAAATTGGTGTTTTTCGTCTGGTTTTGTCTCTTTTTCGTGTTATTTGTGTTTGTGTAAAATAGTGAAATTGTGGCTTTTGGCCGACGCCGCACAGTACATTTTGGTGAATAAATTTCACCCGTAGGTCCACTTCATGTGGAATACTCCAAATAGTGCACATTGTTTTCTATGTATTTATTAATTTTTTTGTACATTTTTCGTTTGTCTCAGTGAAAAATAAAATTTGTGTGCATCGCAACAGCAACAAAATCAACGAAGTGACGAAAGGGGAGCAATGACGAATCGACAAATCAAAAAGGGAGTGAATGTGGACGACGCGAATTTGTTGATAGTGTCAAAACAGCCATGAAACGGATTTGTTGTGTCGTTTGGTGTTGTTGAGTGACATCAGCAGCATGGTCACCAACAAAACGATCATTTGGCAACAATGGCCACTGGAGGGAAGCTGCTACCACCGGCGCAAACTCCGAAAATGTATTTTGATTATTTTGATCTTGCTAAGGCAGTGAAAGACTACCCGGCATCGCTTCAGATGAAGCTGGCTGGGCTTTGGCCAACAAACAGCGTTGTGCCAGTTTTGGTAGAGGACACAGCGCTGTCGCCAAACCTGGTTGATGATGTACACAATGCCAGTCAACCAGAATCAACGGCAACATCATCGCCTTGGAGAGCGGTTACATCGAGTACGCCAGTGACATCGAATTCGTTTTGTCATTTGGTTTTGACGGATGCAGTTCAATCGATCCCCGTACATGAATTCTGCACTTGAATTTCCATCAAATAAGACAGTCAGTCGAACAGTTGATACGATATTATCGACTCATTACTTTGCCACCCATAAGCAGCGAAGTCAACGAAAGCGTTACATGAATGGGCAAGTTACCCAGCTGTCGGCAGCTCGAACTCATCAGAAGTTCAGAACAAATATTATGAATCGAAAGAAAACAAACAATAGGAATAAAAATACACCGAGAATATATCTTAAGTTATGTTGGCGTTTTTTTTGCGTATGTCATTTGATCCATACAGTTTTAGTCGAAAAGCCTTAGACAATTTGAGCGAGTCACACAATGTGTGGATTACAGATGACAGTAGTTCGACCAAAATTACGGATGAAATCCCACCATTATCCAAATTAGGTAATAAGACTTCTCGACTAAGGGCAATGTGGCAATATGGATCCAAATGTCATACGCAAAAAATGCCAATATAACCTCAGATAATATAATCTTTCGGAATACCGAAAAAATGAAGGAAATATGTGGGCATGACATACTGACGCGAATCGTCATCGATACTGTTGTGCACCATGGCGTACAGTCGCCAAAAAGTGGCCTTGTGGAACCGAAAATATTTGCGAAAGTCGATGTCGTCGTAGTTGTCGACGTTGGAGTGCTTGTACATGTAGGTACAGTAAGGACATTTCTTTTCTCTCATTGTGTCTATGCACAGTAGAAGAGCACAAAAATGACGAAATCCAACGATGAACTTACCTTCAATCAAAAATAAAATTAATTTTACAAAATTCACAACACGATTGCACTGGTTGGATTGAAAAATGAGTGAATAATATGAAAACATATGGATTAAACCAACGAAAATGTCTATAAACCGGCCGTCGGAGTGCGGCTTAAAATCGGCGTGGTTTATCGGCCAATTGGTTTAAACATTTTGGTATACATTTTTTTAAACCAAGAGAATAACATGAAATTTCAAAAAAAATTTGGTCTAAAACGATTAGGAATAATATGGCCGTAAGTATGGATACACTTTTAACCCCTTTTTGGAATGTTTTATTTTCATTTAAGGAGTTTATTTTTAAACTTTAAAGAGTACGCGTTTTGACGTTCTTCTCTACAAAAGTGCCCAGAATTTCAATTTTGTTTATTTCACAAAAGCGGCAAAAATAATTGGCGTTAAACCCTCTAGAAAATCTTTGTAATTAATTTGCTCCCAAATTATCATGGGT
The DNA here is from genome assembly GCA_963556165.1 of Tipula helvola. Taxonomy (NCBI): domain Eukaryota; kingdom Metazoa; phylum Arthropoda; class Insecta; order Diptera; family Tipulidae; genus Tipula; species Tipula helvola. The sequence goes on from OY744481.1 coordinate 103,597,051, forward strand.
AAAGCTAGTAAGAGAGCCAACAAGAACTCCATTTTTAGTTAAAATACCAAGTGTTTCTAACATTTAGTTCCCTGTTTTAAATCATTTGCATTGAATAATGCTATCAAATGAATGTTTTCACAGTGGGATAAATAGAGGTTCAGAATATTTAACACTGTAAGATAAATCGCACCTATCTTGTGAATAGTTTTATGATTTGCTATATGATTAGTACATTCGAAGTCGTCATAAAATAACTTAGCATTATATTATTAGGGTTATTTTGATAAACATAGATGACAAGCTATTTAAAAATAGAACCACAACAAAATTTTAAAAGTTGCGTTGGAATACATAATTCGTCGGTTTGCGAGAACAGTGACACATCTCAAAATATCCTATTTTTGAGGAAATCGATTTGAATTTTTTTTTTTGGTGTAAAATAGTTGAATTCATCAAATTCAACGTCACATCTATTGAAAACTATTGGTAGTTTGGAAGTGACACTATGTCAGATAAAAGGTTGTTATATTTAAAGGATTTTTTTCCTATTATCTCAAAATTGGCCATTTTTGAGATGTGTCACTGTTCTCGCAAACCGACGATATGTATTGTTGAAAAAAAAATTATTAAAGCTGGTGTTTAATAATAATGCTTTGAGCGTTTCCAATGTAGAAATACATATATATTGAAAAGTGTTTTGTACTAAACATTTTTTATATTTTTTGAATTTTCTACAGTATTTCTGGTCCCAATGAGTACATGTTGATATTTCGATTGGCCTTATAAAATATTTCGACCTCTGAAATAAACACTTCGTTTATGTTTTGTCAGAAACTGTTTGAGATAATTTTCGTGCTGCTTACTGACTGCTGTAGTTGTTTCCAAAATCTCCTGCGTAATGAAATTTGTACCTATTTACTGTAAGGATAGCGTTAGTGTATATAGTCATCCGAAATGGCTTGAACTAAGGTTATGCTGTAACTCAACATTTTATTAATTGTTGTATTGGGTAAACCTAAACCGCATAGACATTCATACTAGATTTCTCATTTCATTATAAGTTTATAACTAAAGGAAAAAAACAAAAACTTCTGATAATTCCAATGTATCGTTGTGTTGTGTATTTTATAAGGCTAATGATTTTAGAATGCGTTGCAAATATAATACGTATATGCAATACATCGATAACATTTGAATAGAAATTTTTCATTTTTTTTGTGTTTTTAGCCAAATGAGAGATCTATTATGATAGTCTATGCCTAAACTATCCAAATTGGAAGAAAAAGCTGTTACATAGGAATGTGATTCATTTAATATGTAAGTTAACCATAACCCACAGATAACCTGTCAAAAGCCAAACATGAAAAAATACAAAAATAACTTACCTGTTGACGAACAATTAGATTATGAACGGCCTTCTCATGTCTTTCGATAGAATTTAACTCACCCTGCTAGAGATGGTGGAAACAGTCGCAGTAAATTGACAAGTGACAGAGTCTGGGTGTCCCAATCTGTGATATATTGAAAAATTAGAATATGTTGGATATTGTGATTTTACGCTTTGAAGTTACCAATTTAAGTTATAAATAAATTTGAAGCAATCGAATTTCTCAAATTCAACATTACTATCTTGAAGTGCTATAATTTGAATACATACTACATACGGTGATAAAAATAATTTTTAATAAGAATAAGAATTTAATAAGAAACAATACAATTAGCTGTATATTAGCTATATCGTAAAAAAATTGATTTTATTTATTTTTAAAAATAAGGTCAGTTACCCTTTTTCCAATTTAAAGTTAATCTATTATCGTCAATCGTAATCGTATTATAATCGTACTTAAGTTCCAAATTAATCGCTGCCATTATTGCAGTGCCTTTAAAATAAAAGAAATTTCTTAAAAAGGTAGATCTGATTTTATAATATTCTGGAAAATGGAAATTTAATTTTAAAATTATAAGGGAAATAGACAATTTCCATTCAAATTTTAAAATTAAATCGTCATTTTCCAAAATATGAATGTTTGGAAACGAAATAAAATCAAATGGCTTTATTTTTGCTAACATTATTACATGACACAACTGTTAGCCTAACAGCTTCATTTACCCAAGGCTAAAATATAATATGATAATATAAAACTTTTAAAACTTACCGGAACAGACATAACCGGTGTATTCTAGATCTATAGTGACGTACTAATATATTTGACAATTTCCACGGAATTTTACTATCTAGCAGTCATTTTAATTCTATTTTACGTAAGTAAAATAAACTATACTAATTATAAGGTCTCCTGTGTCCAAAAAAGTTGGATTCGAAATGATAATTTGTCTGTCAGTCTGTATATGTGTGTCTTCTCTACAGCCCAGATGGTTTAATCAATCGAACTGGAACTTTATATTTAGGCTTTTTTGATAAATTGGGAGATCCCAGTGAATTTTAGTATAAATCCAAGCGGAAGTGGAGGGCCATTACCTTGGGGCAAAAAATTTATTTTACAAATATCTCAATAAGTATAATGTTTACAGAAAAAGTAAAAAAGCAAAATCTATAGATTTTCATGTTAATTTTCAACCTTGAGATTTTTGGAGTCCTCAAGGGGGAAAGCTACCCTGGAGCCCGAAATTTTAGGTCGATTTAATGAATTCTGGTAAGCAATGAATTTTACAAAAAAAAAAAATTATACACTTTTATTAATTAATCATTCAACTTTACAAAAAAAAAATTATTTTTTATTTTTTATAATAACATCGTTAAAAATGAGTAAATAAAAAAAAAAATCGGTGTTGCGCTGATCTCAGAACTGAAGCATCCTAGAACAAAAAAAGGTAACACATTATTCTATTACCCATAAACTGTGGAAGTACCTAGAGATTTTTCGTTATATACATTTTACAACGAATGGCGCATATTTTAAAAAAGAGTCTTTTTCGGTAAAAATGTTGAGACTAAAAACGATCTAAACAATCGAATTTTGAAAATATTAAAAAAGCACAAGTACTTCCAAAAAATTAAGTGTCCTGAACATTCTCTCCAAATTTCAAGTCATTTAACCTAGTAAGGCAGTCAGGCGCGAAGTTGCTCGGGGGATGCAAACCGATAGGCTCCGTAATTTGCAGCTTCCGCAAGTGCTCGTGTTACCTCCTCGTGGTGACTGCTGGTAACTAGATTGCTGATTTTTTCGGCTTCTAGGCTAAAACACGGCGCTAAAGGAGTCAACCTTAAACAAATCACTGGGCTGGGTTAAGGTGTCATTCGTACCGTGCCGATAACCGGCCAGGCTGAGGGCCCAGACAGGTCGGAGAAAGGCAAAGCTACGCTTGCGTGGGCGAAAAAAGTCACCCAACAGATATCGGAAGGTCCTTCAGCTGGCTTAAAGACTAAAAGAAACAGATCTCATGAGGAAAGTTCTCAGATCGCAAAACGAACTAAGCTCCATGCTACCGAAATGAGGCCTTTTAACGAGGTACTCAAGGATCAGCTGGTTGTGGCAGTTCTTGACCAGTCCCAGGAGGATGGACGAACTGCCCAGCGCTTTTAATGAAGCGGGACTAGGCTCTTGTCCTCTTAGTAGGCCTAGGGGCAAATCTCGGCCTCCTTGGTGGTCAAAGGAGATTCAACAAATACGTCAACGGTGCAAGAGACTCTTTAAAACAGCAAGGAAAACAAAAGCCGCTGTAGACTGGGACTCCTATAAGGAAGTCCTCAAAATTTACAAATATCAGCTAAGAAGCGCAAAGAACAGATCTTGGAGACTATACTGTGGTAAAATTCAGGAGTCTTCAGAGATGTCTAGGCTGCGTAAAGTACTATCTACTAGCCCTTCCATCCCAAGCTTCCTTCAATGGCCGGATGGAGCATGGACCACAAATAATATGGAATCGCTGGAACTACTATTGGAGACGCACTTTCCTGGTTGTTCCGAAGCTGCACCTACTATATCAGTAGGTAAAAGGGCAAGTAGCCTCGTAGGCCAAATTATTAGCAGAAGAAAGATTCTGCGGGCGATTAGCAGTTTTAAACCATATAAGTCGCCAGGGCCTGATGGTATTATCCCTGCGGATATACAAAATACTACGGATCTAACCATTCCCTGGTTAGAGGTAATTTTTAGAGGCAGCCTAGAATTATGTCACATTCCCAGTAAATGGACGGAAGTGAAGGTTGTCTTCATACCTAAGGCGGGAAAACGCTCACACTGCAGTCCCAAAGACCTTAGACCGATCAGCTTGTCTTCTTTCCTTTTCAAAATACTGGAAAGACAAATAGAAGCTCATATTAGAGGCACGATTGTGCCGGGAAAGCTATCCAAATCTCAACATGCCTATTGCAAGGGGAGATCTGTAGAAACTGCTCTTCATTCTCTCACTTATTTTATTGAAAAAAATTTCGAATATGGAGACTACGCGATGGTAACCTTTTTGGACATTGAGGGAGCCTTTAATAACGTGCTAACAGGGGTTATAACTCGGGCACTTTCGAATCTAGGAGTGGATGATTCGCTTAAGGACTGGATAGATCAGATGCTAAGAGGCACGATCATAAATGCCAGTCTGGGGAAATCCTCCGCCAGAAGATTTGCAAGCAGAGGCACGCCGCAGGGTGGCGTACTGTCCCCCTTCTCTGGAACTTGGTCATAAATGATCTGTTGCTGAGGCTGGAGGATAGTGGCTTCAAGGTGGTTTCCTATGCGGATGACGTCGCTATTGGGGTTTGTGGAAAATATCAACAAGCGAGCTTATTCAAAATGCTCTGGGAATTCTTTTATTATGGACCAATGGTTGTGGGCTAAATGTGAACCCACAGAAAACGGAAGTGGTTCTCTTCTCTAGGAAATATAAAATTCCTCATGTCGATCCTCCTACTTTAAATGGTTTCAACTTGGCTTTTACAGGTGAAGCAAAGTTCTTGGGTCTCGTCTTGGACAGTAAATTAAACTGGAAACCGAATATTATTTCAAACAGCAAACAGGATATTGAAATGCCTCTTGCGGTATGTAAACTGCTGCTTCAGGAGGAAGCCAGTAAGTTGACGAATGACAGATGGTCGAATAGTACCTCATGCGTAATAACTCGGCAGATCTGGCAAAAGTTGAACTTGGCGAGATCCAAACAGCTGATTTCACTTCAGCGGAGTCAGATCAGTGTGGTTGTTGGAGTGATTACGGGGCACTGTCTCATAGGCAGACATGCGACTAGACTTGGTTTCTTCTCACATGACTACTGTCGTAGTTGTGAGGACGAAGAGGAGGAAGAGACAGTACTTCATCTTCTTTGCACCTGTCCTCGTCTGGCACGAAACAGACTGAATTTTCTAGGGGCACCTCTCTTCAACGACCTGGCGGAGCTCAGTGAGAAGGACGTCAGGAGTATCCAGCGCTTCATAGCAAGCAAGGTTTCAATGAGTTGGAGGAAATATTTTTAATTTGTGGTATGGCTACGGACCTTTTTGTGTCTATGCCTGCTCCTGGTGGACCGCCACCCAAACCTAACCTAACCTAACCTAGTAGATCTGGAGATCCTCGCACCGCCAGGTTCAAAAATGTAATTTCGAGAAAAACGCGTTTAAAGTTGTAAGCTGTACCATTTTGTATATAAAAGAATTAAATCAGAAAATTATATTTTTTTTAAATAAGTCGAATTTGGCTTCCAAACTAATTGCATATGATTCTTAATATATTAAACTAATCGTATAACAAAATGAAAAAAAAAATGTGTCATTTTTTGAAAGTCCAGGGTGGCAAATCTAAAAAATTGGGTTTCGAAGTGGTGTCTGTTGGTCTATATATGTCTGTCAGTTTGTAGCCCAGCTGGTTTAACCAATCAAACTGGAGCTTCTTGTTTCAACCATTTTCATAAATTTTGAGGTCCCAGCTCGCAGCTTCCGTGAACCAGAAAATTTATTTTACAAATGTTTCAAAAATATGTTGTAAAATTTACAGAAAACATGAAAAAATCAAAAAAAATCTTAAGTTTGCAAAAAATTTGCATAATACATTTATCAAAATTCGCTGTTCGTTAAAAGAAGTCGTGTGTTGGCCACACAACTCAATGTTTTAAACAATTGTCATGAGCAAAATATTGTTTTTACTTCATATGCCTATATTCAAAGCAACCTAGATTATCAAAACCTTAGGCCCGAATCGATAGACACAACTACAACTTTTAGTCGCAGTCACTCTTTTTTCGAAATTTATGTTCGAAAACGGTATTTTTAAACCAGAATAAAACAGCAAATTTATTCAGAAATCTCGTACAATTTTCAAATAATAAATTTTTCCAAATAAATTCTAACTTTTTCAACGCCAAAATCACAATAAAAATAATATTAATTGATTAATTATTGCTAAATAAAGGTATTTTGTTTATTATTATTTATTATGACCTAAAATAAATAAATTTATATCGAAATTATAAATGATAAAATATAAAGGGCTGAAACCTCACGAGGTGATCAGAACTTCGGTCTTTGGTATCTTCAATAATGTCGTAAAGTTGGTGTGACAGTTTTGACATTACTGATTTCTATTTTAACCAACATTTACTTATACAACAGTCAAACAGGTCAAAAGCTTCAGTAACATGGGTACAGGCATCCAATTTAAAATAAAAAATCGTATTCTAGAACTTTATACCGAAAGTAGTATAACAAATTATACTGATATTTCTAACTGTGTAACTGACCATATTCCAGAATCCAAAAATCATTTTAGAACCCCCATTTACAACGCACATGTCAAATTTCATAACAAACGGGTAGGGAGTAACTAAGTTCCATCCTACTTAGCCATATTCCAGAGCTTTATCCAAAAATCATTTTATAATCCCATTTCCAACACACATATCAAATTTCATAATAATCGGTTAAGAAATAGCCAAGTTCCATCATACTTGGCCATATTCCTGAACTTCGTCCAAAAATCATTTTAGAACCCCATTTCCAACACACATGTCAAATTTCATAATAATCGGTTGATAAATAGGCAAGTTCAATCATATAAAAAATTTGTTAACTATTCACTACATCCAAATCCAACCCCAACTCAACTTCAACCCAACTCCAACTCAACTTCAACTCAACGCGCAAATTGACCCCTAATTTAACCTTCAAATCATTTCCCAATTCAATGCCCAATTCAATAATCAAATAAGCACATATAAAAAAATCGTAAATATTTATAAAAGCAGGTATTTTGGGTCAATTCGTATGGCAGGTACCCCGCCCCCTTGACGTACAGTCTCCAAAAGCTTTTTAAATCTCCGCCTTGACCATAGAAACAGATTGGTGAAAAAAAAAATCCAAATCGGACAAGCCGTTCTCGAGATACCATGGGTCCAGGACACATAGACAGACGGACGGACATTTTTTTTTTTTTGCATTTTCAGACTCAGGGACTTTCAAAACGTCGAGAAAAGTGGTTTTGTACCAACCAAATTTTTCGTCATTTTTGACAGGATTTCAATACTTTGGTCTTTTTAGACCGAAGTAATTCGATTTTAAACGTCAATTATATTCACTGATTGTAGTCGCCGTTATCCACGACTACAACTTCAACCTACACTTTAATCTGTGATTTTATTGCGGTTTAAAAATACCAAAAGAGACAATTTAGTCGCAGTTGCGAATTAATTGTGGCTTGTCGATTTGGCCCTTACTCTAAAAAATGAAGCTTTTATAAATTAATTATAAACTAGGAAAAAACAAACTTTTCATAGAAACACACAAAACATATGGAAAACCACTTTTTTCCTAAGATTTTTGAATGAAAATGTTACAAATTCTTAATTTTTTTTTTTGAGATATTTTCATAAAAGTTTGAATTTCAACACACATGAATATCGTTTAAGGAAATTGTTTCAATTTTCTGCAAAATTTGTAAAATTTTTACAATAACACCATTTTGGTCAAATTGAAATAAAAACTACTACAAATCGTATGGTCACTTAGTCAATAGATGACACTATCACTATGACAATGATGGCAGTAAAAATTTGTGGTAAAATCGTACCAAAAATTACAACCTGGGGAAATTTCAAGTTTAAAAATTGTCAACAAAACAAATTCTCAAAATATTAAGAATCTGTGACAATTTTGTGATTAAATAATTTTTTTCGTATTTTCTGTAAACAAATTAGCCATCTGACGTGTACTAGTAAAACTAAAGAGAAATTTGGCTAGGTAGTATTATTTGTTTGTCAACACCAACTGTACCACACATTTACGACTTTGTAACAAAACAGGCCTCCATATTAAGACCTGTTCCGTTAACAGAAATTTATTCTCGACTCACTCAATCAACCGTTCGCGGTTATTCTGCCAGCTGCTCAGTCTGGGGTGGGTCTAACTTGGTTGATACATGAGTCGAGGTACGGAACCGCGTCGAAAGAAGTTTGAAAGAAAGAGAAAAAGAAATTGCACACTAACGCATCTACAGCCTCATACTTACATCAGCCTAAGTTCCCATAATGTCCGTGTTAATTTACAACATACTCATTTTTAATTTACCAAAAAAAAATTAAAGGCAAAATTGTTCACTTTGTAAGCTCATGATTACATGAGGTGCTTTGTATTTACAATTCTCAATTGAGATCAAAATTAAACAAAAATCGTATACAAAAAAAAAATTAGAGCGAGCAAAAAAAAAAATTCCTAATCCTAACTTAACTAGAATAATTATATAAAATAAAGAAATTTAGTAAATTATAATGTATGCGCATACTACTTAGTATAACTACCATTTAATTTAGATTAAAATACAAAAAAAAATTTAAATAAACTAGCAATTATTATTTAACAACAATAATGGAATTTGTCAACGCAATTTATGATGACGTTTATTATATCGCTGGCGGCCATCATGTTAAATAAAATAAATGTTACATAGATCACATACCATTGACCGAAAGATGAATGAAGAACTTGCAGTTGTTTATTTAATAGCATGAATGGATTTACAAAAGTATTTATTATTTAATCCCGCTTTGCCAATTTGTTAATGACTTTTATTATTAATTTTGGTTATTAACGTTTTTTATTCACTTTTATAACATAGTTTTTTGTCAATATTATTTTTAAGTTTATTTTTGCTCTTATTTCTAAACTAACGTCACAACAATATCACTTATATTTTCCCTTTTTTTTTGCAAGCGTTAATTTCTTTTTAAAACTGAACTTTTACACACGATTGGATAAATATCACCAGAAATTCCTTGATTAAAGGGTCTTAACTGTTTTCAAAATGAACAATTAACAGACGGTACAAAGCAAATGTTTGTGGTTTTGTTACTTTTGGTCTATTTAATTCATGTTACACGGTTTTTTTTCTAGAACAAATTGTCACACGATTCTTTTCTAGAATAAATTTGCATCACTTAAAAACACGAAAATAACAGGAATGAAACTTATTCACTATGTTAAGTCATCACAATATTTTTAAAGTTTAAATTTTAAACTTAACATACATATGTACCAACTTATAGAAATTGTTGGCTTTTTTTTTTTTTTTTAATTTGTTTGAATTTTTCACTTTAAAATCTTTTTTTATATACCATTTATATTTCGTGACTGACCATTTTTTGTCATAACCCGACTATCTTTTTGTTTCAACCATCACCTCCTGTTTTTTCGCTTACCCGTCTATTTATACTCTCTCCATTTTGTTTTTTTTTTGTTTTTTTTTTTTTTGTAGTTCATTCACCCATACAATCACAAAAATATTTAATTTATTTTTTTTCCTATCTCGTTGAGTCCAAGACAAGATTATATGGAGGCCTTACAATCGTGGGGACGACCCATCTGAGAGATGTCTCATACAAGCCGGGCTATCAATTAATTTTACTAATAATCAGAATCCCAAAGAACCTAGAACTCGAAATTTATAGGGCAACAAGACTGAAACATTTTTTTGGAAAACTAGTGTTTTATATCTTTAAGGTGATATATTCCTAAAACTTTTCCATATTCATCCGTTAATTCATACGCCACATTACCCACGGGTTTTAGTACATATGCCTTTTGATATTTTGGGGCCAATTTAGCTGAGTAATTCTTTGTGGCATCACTTTGCACGAAGTTTTTAACGAAGACTTGTTGACCGACTTGAATTTCCCTCTTATGGCTTCGTAGGTTATAAGAATTACAGTTTCTTTCGTAAGCCTCTTTAAGATGGAACAGAATACTATTTTGAACTAGAGTCTGTCGATCAGAATTAGATATCCCCAGTTCTTTCCCACCCAGATTTTGCAGAAAATTCAACAATTCATACTGTGATCCATGACCTATATGATGTTGACCAAACATGATGTAATGTGGAGATTGGTTTGTGCTCTGATGTATAGAGTTGCGCAATGCAAGTGCTATGGAACTGGTATGGATATCCCAAGTTTGGTGATTCTCTTGTATGTACGATCGAATTGCAGTTAAAATAGATCGATTCACTCTCTCCGACATATTCGATTGAGGCGAATATTTAGGCGTTCGAACTTGTTTAATTCCATATTCTTCCAAAAAACTCTTAAAGGCGTTGGAGGTAAATTGAACTCCATTATCGCTTATGAGGTATTCTGGCACCGAAAACAAATCAAAAACACATTCCTTCAAAAATGACATGACATTTTTAGAGGTAGCGTCTCTCATTGGCTTTAACAAGGTAAACCTCGAATATTGATCCAGCACAACAAACAAGAAGCAATTTCCAGATTTTGATCTAGGATATGGTCCAAGGAAATCAACATAGATCCTTTCCCAAGTACGTGTTGCTTCCACATATTTTCCCATAGCAGGTCGGGTACCGTAATTAGCTGGTTTGGAAACCTTACATACCTCACATTTCTTTATGTAATCGGAAACATCGTTACACATCCCCGGCCAGAAAAATTGTCTTCGTAATAATTCTAATGTTTTAACCAAACCAAAGTGAGCGGAGGAGGGAGGGCAATGTGCTTCTGCTATAAGGTTGGTTACTAGTGGCTTTGGAATGTAAACTTTCCATTTAGGTAAGTCGTTATAAGGATTGAGTGTTCCAAATGAGGAATTATAAAAAATCCGATCATTAATTACCTTGAAGTTAAGATCAGTTTCTGGTTTACTTTTAAGCTTTGCTAGCAAGTCTTGATAATCAGGGTCAAGAAAAATATTTGAATTCAGGTCTAAACTGCACGTCTCAATCACATAACGACTAGGATTTCGGTTAACACAAATTTCATCAGCATGTTTTCGGGACAAGGCATCAAGCACTACATTTTCAGAACCTTTCCGATATTCTATTTTAAAATTGAAACCTTGCAATTTTAAACACCACCTCGCCAGTCGTCCTGTTAGCTCCTTTTGACTCATTAACCAGGTCAAACTGGCGTGGTCCGTTATTACAGTAAACTCAAACCCTTCAATATAGTGCCTGAACTTCTTGATACTGACTACAGCGGCGTAGCATTCTAATTCAGTCGTGCTATAATTCCGTTGGGCGGAATTGAGTTTGGCTGAAACGTAAGCTATTGGTCTTTCTTCATTTGATTCGGATTTCTGGAATAATACTCCCCCTATTCCTGTTTTGGAAGCGTCACACTGTATGAAGAAAGGACGAGTAAAATTGGGATGACATAATACAGGTGCAGAGGATAACGCTTCCTTAAGTGTTTCGAATGATTTTTGGGCGGCGGAATTCCATAAAAATGTTTTTGTTTTCTTAAGTAAGTCTGTAAGTGATGCAGTTACATCTGAATAATTTCGGATGAACCGTCTGTACCAGCCAGTCATACCCAAAAATCTCCGAAGTTGACGAATGGTTTTCGGAGCGGGATATTCCGTGATTGCAGCTACTTTATTCAAATCCGGCTTTAAGACACCATTTCCTACAATATAACCCAAATATTTTAATTCTCGCAAAACAAAATGACTTTTTTCCAAATTGATTGTTAAATTTGCTCTGTGAAGAAGATTAGCAATTTTGCTCAAAAGCTCCATGTGTTCGTCGAAGGTTTCGGATGTAACCAGCAAGTCATCTAGGTAGACGAATACCTTGTGATGCAACTCATGGGGTATAACTCTATCCATGAGCCTGCACATGGTTTGAGGAGCGTTGCAAAGCCCGAATGGCATGACGGTAAACTGATAGAGGGGTCTACCAGGAACAGCAAAAGCCGTCTTATCCCTTGAACTCTCATCTAAGGGGATCTGCCAAAAGGCATCTTTAAGATCTATACTTGAGATAAATCTTGTCTTACCTAGCCGACCAAGCAACCCGTCGATGAGAGGTAAGGGATAAGCCGCCTTTACCGTAACTGCATTTACCTTCCTCGCGTCAAGACACAAACGGACTTTACCATTCGCTTTCCTCACCAATGTGACAGGCGAGCTCCATGAACTAAAGCTCTCTTCGATCACACCTAGAGCGAGCATGCGATCCAATTCTTTGTAAAGTTCCTTTTGAACTGCGGGGGATATTGGATAATGGCGTTGTTTAATTGGAACAGAATCTCCTACATCAATAGAATGTGTCAAAATCTGAGTTTTTCCTAAACCAAGAATTTCAGCTGATGGAAATTCATTTATTATCTGGTTCAGTCTGACTTTTTGGGATGATGACAAATTATGAAAGATCAATTCAGACTCAACATTTCCTGCAGAAGGAACAAGTTTATTAATTTCCGAGATTTGAACGGGCTCATTAAGTGAAATGTGAATTTTTAATCCGAATGCCACCCAGAAATCAACTCCCAAATAAAGCTTTTGGCTAAGATTTGGCGCGATATGTAAGGTTAGATAGCGGGTTTCGTTCATAAATGTTACTGGCACTCTAATGTGGCCTAAAATGGTCTCAGTAGAGCCACTAGCAGTTTTAAGAGAAGAACTTAAGTGATGAAATTTTACGTTGGGCCAATTCAGAAACTTTTCGCTGCCACAACCTAACACTGATACGTTTGCACCACTATCCAATAACCCAATTTGTTTTTCTCCGAAAATTAGGACCTCTGCGTAAGGCCGACCATCCGTAGAGTTATTAATGAGGGATTCAGCTAATAATTGTTTATATTTTCTCCGAGTGTACCAATAATTTTGTATTCTTCCAGTTTTGAATTGGTTGGATTCTGAATCTTGGAACCGATAAGCGGATTTAAAGGCTTTGTTATAATAAGTTACGGGCCAGTGGGAGTCTTTTCGTTCGTATTGGACGCTTGATCCCGAGAAGTCATCGTCAGAGGTTTGTGTTGTTCTGGTCTGTCTGTTGTCACTTTCGGAGGCCAGGTACAGCCCATCCCTACCCCCTTGTTGGCGTTTCCCGACTTATGCTTGCAAATTGTGCAATATGGTTTAAGGATCCCTGGAGTACCACAACCAAAACAAAATTTGTGTTTCAAAGGAACCAAGCAATCCTTGAAAATATGGCCAGGTTGATAACAATTCCAACAACCGTCATTTACCTTAGCGGAAGGTTGCCTATTGGTAAACAAGTTTGTAACTGGGCGATAATTTCTTTTATCGGTATTGAGCGCAGCAATTTCTTCGTCAACATCCAATAACGGCAAAGAATTGCTACCTGGTTCATTAGAAGCGTCTAACTCATTGACTTGACGTCGTTGGCACATCATCTCGGGAACAAAACCAGTTCTCGCCCAAGTATCTTCGTATGACACACATAATTGTACCATTTGTTCTAAAGTTGGGAAATGTCTATCCACGAGTTTATCCTGAAGTCCAGCTCTCATATTTCGCCGTATTGTGTACATTAATTGAGTATCTGACATCGGAATCTCGAATTGGAGTGATAAAGAAAGCATATCGCTATAATAATCTTGAAATGTCTCTCGAAATCGTTGCTTACGAGACTCTAAAATATGTCGTAGATCATCGTCCGTTTGACGGTCCTGAAATCTTCTAATTATATCATCTCTTAATCTCGACCAATTCACCACACGGTTCTTCTCGATATAAATCCAGTACCATTCCTGAGCTATACCTTTGAGAACATAACTGATATCGTTAACTAATTGTTCAAAAGGCAACTTGTTAGCTTCTGCCAAATGTTCAAGCTTAAAGATAAATCTTTTGACCGGTGGACCTTTTGGAGAACCGTCAAAGGTTATGTTCCATTTCGTTACATTGCGCTGGAGGTAACAAAATTTACCGCCAGATTGATCAACTTGGGTCGATAACATATTTGGATCGTCCAGAATTATATTTTGACGCTTAGACAGCACTTCATTACTTCGAGTTGCTTGATCCAAACTTATTCCCGGGACATCAGGTGTACTATGGTTGTCGAACAACATCAATTCTTCCTCCAATTTTTTTGCTTGTGAAATCATTTCAGACTTGGAGGGACCGGTTTTAGGTTGTGATTCCTCAGGTTTGCTCTTTTCACCTAAAATCGATGAAATATCTGAATCCCCATCGCCATCAGGGATTGTTATTTGCTGTAAAACGCCTAATGATGCATTAAAGTCAACTTGTTTTTGAACCGTTCTATCATGAATGTCTATAATTTTACTGGTAGTATTTAAAAGATCCACAACGTCGCCGGATATAATAGAATTAATAAATCGGATGCGCTTTAAGCGATTATTAAGATGAATTAATCTGGAGGACAGTCTTGATAAAGAGTTTTCATCAAAATTACCAGAGTACGCGGTTTTGATCAAAGAATAAATGTAATTTAACTTAATTTTCAAGTTTTGTAACTCGCCTTTGGGATTTAGTTTCGCACTCTCGTGAGGCAGATTGGGTCTAAAAACTGGATGAGCTTCCTCAATGAGAAGCATATCTTTAAGTTTGGTTAAACAGTCCAATGGAGACCCTTCAATGGAACGAAGAGAACATTCCACTTTAAATTCGTCAAATTCAAGATGTTCAGCATCCATTTTGGAGATTAAAATGTATACTACAAAAAAAAAACAAATCTAATTTTTGAACGAATAATCAAAATGAAAGTTGAAACAAAATCAATACGTTTGAAATACAAATAAAGAAAAAAATATAACAAAAATAAATAATATATAATATAAATAAGACAAAAATAATTGTCCAATACTCAAAATAGTGATGATTTAAACAAAAAGAATAAAAAAAAACTCAAACAAATATTCACAAAAAAAAAATATATACGCGTTTCGTAACACTAATATACCAAAAATAATTATTTAAATTCAAAGTATTCAATACCAAATATATCACAAACTGGGAACTTAAACTGATGATATGTCAAACAGCACTTATCGCGAAAACACATGTATGAAGGCATATAGACCAGTTAGTTGCAATTATGTTAGGGAAACATTTTATTAGAGAATATGTACAATCTGAAACAACCATGAATTCAAAACACAACAAGGCAATCAAAACAACGACGTTGGATACAACTATTGCGACATGAATCATGGCTATTATAAACTATTTACCAAAATCTACTCTTCATGCAACACAAACATTGTAATCAAAACCCAGACGGGGAATATCAATGCTCAGCATGAGGAACAGAATATCGAAAATGACTCGAAAGGTTGCATTGTCTACAACAAAATCAAAACGTAATCCACGGATATGTCATTGCTATTCACCTGACGAATCATCCCGATTAAAAAAAAACTAGTAACATTTATAATTTACAGTTGGATTAAATTGAGCTTTAATGAAATGTACTATAACTAACACCAGTTCAACAATCGACAATTGGAGCATGGTGCGAGTACAATCAAAACACAAAAAAAAATTAATTAAATTTAATACTGAAAGTTGGAAGAAGTATAAACCATAATTACCGTACGTTTTGGGCGCCACTGTAACAAAACAGGCCTCCATATTAAGACCTGTTCCGTTAACAGAAATTTATTCTCGACTCACTCAATCAACCGTTCGCGGTTATTCTGCCAGCTGCTCAGTCTGGGGTGGGTCTAACTTGGTTGATACATGAGTCGAGGTACGGAACCGCGTCGAAAGAAGTTTGAAAGAAAGAGAAAAAGAAATTGCACACTAACGCATCTACAGCCTCATACTTACATCAGCCTAAGTTCCCATAATGTCCGTGTTAATTTACAACATACTCATTTTTAATTTACCAAAAAAAAATTAAAGGCAAAATTGTTCACTTTGTAAGCTCATGATTACATGAGGTGCTTTGTATTTACAATTCTCAATTGAGATCAAAATTAAACAAAAATCGTATACAAAAAAAAAATTAGAGCGAGCAAAAAAAAAAATTCCTAATCCTAACTTAACTAGAATAATTATATAAAATAAAGAAATTTAGTAAATTATAATGTATGCGCATACTACTTAGTATAACTACCATTTAATTTAGATTAAAATACAAAAAAAAATTTAAATAAACTAGCAATTATTATTTAACAACAATAATGGAATTTGTCAACGCAATTTATGATGACGTTTATTATATCGCTGGCGGCCATCATGTTAAATAAAATAAATGTTACATAGATCACATACCATTGACCGAAAGATGAATGAAGAACTTGCAGTTGTTTATTTAATAGCATGAATGGATTTACAAAAGTATTTATTATTTAATCCCGCTTTGCCAATTTGTTAATGACTTTTATTATTAATTTTGGTTATTAACGTTTTTTATTCACTTTTATAACATAGTTTTTTGTCAATATTATTTTTAAGTTTATTTTTGCTCTTATTTCTAAACTAACGTCACAACAATATCACTTATATTTTCCCTTTTTTTTTGCAAGCGTTAATTTCTTTTTAAAACTGAACTTTTACACACGATTGGATAAATATCACCAGAAATTCCTTGATTAAAGGGTCTTAACTGTTTTCAAAATGAACAATTAACAGACGGTACAAAGCAAATGTTTGTGGTTTTGTTACTTTTGGTCTATTTAATTCATGTTACACGGTTTTTTTTCTAGAACAAATTGTCACACGATTCTTTTCTAGAATAAATTTGCATCACTTAAAAACACGAAAATAACAGGAATGAAACTTATTCACTATGTTAAGTCATCACAATATTTTTAAAGTTTAAATTTTAAACTTAACATACATATGTACCAACTTATAGAAATTGTTGGCTTTTTTTTTTTTTTTTAATTTGTTTGAATTTTTCACTTTAAAATCTTTTTTATATACCATTTATATTTCGTGACTGACCATTTTTTGTCATAACCCGACTATCTTTTTGTTTCAACCATCACCTCCTGTTTTTTCGCTTACCCGTCTATTTATACTCTCTCCATTTTGTTTTTTTTTTGTTTTTTTTTTTTTTGTAGTTCATTCACCCATACAATCACAAAAATATTTAATTTATTTTTTTTCCTATCTCGTTGAGTCCAAGACAAGATTATATGGAGGCCTTACAACTTGCAAAACTAAGAAATACAAGAAAATAAGATTAATGAATTCTTGATAAATGTTTAAAATATACTTACCATTTTTGTATTGTATAACATTTAACAACTAATTAATTGAAAATTAAAAAGATCGATTAATGTTTTTTATTATATTTAATTAATATTTTATATACTTATCTTTTTATATTCTTCTTGCACACCCTCCAAAATGTAAACAAATTGTCAAGAATAATCAAAATGTCATAAGTTGCATGTTTAGGTAATCAAAAACGTAACAGATTGGTTCCGTTCATTAAAACATTTATAAAGCTTAATTGAGTTATATTCCAACCTATGGCGTGGCTGATTATTCCAAGCTATCGAAAATAAATTTTTTAATCTTAAAATATCGATCAGAAGAACAGCTTCAATTTATACAGAAGAACAGTGTGTTAAAATAAAAACCTTAAAATTCATAAAAATGTCCACCGCGTTTGTGTGATTTTTTTAATCATCGTTTATGGCAAGTTGATTTGCTGCCGAAATTGAATTAATAGTTTTGCTTCGTTTGGGGTTAATCACATCACCTGCGCATCACTTTAACAATACTTTCTCCATCAACAATTTCCAATCGATCAGCCATTTTACAAATGGAAAATATATTAACCAGACGCCATCGCACAGGACTACAGACATTTTGCTGCCGAAACCCGGGAATTCATCTAAATATAATCAGATAAGTAGACGTGCGAAATTAAAATCCAGGTATCAAACTTTTAATCAGATGGAACCAAAATTATTTGAGAAACCCACATATGAATCCATTACACTCGAGGCCGATGAAAATTACTGTAAAGCCAATGGTCGTCATGGGAGAGGTGGCCTTAATACAAACCCGAATCATAATAATACGCTTGAACAGTTCATTGGCCAACAAAAAACGTTTTATGAAGGTGTTAATAGATTGTAGCATGTACGGTTGCCAAAAATTAATATAGAGCCATTTTCGGGTGACTATATCTATTGGACTTCCTTCTATGATTTGTTTAAAACCACAGTTCATAATAACAGAACCATTAGTGATGTGCACACATTGCAAATGCTTAAAGGCTGGGTGAATCGTCTTCCTTAATACCACATACTAATGGCCAATTCATAGTAAAGCGTCCATTTAAAAAACCAACATCAGCACGAGGAACTTCATATCAGGCAGCACGTCACCGACTATTGGCAATTGAAATAAGGTATTCGAGAGCACCGGAGTTTTATCAATTATACAAGTCGCTCATCAATGACTACATTGCCATGGAACATATGAGCTACTTTCTGGAATGAAAAACTAAGCTATCTTCACATACTTCAGGATTCGGCCATTTCATAATTTTTTCATCAAACGCATACTACGGACTTTCGGGAAAAATCATTTCAATTTGGGACTTCAATTTTGTTGAACAAATTTCGTCGGCGAAAAATCGTACACCATTTGAGGTAAATACTGCTTTTTATTTTTATGGCCGACCCCATGGACCCGCCATTTGATAATTTTTACATTAACTGCACGTTCGAGAATCTACGGACGTTTGAGAAAAATTTTTTAACTTTAGGACTTTGGATTTTTGTTGAACAAATTTAGTCACATCCATCGTTTGTCCGATTATACAAAAATCGCCTAAATGTTTTCTATCTATTCTACTCGTACTATTACATTTGTTGCTATTTACTAAGATCTTTATTTCGGTTTTCAGATGTGTACATATTTGTAATAAAACTGAATAAGGGGAGGGTGACAAATTATCAATTGGCATAGGGCCGTCAAAATGCTAAATCCGGCCATGATACGAATCCGTCCCCTCTAAACAAGAGATTGGCACTTTGATGAGTGCGGCAGTTAGTCCAGCAATGGGAAAGAAATGGAATAGGTTAAATCTTAAAATAATTTCAAGAAAGGTAATCTGACGAAGCATCTGAATAACCTATGAAAGAATTTAATAGAAAAAAATTGATTGACGTTGTAGTAAGAGTTTTTTCACATAGGCATAAAGATCAGCGAGACATTGAAAGCGCCTACAAAGTAAGCAACAGTTGCTTTAAACATAAATTAGAAGGCTGAGAAGAATAATACTGTTCATATCAGAGATGCCAAGGCGCCAAAGAGAAGGCAATTCCCCAAATTATTTGAATGAGCGAATGCAAATAGGACATATATGTATTGTCTAAACCAACTTATTAAATGTTGAACCTATGAAATTGGATAATGTAAGTCTCCTGGTTTTAGCGTAATACCTCTATTAGTTGTATTCGACTAAAAACCAACTTAAAACATCCAAATTAATATTACATTGTATAATATTTAAATTAGTTATTCAACTGAATTTATGCATCAACTTCCATTATATTATAACAGCAAAAGCAAATTTTTTAATGCACAAAAACTTTTAAGCTAACCAAACACAATATCCATCTATTACCGTATTTCTCCCGCACAAAAAAGCATTTTACGTTAAAATGAAGTGAAAAACACTATAAAAATATTAAAATATTTAAATGTGTTTCAACAACATCCATTATAAAATTATGTATACAACAATATTGTATATAAAATCACAAAATAACCACTTTGTATACAAAATATTACTAATGACTGCGAGAAAACTTTTTCATCAATCACCTTAACTAAAAAAAAAAAAAAAACCGAAAAATATTTTAACTCAACACGAGCACACAACAAAAAATGTTTTTCCATTAAAATTCAGGTACACATTATAAAATTCAAACAATTAAACATCAAATGGAGTAAAAATATCCTGAACGAAAAAAAAAAAAACAAAAACAAGAAAATTTGAAAATACATGAATAACAACAACAACAATCAAAAACCAGTGTAACACGTTTAATGACAATCCATTTTCATTACCAGCAGCACCAACAACAACAACAACAAAATGTATAAACAACAACGCGAAAGTTTTGCTAAAAATGGTTAAAAGAATTATTTTGTATGTATGTACGTTTATATATTGTTAAATTTAACACGGAAAAACTTTTTCCATATACACCCAAGAATTCGTAAAAAGCAGAAAAACAATAACACGCGTATTATTTAGAAATAGAAACAGGAACAAGAAAAATAATTTTCAGTATTTTATGATTCTTCCTTAATTTGATTGAAAAGGTAAAAAATAGAAAGCAAAAAAAAATGAAATTTACGTGAAAACTTTTTAATTTCCAGTAAAAGAAAAGCGTGTGTATACATAATATTTATATGTGGGCGCGTTCCCGCAGGAACACACAGTGCTGTGCTACTCGCAACAAAATATTTTCAAGCGCTTTGTGAAATTAAAAATTTTGTGTTTTTTTTCCTGAAAATTAATTACCCCATCCCTTCCGTATAATAAAAATAATTAATTTTAATTTTTATATATTAAATAATTTTATTACGTTAAATTAAAAATTAAATTAATTTTGTTTTAGTATTTGATTTATGGGATCCGATCCGTTTCGGTCCAAATAGAATTTTCGTCGATTTTTTTTTATTTTTTTTTTGGTTATAAATCAAAATTTAATTTTTTAATGATGTTTTCGAATTTTTTTTTTTTTTGACGACCTAAATTTGTAATAATATTTATGGCAAATAATAAATTGTACAGTTGAAATAAAAACAAAAACAAAAATTCAATTAATTAACTTAAATTGCAATCGTGTTCATGAATGCGCGGGGTCGAAAAGGTTAAAACCAATTTTTTTATTTTTTTTTTCATTAGTTTCGTTTATACGTTGGATGCATCTTTGAAGAGCACTGACTTTTTTTCATCTTTTTTGGTAATTAATGGATGTGGTTAAAATAATTCCTGGATCGTAAGGTTAAATAAAAATTGTTTTTGAAAAAAATACGGCGGTCAACGACTTTAGTACACTGGGATCAAATTATATGAACATTGTCTGAATAAAATTTTTCCAGACTTTCGAATACTTAAAATTATCCCAACAATATACCAGATAAGAAATATTTTATGTTTAACGCTTAACAAGAGCGGATAAAAGGCCATCCTCATTGTAACGTTTTTACTTGGAATTCTAGGTAGCGTTATATATTTTTGAAGTTATAAAACTCGTTTTCTTTTGTCTATGAGAACCTTCACGGCATTACCCATGCATTGCGAAACTCCTTTCATTCCACACGTTTTTCGCCACACTTCATAGTGGTCAGCATGCAATATTGCTCAGTTGAGTATATCAACATTTTCGAAAAGTACCTCAGTTCACTGGAAACTAGCTTAGATTACTCGTCAGCCTGGATTATTGTTTAATATCTATCAGGAGGTTCAGAAGCATCTGGGTATTGCAAGGAATAAAGTTCAGTCCAGGTACAACTTACAATAAAAAAATCCACACCTTGCAGTCGGTCAAAACATTTATGTATGTTCGAAATTTCTCTTAGTATAAAACTTCTGACCAATTTACTTCAAAATTAACTCCGAAGTTAGCGGTCACTTGATTATACAATCATCTGTTTTTATTTTGTCCCCACGAATGTAACGACTGACATCGCGCGTAGTCGCTCCATGCATTTGTCATGGTTTTACATCCCTCCACCTAGTGCAAAAATAACTGAGGTATTGCCATTTTTCGTTCTCGGGTAAGGCCCTAAATAATATAAATAAACTCTCTGCCATGGCTGAAAGGTCTTCGGAAGAGAGCTAAATGGAGGACGA
This sequence comes from Tipula helvola, assembly GCA_963556165.1. NCBI lineage: Eukaryota > Metazoa > Arthropoda > Insecta > Diptera > Tipulidae > Tipula > Tipula helvola. The sequence goes on from OY744481.1 coordinate 103,619,040, forward strand.
GACACAAGCAGCAGCAACATTTTTCACATCGGAAAATAAACTTGGCGTAACGAGTTGAGAAAAAAACATCAGGTCGCAATAATTCGGGAATAAGTAATTTACAATGTGGCATATCCGCGTTGGTATCATGAGCCTACTTAAAAGCCGGAGAGTCCATATCAACATTTAAAGGTCTACCATTATTTAGTGGAAGGGATACCTGTAAGGGTTCCATATCCATATGCAATACTACATTTGGAACTACATTTTGAGAGCTTTTGCGACACTGAATACCAAAATCAAATACATACCTTGAAGCTTGGAGCTCTAACGTGCCAGACGACCAGAGGCATCCTTTAACGGCATAAGCCAAGTCAAACTCGCGTAGTCGGACCGAAAACGGCAGGCCTTCCACATAAGAGCGAAATTTTTTTATTTCGAACACAGCTCTGTGATAATGTAATTGTGCTGAGCAGCGTTTAAATTATGGAAGATTATTATTATTATTATTAAAATTGGTTGGAACCCATGAAGGTTCCGCACTCAATGCCATAAGGGCCCATGGTGCAAACCTAGGATTCTATCCCAACTCACGGAAGCGTATTGCAACCTTGGCAAACTGGATCAGTTTAGATGGTCTAACAACAAAATGAATGCACCTATCAATCTCTTCGAGCCAGTCATCACATATATCATCTTGAGCCATTCCCAAACGATGAAGATGGTGCTTAAAACGGCCATGGCCAGCGAGGATTGCAACCAGTGTTCTGATCTGGTCTCTTTTTAAAGATAAAGCAACCTTAGTAGACCTCCGATTTGGCTCATTAATAAAGTGCTTTGCCTTACGGCAACCAGAAGAAGCACGCCACTTCAGCCTTAGCTCTTTAAGAGCGAAGTTTTTCATAGCCTTCTTACCGCTAATGAAAGCTAAGGGAGCCGCTGGTTCGGGACCGATTAATGTTAATCGCGAGCCAGCCTTGGCTAGGGAATCGGCGATCTCATTACCTTCGAGTTCACAATGAGTCGGTACCCATAAGACATTAACTCTATTGTTAGAACAAAGAAGGTTGATGACATGTTTACAGTCCTTAACAAGTTTGGAACTAGTCAAGGGATTATTTAATGAATTCAGCACAGCTTCACTATCCATACAGAAAAAAATATTTTTGTTGTTAATGGTAATAAGCATAGCCTCAATAACACTATTAGTCTTAGCAATTAATTCTGCCTGAAAGACAGTAGCTTCAGCAATGGCTCTACAAGCAGTAGCTTGTAGTCCATTAAGTTTAATTAAAGAAGCCTTTAATTCAACCACTTGCCACCAAACAATGGAAGCATATGAGAGGATTGGTAAAACCAACGATTTGTAAACAAATAATAACATTTTGGGGGTCAGTCCCCACGATTTCCCAAAAGCTCTTCTACACTATCAAAAGATGGCAGTAGCTTTCTTAATTTTGTAATCAAGGTTATAATTCCATAAGAGTTTACTATCCAAGAAGACTCCAAGATGTTTTACATGGTCAGATCTAGTAATCGCCCTTCTTCATACACCATGCTTCCACTATAAGTAGGGCCTGTTGCATTAAATCGCCCAAAATATTCAGATATTTGCACGAAACTGTATCAAGAACATCAGCTTAACTTTGGACAATGAATCCAGAATACTGTAGTTTAACTAGTAGCTCGTCAGTGACCAAAAGCCATAGCAGAGGAGAGAGCACTCCCCCCTGTGGACAACCTTTAGTAACCTTGACAGAAATTGACAAGCCATCCAGCTCAGCCTCAACAATGCGAGACTTAAGCATAGATTCGATCCATAAAACAATAGAGCGATCAATACCAAAATTGGTATAGGCTTTAGTAATCATTGCAAACGAATTACTATCAAAAGCTCCCACAATATCCAGAAAAGCACCCATAAGAAACTCTTTATTATTGAGGGACCTTTCGACCTTAGTGACAAATTCATGCAGAGCAGTTTCACAGGACTTACCAACTCTGTAAGCAATGATCTCTAATAAATCTGTCGACGATCCTTTCTAAAGTCTTAAGAAAAGTTGAAGACAGACTAATGGGCCGAAATGAATAAGGGTTCGTGTAATCAGACTCACCAGCCTTTGGGATAAAAAGAACTTTAGTCTTGCTCCAACATTGTGGAACAATACTATATGCAATGCACGCTTGGAATAGATGAAGCAGATGCTCCCGAATGTATGAAAAGCCATGCTATAATTCAGCAGAGAAAATCCTTTCAGGACCCCCAGCTTTGTACGGTGCAAATGAGAACACACTCGAACGCAGAACGTCGTGAGTGATCAGCTTGTGAGCTAAACCCCAATTAGGAGTTTCAACATACAAGCTAGCAGGCTTGAAGACGACAGAATTAGAACTGAAGTCACAACCGGCGAAATGAACAGAAAGAAGTAACTCACCGACCTCCCTATTGGAAGAGGTGAGCTGACCATTCGGTAGACGAAGTCTGCAAAAATCATTTTTGGCCAAAGCTTTATTAAGTCTAGTTACAGCCGATAGGCTGTTAATTTCCTCACAGAAGTTAATCCACGATGATCTATGAGCTGGCCTAAAACTTCTTTTATAATCCTTTTGAGCCACTAAGAAGTTACCCCAATCAGCCTGAAGTTTAGATTTCTAACGAATTTTCTTAACCTTTTAAGTTCAGAACTCCAAAAAGGTTTGTTCCGAGACTTATGGTTAGTGATAAGAGGACAAGATTTTTCAAAGGCGGTCGAAATGGTCTTTGTAAGCAAAGATGCTTGTAATTCAATATCCATAGCAGACCGAGATGGGCTCGGGGAAACAAGTAGAGGAACGAGCTCGAAAGAGAAAAAAATCCCAATTGGTTAATTTCCTGTTACGGTATGGTTTAAACGGTGGTGTTTTAAGTTTAATAGAAAAAGATATACATGATCAAAAGTGAGAATATCGTTATGGGAGATAAAAGCGAATGTTCGATCAAGTCCATTTTCATTTTTTTGGAACAGTACGCCCCCAATACCTGTACTGCTCGGATCGCATTGGATGAAGAAAAGTTTTTCAAAGTTTGGGACGGTTAAAACAGGAGCAGATGTTAATGAGCTTTTAAACATACGAATGATTTGTGCGCTTCTATCGACCACACAAACTTTTCGTGTTTTTTAGAAAATTTGTCAGAGGTGCTGACAAAGAAGAATACCCATTTATATCCGGAAATGCCTAGAAACCGCCTTATTTTCCTAGTGTTTTTGGGTGTTAGAAGCTTTATATTGCTGCCACCTTGCGCAGGTTGCACCGCAGTTCCCCACGACAGCCACATAACCAAGGTGGTCTATCTTTGCCACCAGGATTTGTCTCTTTTCAATATTTCGGCTAGGAGCGATAAATTTTCGTCGATAGTCGAGGTGATAATTAACAGATCGTTGAGATATACAAACATTTAGTCATGCAGATGGTAAGGAATGACTTTGTGTATTAACCTACACAAGGTTTGTGGCTCATTACAAAACCCAAAAAACATAATCCGAAATTGATAGAGAGGCCTCCTGGAGATGGCAAATGCCGTTTTATCTCTCGAGTTTCGTTCCAAGGGAATCTGCCAAAAGGCATCCATGACATCCAAACTCGAAATGAACTTGGTCCTATTCAGTCTACTAATTAGACCCTCTGGATCTATTACCACCTTCATTCTTTCAAAAATGTCCCATTAACCATAATTTTCAAGGATTTTTTGATCGCTGGAAGATAGCCAAAGTCGTCGGTAATTAATATTAAATTCTTCTTCCAAAATTTTTGAGAAGATTATGCATAGGAAATTATTTGCCTACACTAAGGAGATATGATATCTAAAAATCAGCATGGGTTCTTCGAGGGACGTTCCACTCTGACTAATGTACTCGGTTTCACTGAGTTTGTCACTGATGCTTTAATAAATGCGGATTACTACATTCCAAATCATTCGAATTAGAATACGAAGAAAACTACTATTTCGCGATTTCTGGTTTAAACCGCTGTATCCGCGCGAGGTCCTTATCAATCGGAACTACCGCAACGGAAGGTTTAGAACATACTTTCAATAGTTCAGTTAATGCTCACTTACAAAACACTGCCAAAAATTAATATTCCGCCATTTTCTGGCGAATACATCGAATAGCAATCTTTCTTTGATTTGTTTTCGTCAACCATCCACGAATCAACTACCAGTACGGTACAAACATTTCAGTACCTCAAAGGTATGTTAAGGGGAGCTGCGGTTTTACTACCCCACATCAGTATAACCGAAGCTAACTACATAGGAGCTTTACAAAAATTAAAATCGCGTTACGACCGTAAACATTCAAGGAGCTGACGATGGATGAAATCCGAAACCAGTCCTCCAATTTTAAATTAAATAATTGTCATACAAAGGAAAAATGTTTACTAATAAAAGTCGTAAAAGTAATACAAACCAAAAAATCTTTTGAATTTTTAATTGTATTTATTTGTGTACATTGTGACAAAAGCCACAGCATAACCCCAAAAAAGAAAAACAAATGGGCTCCCTCCGTTTTTATTATGAATACTCTTGGAACAGCTGCAGAAGGTCGCGATTCCAGGCTAATATAAATCCTAACGGAAAAATTGAACGATAAAACCAGAACATTATGGGCTCAATCCTCCGCTGAGCTCGAAAATCCAAAATTGGGTGATTTATTTAAGTTTTTAACTCTAAGAATTAATCCTTTAAAAGCCGTCGGAACATTTTTAACAAGCTATCATCTAAAAAGCCAACAATTAAGAGTCACGTTACCTCTAATGTTTTTCAATGTCCAATCTGCAGCGACATCAATCATGTGCTATACCAACGTCGGCAATTCCATTTCGTTGAGGACGTCCTCGCAAGACGTGATTGGGCCAAATCAAACAATCGCTGCTTTAATTGTCTAAGCTCCAAACATATCTTTAGATGCATGTCAAAACATCGCTGCCAAACGTGCAAAGCAAGACACCACACACTACTCCATTTGCAGAATGCAGAGGATAATGAAATTCCTGCCAGTATGAATGTAGTTATACTTACGAACAAACCAAGCTCATCCAACCAAATGGTCAGTGCTCATGCTAAAAATTCATCAACTACTACTCAGTCAATTCTACCAACAGTTCTGATGAACGTAACAGATGCATCAGGCAAAACCAAATTATGCCATGCCCTCTTGGATTCTGGATAACAAGGTAGGTTCATCACCGAAAACTGTGTATACCGGTTATCATTCACATTAAGCCGGAGGTTTACTCGAGCTTGAGCGTTAACGCTTTTATACTAACCAAAATCACAATCCGGTTACCAGAATACAATATTGACATATTTAATCAAACAAACTGGAAAGAAGTCAAGCTTGCTGATCCAGATTATTCTAAGCCTAATAAAATAGACTTACTTATCGGAATAGACCAGTTTTTTAATATTCTGAGGGCGGGCAAATTAAGGGCAACGCTAATCAACCAATTCTACAAAATACTATTTTTGGGTGGATTGTAGCCGGACATATTAGTTATTCTCAACCTAAAGATCTTCTGCAGTCTAACAAATATTTTAGAGGTTGATATTGACCGAACTCTTCAACGTTTTTGGGAAGTTGAGTCCATTGCTGAACAAAAATTGCTTCTAACTCCCGAAGAAGAATTGTGCGAAAACAGTTTCAAGAAAAATGTTACTAAAACTCATGAAGGACAGTTTATGGTAAGCCTACCATTTAAGAAATCACCAAAGGAAATGGGATCTTCAACCTAATCAGGTGAATGAAGAAGGATATATTTTGCCGCATCATGGAGTTTTCAAGCAAAATAGTACGACGATGAAACTGAGGGTAGTTTTCGACGGTTCCGCAAAAACGACTTCAGGACTGTCTTTGAACAATTGTCTGGCGGTAGGTTCCACTGTACAGTCTTCACTATATGCCGTAGTGTTACGTTTTCGAGGACATCGCATAGTTTTGCCGTCGACATAGAAAAGATGTATCGGCAGATTCTCGAAAAAAACGCCGATTCTAATTATCAAAAGATAATTTGGCGTTCTGATTCACACATGCCAATTAGGTATTTTCGTTTGTGTACTGTAACATACGGATTATCATCAGCACCATTTCTAGCTACAAGAGCCATTAAACAAGTCGCTATCGATACCGCAAACTCAGATCCCATCGCAGCCAAACATATACATAGATGATATCATGACTGGTGCAGATACGGAGATAGAAGCACAACACTTAAAAAAATCCATTACGACAATTCTTTCAAAGTATGGCTTCAACCTACGAAAATGGATGTCTAATTCTCCAAAGCTGTTAGAAGACATCCCATTAGTTGATTAGGAGGATAGTGGCAAATCCATCCAAGAAAAGGGCTATACGGAAACAAGAAAACTCCTGGGTCTAGTATACAATCCGCTTCAGGATACTTTTAAATTTAAAGTCAAATCATCGCAAAGTACAAATATTTCGAAGCGCAAGGTATTATTAGAAGCTGGCAAGATTTTCGATCCATTAGGATAGCTGGCTCCCGCAAATATAAAAATCAAAAATTTTCATTCAGTGGCATTGAATCCTTAATCTTGCATGGGACGATATGATACCAATAGAAAAAGCGGACTATTGGCAAAAAATACAATCCAACCTAACCACATTGGAGGAAATCTCGATTCCACGCTACATCAACACCACCAAACGTTCAGAGGTCGAGTTACATGGCTTTTGCGATGCTACGGCGTATATAGTCGTGTTATATCTGACGACAAGGAAGTCCAAATTAGTTTAATTTCAGCCAAAACAAAGGTGGCTCCACTTAAACAGTTATCATTGCCCCGCTTAGAATTATGTGGCACCGTTTTATTGACCAAGCTTATGAATCTGGTTAAAAGGGAAATCAATTTAACAATAAAGCAAGTTTATATGAGGACAGATATGAAAATATTCCTAGATTGGTTAGCATCTTATCCTAGACGGTGGTCTACATTTGTGGCAAATCGAACTGGACAAATTCTGACATATTAAAACCGTTCGAATTGGGGACATGCTCCATCAGAAGAAAATCCAGCAGACAGTGCTTCAAGAGGTCTTTTTCCAGAAGAATTAAATAATTATAAATTATGGTGGAATGGATCATTTTGGCTAAATCAAACAAAGAAATTTTGGCCACAACAGCAACAAAATTATGAACTGATCGAAGAACAAATTACAAAAATGGCATTCTCAGTTGTAATTAAAATCAATGTATTCGAAACGTTATTGTCAAAATATGTCTTATTCCATAAAATACAAAGAATACTTACCTATGTTGTTCGATTTGTTTCAAACTGCAGAAACCCTGTATTGGGTAGGAATAAATCAAAGTTTTTAACACGAGAAGAAACACTCGAATCACTATACAGAATCTGTTTATATGAACAAGACAAATTTTTCGCTCAAGAACGTCCGAAAATTTAGCAGCTTAAAATTTCTTAACCCGCTTATAGATGAATTTGGAGTTTTGCGTATAGGTGGAAGATTAGAAAAAAGCAACCTTCCATTTTCAACCAAACACCCTATCATACTGTCACCAAAATCCCATGTGACAAGACTTATAATAGAGGAGCTACACAAGGATTATAAAAACGCCGGTCTGGGTACCCTGTTACAAGAACCTTCTACGGAATCAATGCGTAACGTGTACGCATCTCAGAGCCAAGACGGAGGGATAATTAATGGGCACTTTACCAGTTTGTCGAGTAGAGCTTGATAGGGCATTCAATTCATCTTACAAGGGGTCGTGGTCAAAAAACGTACAAGGCCTATATATATGTGTTTATTTGTTGGAGTACCATGGCTTTACACTTGGAACTTGTTGGTGATTGGTCTACCGATGCGTTCATTGCCGCTCTCAAACGATTCGTAGCACGACGTGGGGTATGCCAAGAAATATACAGCGACAACGGTTCCAATTAGGCCAAGTTTGGCATCCAATTGGCAATTATTGATAATAACCTGAAATTTAAGTGACACATTCACGAAACTGTGAAAGTAGCATACAAGATGTTAGGATTTGCAACTAGAGTAATGACTAATTTTAATACCTACAGATCGCATATTACCATCTACGTATCATTTGTATTGCGTATGGTTTAGTATTTATCGCCAATTTGGAATCCAAATTATTCCATGCACATTAAAACGTTAGTAAGGGTTCAACGTAAGTTCACTAGATTTTTGAACTTCAAATTCAACCATGAAAAAGAAAGACCAGAATCGGTCTTCCTTGAAAATATACGAACACTTGCTGATGAAATAACGCCGTACAAAATATTAAATGATTGGCCTCTTCATTTTTTCTGATTAACATGCCATTATTGTTATCATAATATAATATAAGTCTATAAAAAGTCGAAAAAATATTATTGATTTGAATACACAGACAAACTTCTCTTTCTATTAATTGTGTGGGCATAAAACACACAGAAATGAGGGTTTTCCTTGAGTTTTATGATTTAGTGAATATAATTCGCTAGATCAGTCAGTACGTTCCTGCCTCATACTCCATATAGATGGAGCCCCTTGCCTCATGTTCCATATAGATTTTGTAAATCATGTAAACGGCAAATTGTAAACAATAATGAAAACAAAACAAAACCAGGGTTGGGACTAACTGACAAAAAATTATAATTCAGTGAGAATACAATTTACTTTTCTATTGTAGCGGACAGCACCATTGAATTAAATGCTGTACATTGTACAATGATGAAATATCTGTTTATAGATGTCGCTAGGCAGCTCTTGTTCATTTTTAAAGTGATTAAGTAAATTTTGATGATTAAGCCAAATCCGTGAATTTTGTAGTTATTCATTCAAGTGCCGCTTTGTAATAAACAAGCCAAGGATAAAATTAAAGTAAATTTTTTTGAGTTCTGATCAATAATAAAATAATATTTGTTATATTTTGTAAAATTGAGTTTTATTTTCAATAAAAAATAAAAATAGTTAAATTGAATAAACATTTTGGTGCCGAAACCCGGTATTGCTGTTTTTTGAAGCATAAAAGGACCACACCAACATTTTGCAACATTTTCTCCATCTTTCCAGTAAAATTCCCGTTTTCAAATTTGGTGAAAATCTGAAACGTAATTAATTAGTTGAAATGGTGAGATACCAACGTGCTCGAGATCGTATCGTTACTCAAATAAAGGCTGTTAAAATTTTTAGTGAGAAAATTGACGCTAATACCACGGTAGAGGCTATCCAAACACGTGGAGAAATTTGCGAGAAACTGTATAAAGATTTTATTGACTATGAATTGGAATTACTAGCCTTTGATACATACGTACCATTAACGGAACAGATTGATGAAATAATCTTGGATAATATGTCATCGTTAAAGGCGGCAATTAATTCAAGACAGCAACATAATAAGCCGATTTAAATGTTACACTAGAGCAGTTTAAACTTTTTACAAGAAGCTTTTTACTGGGCCAGCAGCAAACCTTTTTACAAGAAATGAGCCAAAACCAAAACGCACGGTTCCCTAAAATAAATATTGAACCTTTTCCCGGCGATTATAAATTATGATGAAAATAAAAGTTTAAGTGCGGTACATAAAATGCAAATAAGGAATGGTTTATTAAGAGATGAGGCAGCGACATTGATACGCCACATAAGAGTGACGGAGCAAAATTACGAGGAAGCTTGGGCTAAACTGGTGGCAAGATATAGTAAACCTAAATCCATAGTTTGTAGCTTGATTCAGTTACTTTTGGACCAAAAAAGTGGCAATCAAGTCAATCATGAAGAGTTGAAGAAATTATATGATACTTCCGATGAAGTTACGCGAGGGTTAAGAGCGCTAAGTGATCAAGCGGAATCGTGAGATCCATGGTTGGTGCACATGTTAGTCAGTAAAGTAGATGCGGATACGAAACAATTATGGGCTAAAGAAGCGGTCAACGATGCATTTCTAACATTTGACAAACTTTTAAAATTTTTAAATACAAGATGTGATGCTCTGGAATCTTGTATTGGTACAAGACAAACAAGCGCTGTGCAAAAATACGTGAAATGCCATCCCAGACCTCAAACAAATAAATGGGGTTGTATCGCCTGTAGAAATTATCATTTCATGTATAAATGCCCTATATTTAAAAGCATGAATGTGGAAAACCGGGCTAAAATTATAGAAAGTTCGAATAGTTGTGCTAATTGTCTGCGAACATGACATGTAGAATCACAATGCTTTTCGCGTGCACTGTATTTTATTTGCAAACAACGCCATCATTCTCTATTGCATAACAACCAACAAGTAACAAACCTACACTCAACAAATTTAGATCCAGTTAACATTGCCACATCAACATTACCTTCAATTTCAACAGCAAATAGTTCCCTTCAATCAACAAACAACGAACAACTTCAATCAACATTATCATGAAAACTATCAACAAATAATGCACACACGACATCCTTGAATGAAAATCAATCACCTCTTAATACTTTATTACCCACCGTCTTGATATACATTCAAGCAAGTAATGGACAGCAAATGCTAGCAAGAGCACTTCTCGATTCCGGATCTCAATCATTCTTCATTACGGATTCCTGTGTTCAACGTTTAGGTCTGAAGCGAAAATATTCCCATATTTCTATAAACGGCCTAGCTCCTTGCTCAGCAGGGAAAACAAGAGGAAAGACAGCTGTAACAATTAAATCACGTGTAATTTCACATTACTCTTTACAGATCACGGCGCATATTATAGAGAAAATATCATCTTCTCTGCCAAGCACGAAGATTACAATATCTAAAAACAATGAATTATGGAATCTAGACCTTGCCGATCCACATTTTAATATACCCAGCTCAGTAAGATGTACTAATTGGAACTGAACTGTTCTTAGATATTTTAAGTGAACAAAAAATGTATATACGAAATTTACCTGTGCTGAATTCGTCCAATTTTTGGTTGGATAATAGCAGGTAATATTGATCAAAATAATAAGGACCATAACAGTGAGCAGAATTTTAACGTTAACGTCGGTTTCAGCCTTAACAACGAAAGCTTGATGGAGTTGTTGAAAACATTTTGGAAATTGGAAGAGCCGTTTGTTAATTCTACACAGAGTGACAAAGGTGACCCATGTGAAATATTATTTCGGAGCACCACTACCAGATCTCCAGAGGGAAAATTCATTGTAAGATTACCATTTATAACACCGCGACCAGAATTGGAGGAATCATTGACAAACGCGAAATACTGAATGATTACAACCGAAAAAAGATTCTCAAAATCGCCAAAATCTAATTGCTATGAATGCAGACATCGAAAAAATGTATCGGCAAATTTTGGTGGAACACAGTGAGATGAAAAACATTTATAGCTAACCGAACTAGTGTACTTTAGAGACTATACCGAGAAACCAATGGAATCATGTGCCTTCCAGTCAAAACCTCGCAGACTTAAATGGGGCTCAGAACCATATGTAGCCTAACCCACATTCAAAATTTCAAAATTTTTTCATTTAGTCGGTCAAAATTTTCCTTGAAATGGTAATTTATTATAAAACAAATATTATCGTAAGTAACCTGAAAATAACTGGTTCTGGAATTAGATTCCATTTCCAAGAACATTTATGGCCGATTAAGCAAAAATGGTTAAAAATGTGAGTTAGGCCACTATATGGTTCTGAGCCCCTCATATATCCAGAGGTGTTAATCCAAAACAAATTCCAAGTTTAGAAAGTTGGTGGCCTGGTTTAAAATTAAGAAGATAATGGCATATATTCCCCGATTTGTTAGTATATCTAAAACTAAAAACGGAAAACGAAATAGGGGGTTCTTACCGTATTCAGAATACACTACAGCGGAACTTTTTATTGTTCGTGCAATTCAAGCCACAAGCTTTAATTTAGAACTTGTTAAGCTGAAATGGAACTTGCCAGTAGAACCTATAGTAACGTGTTAGCTCCACTTGAGCCATTTATAGATCCTCAAGGTATCCTAAGAGTAGGTGGAAGATTGAGAAATGCGCAGTTAAGTTACTCAGTTCAACATCCAATTTTTTTACCTAAAAACCATCCAATAAATGTGTCGACTATTTAGGGCCTATGAACAGCTCTAAATGAACAGCTTTTACGGCAAGATACAAAAAAACCGCGACATATGCCTTGGCCAACGCTGCATTCCTGTGTTAACTCATTTTGATATATATATATATATATATATATGAGCTTATCCATTACTTTTTTAAAAAACCGGGCGCATGCATTTCATAACATTCACCGATTGCGCTATAATTTTTTTCAGGAATAGTAGTCGATGAAAAATGTTGTTTCCCAAAATGTTACCCCTTCATGGTCTCCCCTTTTCGAGTTATGATTTTTTAAAGTTAAAAATTTAGTGATTTTAGGCTCTTTTCGATAGGTAACCGTTCTACTTAGGTTGCTTTGTTTTCAATGTTATGGGCCTCATTCTCGTCGTATTTTATTGAACTTTTATTTAAAAGCAGTTTCAGAGCTAAATATTTAATATTGGCCAAATGCGACACAAAAAAGTGTAATTATTTTTTCTTAAAAAACAGCATGCTTTAAGATGGTCGCCAAATTTATGGATTTCAACTAAAATCCATTAAACTAGGTTCATTTTTTCAACTTTTTATGATCTTTCCAGATTTTTTAGCCACATTTAATTAAGTCAAAAACTTCTAAAGTTACAAGGCGTCAGAATACATCCAATTTTTCGGAAAACGTTATATTCACACCTCTGTAACTTTTGTCGTTTAACTCTAAAAGCCACCAACTTTTGGAAGAAAATTCTGTACTTTCTCCTCACTACATCCTATGAAATACTTTCTTGGATATTTAGATCCTAATTTCGGTATAATTTTTTCTAAAATTCCAATTCTGTTAGACCTATCTAGACTTAAAGGCAAACTCTCAATGAATAAAGTGGTATAATATGTACTTGTTATTTTTTAATGTGGTTACCTGAAGTCGAGATATTTGTGAAATACTGAAAAAATCGTACGTTACTACTCCTGATCTTCTTTTTCTTAAAGGGTTATAAGCTGTTTTAGAAAAAAATATACTGCAGTTAGGATCTAAATATCCAAAAAAGTATTTCATGGGGTGTAGTGGGGAGAAAATAAAGAATTTTCTTCCAAAAATTGGTGGCTTTTGGAGTAAACCGACAAAAGTTACAGAGTTGTAAATATAACGTTTTCCGAAAAATTGGATGTATTCTGACGCCTTGTAACTTTAGAAGTTTTTGACTTAATTAAATGTGGCTAAACAATTTGGAAAGATCATAAAAAGTTGAAAAAATGAACCTAGTTTAATGGATTTTAGTTGAAATCCATAAATTTGGCGACCATCTTAAAGCATGCTGTTTTTTAAGAAAAAATAATTACACTTTTTTGTGTCGCATTTGGCCAATATTAAATATTTAGCTCTGAAACTGCTTTTAAATAAAAGTTCAATAAAATACGACGAGAATGAGGCCCATAACATTGAAAACAAAGCAACCTAAGTAGAACGGTTACCTATCGAAAAGAGCCTAAAATCACTAAATTTTTAACTTTAAAAAATCATAACTCGAAAAGGGGAGACCATGAAGGGGTAACATTTTGGGAAACAACATTTTTCATCGACTACTATTCCTGAAAAAAATTATAGCGCAATCGGTGAATGTTATGAAATGCATGCGCCCGGTTTTTTAAAAAAGTAATGGATAAGCTCATATATATATATATATATATATATATATATATCATATATATATATATATATATATATATATATATATATATATATATATATATATATATATATATATATATATGTATATATATATATAAGTTAACGACTAGGAGCACAAGCCTAGTTATAAAAATGCTGATTCTGTACAACGTGACTTTAATTTCATTTGCAACGTGCTATTTAGTTTCCCACATAATTATTCGTAATTTAATCATTTAAATTCCTTTGTAATTAGATTATTTAAAATCGCTTACAACAAAATTATTAATATAAAAAATAGAGTAACATAAAAAATCTGCTTACTACAGATTTTCGAATATAGAAATTTCTGTTATATTTAAGTTTAGTTTTAGTTTGGAATTGTAAGAGAAAAGATCGAAATAAATTTCATTTTTTTTAATCGCTCCGAATTGAAATTCGTAACTGGCGCCGAAACAGGGACCGCCACATCATAGTTAAAAATAATAACTCGTGCAAGTAGTGAAAGTTGAGTGAATCACAGTAACGAAACTGTAGTAGGAAAAAGTGAATAAGTTACGCGTATTAAGTCATCACCATAAGAACATAACCTAATTCGCCAATCCGTACCACAAGTAGGTGCTCTGCAATATTCAACGCAGAACTCCAAACGGGAAATTACGGCTTATCCCAGTAGAAGCTACACAGAAGACACACCGACGGCTGATCCCTAAAAATACCCATCCGGCAAGGAAAAAACTAACCTCTAAAGAAACTCAAATCTTTAGACAGGAAATGCAAATCCTGATAATCTTAATGTAAGTGTAACTAAAATTTTCATTTAATTCTTAATGCTCAAAAAACAAAAAGTAATATAAACGTGAATAATAATAAACGTACCTAATATCATAATAAAGCTATAATAACAAATTCAGTTTAATTTAACTTTAATATTTTTTTGACAAACTCTAAAATAAAAATCCTAAATATAATATCAGTGAATAATAAGAAAGTGTAATAATCTCAGTTTACAAAATAAAAAAATGTCGCAAATCGATATATTAGCTGATCAAATAAAACAATTGACTGGTGCTGTTAATGCTCAAATTGAATTATCAAAAAAAATCGAGCAGAGATTATTGAAACTCGAGAATCCCGTAATCCACAAACCAGAAGCACCAACATCACCAAGAACCGAACAAGATCTACAAGAGATTAGTAGACTCCCAGATTGTGTCAAGGAGTTGCAAACATTTGATGGCAACCCCACTCAATATAAATCGTGGATCCATAATGTAGAAAATATATTGAAAGATTACGAAATCGTACGTAATAAACCGATATTTAGAGCTATACTCCAAAGTATAAGGCAAAAGATCAGAGGCAACACCGATGCCGCTCTGATATCATACAACATCTTTAGCGATGATTGGGCTTCCATAAAAAAATGCCTGTCTCTGCATTATGCTGACAAAAGAGATCTTAGGACATTAGAACACCAACTCAGTAGCATCATGCAGAGAAATATGACCATAGATGAGTTCTACGCGAACATTAATCATCAATTCTCTCTGATCGTGAATAAAATAAAAACAGAGGAATACTCTCCCGATACAATAGAAGTTTTAATAGAAACATACCGGAACCGGGCATTAGACGTTTTTATTCGAGGATTAAATGGCGAATTATCTAAAATGCTAATCATTCAACGACCTCAGACGTTACCAGAGGCATACGCTTCATGCTTGGAATTTCAAAATCTAAACTTTAGAAATTTAGTAATACACAAAAGGAATTTTAACAATCCAATAGTAGCTCCAATAAATCAGCTAACTCCCACGAACAATCAAAATCTACCAAGGAAGCCTACGTATACTCCAATGCCACAACACAATATGACCACGCCACAACGGAATATGGCCTATAACATACAACATAACGCACAATATCAAAATAATAGGATGCCGCCCCCTCGACCAGTTGAACCTAAACCACCAACACCAATGGAGATAGACTCATCTATTAACTCAAAGCGAGTTAACTACCAAAACCGCCCAGTAAACGCTAACTATCAAACAGCATTTAAACGCGAAGCTTCGTATCAGAACGAGCCACGAAAAACCCAAAGAATTTATCACCTTGAAAATGTCGATGAAGAAGAACAATACAATCAATTAATCAACGAGAATTCGGACATCAATGTATCCGAAGAAGAACATGAAGAAGAAGACAACTCCGAATTAAATTTTATGATGGCAGCCTCTCTAGTGTACCTTACCTAGAGTACAAAACTAGAGATAATAAAACTCTCAAGTTCCTGATAGACACAGGAGCCAATAAAAATTTCGTAAAACCAGAACTAGCAATAAATTCTATTCCCGCAGAGGCGCAATTCAACATCAGGTCCGCTGGTGGGACCATCTTAATAACAAAGAAGATTGTGGGAAAATTTTTCGAAAGTGTTGGAATTAATAAAAACATAGAATTTTTTGTGCTGCCCGGACTTAGATCATTTGACGGAATAATCGGTGACGACACCTTAAAGGAACTAGGAGCCATCATCGAAAGGAAACACAACATCTTACTCTTAACACCAAATATTAAGATACCACTGAAGGAGAAAACATCATCTCAAGTGAATAATCTGGAAATACGAGATGGCCATCTGTCACAAAAAATGAAACAAAATCTTCAAAAGATGCTATCAAGATTCAATACATTATTCGGACCAGTCAATAATATGGAACCAATCGATACCGATATAAAAGCCGAGATCAAAACAAATACAGAAGAACCTATTTATGCTAAATCGTATCCATACCCCGTTAGCATGAGAAGCGAAGTCGAGAAACAAATTGAAAAACTATTGGAAGATGGAATTATAAGACCATCTAAAAGCCCGTACAACTCCCCAATATGGGTAGTAGAAAAAAAACTAGACGCATCAGGCATCAAGAAATATAGGATGGTCATCGACTGCAAACGATTGAATGCCGTAACAACACCAGATGCCTACCCGATTCCAGATATATCAAATACCCTGGCAAATCTGGGAAATTCTAAATATTTCACGACAATCGACCTTACTTCTGGATTCCATCAAATCCAGATGAAAGAAGCCGACATACCCAAAACATCATTCTCAACGATGAACGGCAAATATGAGTTTTTAAGACTCTCCTTCGGATTGAAGAATGCTCCGGCCATTTTTCAACGAATGATCGATAACGTTCTGAAGGAGTATATAGGGAGAATATGTTACGTCTATATAGACGATATAATCATATTTGGAGGAAACACCGAGGAAGAACACCTGGCTAATATTGACCGAATATTCTCGAAATTGGAAAAGGCCAACCTACGGGTTAATCTCGATAAGACAGAATTCCTAAAACAAGAAACGGAATTCCTTGGCTACATTATAACAAATCAAGGCCTTAGACCCGATGAAAAAAAGGTGTTTGCCATTCGGAAGATTAAGAGTCCAGAAAACTTAAAAGATCTAAAATCATTCCTGGGACTCACTTCATATTACAGGCGCTTCATTAAAGATTACGCTAAAATCGCCAAACCATTGACAAATATCACCAGAGGAGAAAACGCTCAAATTCCGGCCAACCAATCAAGAAAAGTTAAAATCACCTTTACCGATGAGGAACATCGCGCATTTCAACAAATTAAGGATTTATTGTCATCCACGGAAATACTGATCTTTCCCAACTTCGAAAAACCGTTCATCTTGACAACAGATGCCTCGAATACAGCAATTGGCGCTGTACTGTCTCAAGGCGAACTCGGCAAAGACAGACCAATCACGTTCATCTCCAGGTCATTGAATAAGACAGAGGAAAATTACGCCGTTAATGAGAAGGAAATGCTTGCCATTATCTGGGCTCTGGACAGCTTAAGAAACTATTTATATGGCGCGAAAAAAATTAGGATTGTCACAGATCATCAACCTCTGACATTCTCCTTAAGTAACAAAAACCATAACGCCAAACTAAAAAGATGGAAGTCAAGACAAGAAGAGTATAACTATGAGTTGATTTACAAACCTGGTTGTACCAACAAAATTGCAGATGCTCTATCCCGACTAGAGATAGAGGCCAATATTCTATCAACAGATGGCACAATTCATAGCGCGGATCAGGATAGTTCAGATTTGATTCCATACTGTGATGCACCGATAAACGTCTTTAAGAACCAACTTATTTTTACGGAGAATAAGAATGTTTACGGCTATGAAGGACCACATCCAAATTACCACAGACATTTTATCAGCTTACAGGAAATAACTAAAGAGGCCTTGATGAACGCACTCAAAGAAAGACTGAACCCTACAACAATTAATGGTGTGAAGATTCCGGAACAATACATCCAAATTTTACAAGAATTATACACCGAACATTTCGCTGGATTCAAAATCCGCCTAACTCAAAGAATCGTACGAGACATCAAGAATGAAGATAATAAATTCAACATTATTCAGCAAGAACATAAGAAAGCTCATCGCAACTGGAAGGAGAATAAAGAACAAATTCTGGAAAACTATTACTTCCCACACATGGCCAACTTGATAAAAAAGTACACACGGAACTGCGAAATCTGCCACACCAATAAATATGATCGCCACCCGGAAAAGGTTAAACTTCAACCCACACCAATACCGACTTATCCAACGGAGATTATCCACATAGACATTATTGACATCAAGAAAGAAAAGTTCATCACTTGTATAGATAAGTTCACGAAATTCATGAAATTCTTCCATATTAAGAACAGATCAGCTCCGCATATTAGAGATAAACTCATCAAAGTGTTGCATTACTTCACGACACCCAGAGTAATGGTGATGGACAATGAGTCAAGTTTTATTAGCCCCATGGTATCGGATTACATCAAGACGCTCGGAATACAAATTTATCTTACGCCATCCCAAAAGAGCGAGGTAAATGGAACAGTCGAGAGAGTCCATTCAACCATCATAGAATTGATAAGATGTCTACAAAATGAACTTAAGGACCTAACCACAAAAGAGCAAGTAAACGTTGCTGTAGATAGATACAATAATACAATTCATTCAGTCATTGGAAGAAAACCCAGTGATATATTCTTTGGACGAACCAATCGCATCAACTTCCAAAATATGTTGAACTATAAGGATAAGGTAAACGCCGATGTTATCCAACGAATCCAAAGCTCCCAACAACTTAAGCTACAAAATGAAAATTTAAGGAAACCAGAACCAAAAACATACGAGGTTGGAGATACGATATACGTTGCGATAAAACAAATCCAATCAAAAGACAAAGCGAAGTTTAGAAAAGAAATTGTTGCAAAAAACAACAACGTTACAGTGATAACTGAATCCGGGAAAAAAATACACAAAACTCACATAAAAAACATAGCTGAATGAAAACTATCTGTATCATTTTTAGCCCCTGCCTTTGGACAGCAACAACGTGCCTGAACATCTATGAATACAATCACCCGCTCGTAACACTCAAGCAGGGAACCGGAAGAATTATCAATGGGAAATTCAAGCTGATCCACATCATCAACTTGACCAGCTATGAAGAAATAATAAATAGAATTTCACCTGAAATCAACCGCATTGATCGAGAAAGCAACTTTAAACCCCAACTGATGCACCAAGTTGAACAAATTAACCGATTATTATCGGAACTCAAAGGTCAAAATACACGAACCAGACGATCAATCGACTGGATTGGGACAGCGTGGAAATGGGTTGCAGGATCCCCAGATGCAACAGACTGGGACAAAATCGTCAACGGTCAAAATGAACTCATCAACAACAATAATGAACAGTACCAAATTAACACCGCATTAATGAACACCGCTGAAAAAATCCTTAGCGAATACAACAAAATTGTCGACTCACTACACGAAGACTCTGAAGGACGGATCCAACAAATATTATTTAACCGGCTCACTATTGTCAAAGAAGAAATCAAAGAAATCATCAGAGCCGCACAACTAGCAAAGGGTAAAATAATTAACACGAATTTACTAGACAAAGTAGAAATCGGACGGTTGGTTGCGGAAATTGAAACACTTCCCTACACAAATGAAGTAGAAGCAATAGAATACGCGGAACCGATGATGCTTGTTAAAAGTTCTACCATCTTATATGTAATATCGATACCTAAGACAAGCAGCCAGGAATATAATCATGTCATAATTAGATCGACCATCAAACAGAACAAACAAATACACTTAGAGTACAAGGAGCTTCTCATTAATCAACACGAATTATTTGGAATCACTGGAAAATGCAATTCGTTTCGTGAAACTACAATTTGCGAAATGAACAACTTAGAAGAGATACAGAGAGACCATTGCATCAGTCAGCTAATAAAAGGAACGCACGCTAAATGTGATTACCGATTTAATAAAAACCAGATAATCGAGACCCTGAACGAAAACACAATCTACCTAAGCAATTTTAACGGGACCGTTAGTAATAACAACACGAACAAACATCTGAAAGGGAACTTCTTAATACAATATAACAACGAAATCATAAAAATCGACAATCAAACATTCATCAACCAAGAGGTTAGAACCTCTCAAGTCCTGCCATCAATCCTCCAGCCCAACATAACGGAAAAAGGCATCAAGATCGACCCAGAATACCTCCACGATTTACACCTAAACAACGTGAAACATCTTCAAAATTTATTCTCAAAACATAAAGTATCAGAACTTATGGACCTTGGAGTTATAGCTGTGATTTGCATAGCTATATTTATCTTCTCAACACAAAAGACCATTCATCAGTATAAAATAAGGCGGAACAGATCAACTCATCAACCAGAGATCATTCAACAACTCGGGATTCAACCAATTCACTTAAATATCTGACCCACGGGCCGTGGATCTTTAAAAGGGGAAGAGTTAACGACTAGGAGCACAAGCCTAGTTATAAAAATGCTGATTCTGTACAACGTGACTTTAATTTCATTTGCAACGTGCTATTTAGTTTCCCACATAATTATTCGTAATTTAATCATTTAAATTCCTTTGTAATTAGATTATTTAAAATCGCTTACAACAAAATTATTAATATAAAAAATAGAGTAACATAAAAAATCTGCTTACTACAGATTTTCGAATATAGAAATTTCTGTTATATTTAAGTTTAGTTTTAGTTTGGAATTGTAAGAGAAAAGATCGAAATAAATTTCATTTTTTTTAATCGCTCCGAATTGAAATTCGTAACTTATATATATATATATATATATATATATATATTATATATATATATATATATATATATATATATATATATATATATATATATATATATATATATATATATATATATATATATATATATCCCGAAAAACAATTTACGATTTAAGTAATATAAAATAACCGATGAGGGACTGAGGGACCAAGCAGTTTTTGGTTGGACACTCGTTTCCTCAAGTATTATAGGATAACCACGATTTGTAAGACCTTAGGCGGTGTTTATTAACTAAACGAAGACCGATCGGTCATTTAGCGGTTTTTTGGTTGGTCAAATCCTGGTTCAATTATAATACTAAAAACCGATTTTATTATCTGATTTGTTTGTTCGCAAAATAGTACACAGGAACCAGAATTAGTTAGGCGTTGGACAGTGCTTGTTGACTGAATAAAAACCGATATGTGGTTTATCAGTCTTTTGTCGGTTAAACACTATCACAATTAACGTGGTAAAAGTTTAGCGCCATCTTACATAACGACCGGTTATTTAGCGGTTATTATACTCATCGATAATTTTGTGACGAACTTTAAACGGTTAATGCATCGTGTGTTTTTTTTTTATTCTTTCATTTATCATTACGAAATTTAACCAATTGTCTGAATATTATGAAAATGTTTCGGCTTTTTTATAGACAATGTATTACTTGTAATGTAAATGACATTCACTGTATTTTCGATTTGGTAAATCAACTTTAAATTTTTACATTATATGTAAAACTAAAGTGTATCGACTTAGTGAATTATATTCAACTAAATCAAACTCAAATTATTTATCGTTTATCAATCGTTTATCAATCGTGAGTTTTTATATTTTTTAGATAAAATCGGCTGTATTTCGTACTTTTTTTAGGTTTAAGTTTAATATTTTACATTATACATTTAACCGACTTGGAACTGTAAATTAGGTTACGGTTGATTTTTGTTTGTCGGGTATATATATATATATATATATATATATATATATATATATATATATATATATATATATATATATATATATATAAATATATATATATATATTAGACTGACCCAAAAAAAAACGCACATTTGAATTTTTTACGGGATTGTTCATGAAAACCTTTAATTACATATAAAAATAATTCCCTGAAATTTTTATTGAAAAATATTTAAATCTAGAGGTCGCTAGTTACCGATTTATGAAAGTTATATTTTTAGTTTAATACCCCTATTTTCAAACTAACCATTCTGCGAAAATGCATACTTGATATTTGGTTTTATCATCCTATATTATATTTTGTGATCCTCTGAATAGGATGGGTTAGATTATTTTGCTCTGCGGAAGAAATTTTTTGAGATATGAGCAAAATAACCCAAAGAAACCTACAAAAATATGAAAAAAATGGGCGTTAAATCGCTAATATCTAACAGAAACGATTTTTTGAAAAGACGAGAAGTATAGGATTTCATACTCTATATTTGTTCGAATAATACTCAACAAATAACGTTATGTAAAAGTTATTGTTGAATGACGAATCCGACAGAAAACACAATAAAACATAACACACAAAGCGGACAATTTTTATAGTCAGGACTTCAGCTGTTACCCATTAAGCAACATAATTTTAAAGTTTAACTTTAGAAAATGGAAGAAATTATAAATTGTAAAAACCGGATTTTACGGGTTTTAATAATTATTCAGGAAATACGTGTAATTTAACAATCAACACATATAATATAAAAAATTCGAGGTGGGCTGTGGCTTCTACACGGCCGTAGGTGTTTTCCGTGATAACGTTTATAAGAGGTGCGAGAAATGGCACGATGTATGGGTTTGTTAAAATAAATTTCTTTATTATTAGCATCAAGAAATGAGTGTACAGTGATTGTTTGCAAACGATTAAGTACTTGGCGATGGTATGAGAAGTACGATATGAAGCGCAGGGTCTCAGCGGTGATGTGCCTGATGAATGTGAGATCCAGACAAGTACCTCCCAAAGTCGCCCAGGCTAGTATGGTGGATACGTAGTCTAGGTCAAATGTATATATCAGAGTCCACACTGACATATGACCTATCAGAGCACTTGTTTATATGATGGAAAATTATTACTAGACGTACTTCCAGAAAAATTGTGTAATGCAGACTCCAGTAGCCAGTAGGAAGAATTATTACGATTATTTAAATTTACACTATTTTTAGTATCCATTTTACGAAAAATTACGAAACCCTCAGCTTATTTCAAAGGAAAAATATTTACAACAAATCCTGCTTAGAAAAAACCATTGTGGCAAATACGATTGGGTATAGTAAAATATTTGTTTTTTTTTTCGTTTACTATGTTTTGGTCGAAAATTTTCCAATTTTACATAACGTTATTTGTTGAGTATTATTCGAACAAATATAGAGTATGAAATCCTATACTTCCCGTCTTTTCAAAAAATCGTTTCTGTTAGATATTAGCGATTTAACGCCCATTTTTTCATATTTTTGTAGGTTTCTTTGGGTTATTTTGCTCATATCTCAAAAAATTTCTTCCGCAGAGCAAAATAATCTAACCCATCCTATTCAGAGGATCACAAAATATAATATAGGATGATAAAACCAAATATCAAGTATGCATTTTCGCAGAATGGTTAGTTTGAAAATAGGGGTATTAAACTAAAAATATAACTTTCATAAATCGGTAACTAGCGACCTCTAGATTTAAATATTTTTCAACAAAAATTTCAGGGAATTATTTTTATATGTAATGAAAGGTTTTCATGACCAATCCCGTGAAAAATTTAAATGTGCATTTTTTTTGGGTCAGTCTAATATATATATATATATATATATATATATATATATATATATATATATATATATATATATATATATATATATATATATATCAAAATGAGTTAACACAGGAATGCAGCGTTAGCCAAGGCATATGTCGCG